>CM021103.1:620149050-620168016 GCA_007115665.2 Sequoiadendron giganteum | reverse complement strand
AGAACACTTTTATGTGGTCAAAGTTCAATTTTTTTTGTTGTTGGCCGATTCCTTTATAAAGTGTGACACAGATTTGTGCTTTTACCTGGTTAATATTTTTTGGTGATTTTATAAGTTATGTTCAAAATTTTAATAGAATATTGATTCACCCCCCCCTTCCCCCTCTCAGTAATATGAATGTTCAACATTTATTCCTATAGATAAGACCAAAAAATTTATTAACCTTGTCATCAAGATCATATCCTACCCATGGATTATGTGGCCTCCGATTGAGAAAAGGAAGCTCCTTGTTAAAGTCTCTTTCACATACTATATTAGGGTAATAATAACAACTTGATACAATTGGGGATTTTACACCTAGTTTATGCTTCATAGTAAAATTATTTTAGATTTCCAAAATATACCTTGTAAAATCTAGCAAGATGATTTTCTTTGATTAAGGTAAACACTTTTGATTGGAGCCATGAATTGAAATACATGATAATGAATTAGACCCAATAAAACCATCTACAAGGGTGAAAAAAACTTGTCTCATAAGATGAGATACAAAAAAACTAGTAGCAGGGACCAATAGAAAAAAGGCCCTAGCAAACCTAGCAATTGAAGAATCAACACAAAACAACTAACACATTCAAGGAGGTTTGAATATGAACCTAAACAAGGATCTATAGACTGAAGTTTGACCTAGATCTGGTTTATTTTAAGTTTCTTGGAAGAATAGAAATGAGAAGCCATATGGGGAACTACCCTGAGTTACTCAACTAAATCCACAATAGTCGGTTCCAAGCCCTTATATAAATTTTAAATATGAGCCAAAGTAAATACAACATCATGCTTATCCATTAGGGAATACCCCTAATATTTTCCAATGGGGATCACCCTAAATAAGCCTAAATCATTTCCTTCAACATTAGGCAATGAGTTCCCAAAACAAGGGAGGATTTTTTGGGACTACATAAGGTGCTTAACTTTGAAATGCACACACAATTGGGAAAAATTCCCCACTCTACAATAGTGAGATAAAATTAGTGACAAAGACTCATATTGGATTATTTTCTCCCAAACACCCAACTTGGAATAAAGCTTAATATAATTTCGAAGAACTATTCCAATCTCAGACATAAACATAAAATCTAGCATAAACTAATTGTTTCATGTCTTTAGTGACCTTTTCAATTGCTAGAAAGCAACCAAGATCACTAGTGATACCTTTAAAGATATCTTCATCCCAATATTCTAAAGGGAGGGTTGGTAGCCTCACTCAAATAGGGACCCAATTGAATTTTTCCTTGGACACAATAAATCTAATAGTCCATATTTTTAACAGGACATATTTTCCAAAAAACCAATGCCTACCAAGAAAAACACATCTTCTCTCCTAAGGGATAGGAATGAGAACAAGAAAATTCCTTTAAATATTTCAACCACCCGAATTTGACCAAGAATACCCCATATTTTTGGGGCCCAACAAATAACAAGGTCAATGTTCAAGCAAGGGCTAGAGAGGCTTCCATTCAAATAATTATCCATGGAAGAAATAAATATACCAATAAAGGAATCATGAATCCTTAAGAAAATCCAACAACATAAAAAACATCACTACACAAAGGAACCACAATTGGCATGGAAAACCAACATTCTTAGTGTCGAAAGAAGGAACCTCTGAAAAAAATAGATTTGACAGGTTTTAGCTTGAAACTAAAATGTAACAATCTCTATACATCATTTAATATGTCATTAGAACCACATGACCAAATATTTACTTCCAGAGAAATACAGAGCATTCGAACAAGCCTTCATCAACACTTTACTTTTCCAGAGCACAAATCATAACTCTTATCACTTCAAAAATTCACTATAGAAGGTGTAATTACTTGAAATCTTGGATATATAACACCTTCACATCTCTATGAACTTATCTTCAGATTTTCAAAACTAAATCTTTCTTTATGGAAGGATGTGGACCAACACACTATGTCACTGCCTTAGGATATACACTATGAATGCCTTAGAAAAAATTCTACAAATTTCCTCTAAGTGTAGTACACCAAACTAGTAAGATATCAATGTAGGCATACTAGAAACTTTTATAATATTTGTACTCACTTCCACATAATACTTAGACATCAAGCTAATCTCAACGGTTCCATATATTGCAATGTTAACCTGCACCAATAGATAACTCTATGTATCAACCATCTTCAAAGAATATACACTCTTCAACACATTTTACATCAATGAAAACCAATATTCTTAAGATGCAACACTCTCTCCCTTTTCCATTTATGGAAAAACCAAAAAAATTGTGCACAACCACTCCCCCTTAGGTACACATGTCTCTCTCTCTCCCTTTGACATCAAGGGAAAAGGGGAAAAAAAATTGTTTGTACAAGAAAAATCCTACAAGCTCCCCCTTAATCTATACAACTTTTACTCCCTCTAGGATTTAAAAGAAAATATCTTCAAATCTACAAAATGCACTACTCCGCATATATATACAAAAATAAAAGGAAAAACATCTTACATGAAAAACATTCACAACTCACTTTGATGATGATGGAAAAATTCCCTTGTAGATATTCTCGAGTTGGATCAGGATACTATCCCATTGCTTCTTAAAAACTATTACGGTCTGGACCTGAGAGGACAAATACACAAATGTATCTTTTTCATCTTCCAAATAAAATGTTTCTCCTTTGGTGAGAGACCTATGAGTGAGGCCAACTCAAGGCTCGCTACTTATCTCAATTATTTTACCTAAATTTTAAATTGCTAGCTTGATCTTGCAATTATTGTACCTAAGAGTGAATACATTCAACTTGTTCCCTAATGGAACTATCATTTTATTTTATTGGATCATATGTTGTAGCCACATTGGGGATCTACATCTCTCTTGCACTTATATAATCCTTAATGTTCTTTTTTTGTTATTGGCCATTTAAAGTAGAAAACATACAAAACCTTACCATCTTATACACACTTCTAAATATCCTTAATGCAAGATTTCAACTTAGCCAATGTGCTATCATGCATCCAAAAGGAATCATTCATCCTCTTCTCATTCAATCTTTTCTCTACCTTCTTCTCTAGATGAGAAGAATAATTCTCATAAGACTCTAATAGTTGTTTCATTTGTTGTGTGGAGGATAAAGATATATCTCTTTTGGCTTTTGACATCTCTTCTAACAACTTTATTGCTTCTTCCAACACATCTTCACTCTCCACTTGTTTTTATAGCAACTCTTGTCTTGTAGTGGAATGGAGTATGTCACCAAGCTTCAACTTGTGTGACGAAGATATTTTAGACAAGTTAACCTGTCCATCAAAAGTAGGAACATTTAGTAACTGTGGAGTCACTACCAGTTGGGTTTACATTTCCTGAGCTAAAAAATATTTGATAGAGTCCATCAGAGGGGAATATGACTTCTCTGAACTCTCTTCTCCAGTATCTTTCTCCTTCTTCTCTTCTTCTTTCTCCTTTTCCTTTTCTATCTCCATACCAAAGACATCTCCTTCTTGTTGTTCAAAGGGACCTTGTACTTCTTTCTAACTAGATATATCTTGCTCATTTGTATTATCTAAAGGAGGCATATTTTTAGTTTCTTATTCATCTTGAGGCACTTTTACATTCATTTCAATATCATAATCATGTTTTTTCAGAGGCTCCTATGCAACTATTTCAACTTTAGTTTATATTTATGTAATTATCTTCTTTGTAGCATCTTCAGCTTCACTTTGAATTTTCCTTTTGATGTTCTCATCCATGCTCATCAGAAGATCAATTCTTCTCTTGGTGCAATTCTCCTTAGCTTGTCTCTAGACTATCTTATCCTTTTCTTCTTGGGAGACAAAGATACTGAATTTGTCAATTTCTTGTTGTTTCAACTCCTCATCAACCTTGATTACATATTCTCTTCTTTGCCTGAAATCCTTAGCTATGCTCTCCAAATCTTTGTCAAAAATATCACTGAAGGGATTTTTTTTGCTTCAACATATACTCAATGACAACCTTGTCAATAGTCTTCTTGTCTTCCAAAGGAACATCCGGATATAGCTGGACATTGTAACATTCAACAAATCATATTTGATAATTCCATTAAAAATTAAATCAAAATCAAGAGGATCATATGTTACGAGAGGATTTTTCTTAGTTCCCTCCTTTGCAATTTTCTTCCCTTTCTTTTTCTCCAAGGATATATCTTCAACTTCATATTCTTCCTCCTTTTTAGGTTTTTCCTCATCAATCTTCTTCCTTTTAGTCTTCTGGTTAGGCCTTGTTTGCACAACACAAATAGCTTTCTTTTGTCATGGAGAAATAGGTGCAACTTTTCTTCTTCCACTAGTTGATTGTGTTGATCTGGAGGGCTACAAAGCATATGCAACAAAAAAAGAGGATCTATCAGATCTCCTTGGTTCTTGAATTGATTCCAGAGGAACAAATTTATATTTAGAACTCTCTATAGGGGAAATAGGAGTATTCTTTGGAGGAATAACCCATTCCTTGTGAAGCTTATCTTTATGCTTTTCATAATTATCCTCTACATACTTCATAGCTAACTTATTCATGCTTTATCTCTATGTACCAAACCTCTCAACAGTTGTGTCTTTTGGTTTCTTCAGTAGGATATCTGCATATCCTTGTGCATGCATAGGTTCAACCTCATAAGGCAATTCATGATTCCATGAGGTCCTTGGCTCTACAACCTATATAAAGTAGTGATCCTTATTCACCATGAAAGTCACATCTTTATACTTTTGAACCAAATCACATAGTATCCTTTCTCTACCTTGCATTTCAACTTGTAGATTCCTGAAGAATCCCTAGTAGAATGTGTTATATGCTTTTTTATCTTGAAAACTAGCAATGTGTTTCTTGATTTGTACAACAACTAGAGAAAACTTATCTTAGAAAATTTCTTTGAATACAAGTAATTCTTTCATGAAAAAAATGTGAGGAAAATGATTAAGAAACCCAAACTTAAATTATAGTCTTTTTCCTTTGTACACTTTAGGTTGTCAATCAAATACTCTCTCAACAACTCACATAGGTCAAAACTAGAACCTTCCTTCACTATATGATGTGTGTTGTGAATTGCAGTGGTGGTGGTAGAACCTTATCTATTTGTGAAATAAATTTTGTATGCAATACCCATTGATTCATACCGCACATTGAGATCAATAATATCCTTAACTATAAGGGTTCTCTTATCAAACTTAGCTCCAGTAAGCTCCATAACTACTTTATTATTTATAGACTTCAACATTGGGTCAAGGCAGGTCTAGAGGAAAAAAGACCAATAACTACCCTAATAGATTCCTTTGTGACCATGTAGGGATTTTCTATCCAAAAGAAATTTTCATGAATGTGAATCAAAATTATTCTTACCTATTATTTACTATTAGAGAAGTCTCAAAAATCTTTCCAGATGTCCAAACCTTTTGTAGCTACATTTGTGTACTTTGTCTCGTACACACCATTCTCATTCAACAACTCATGCCAAACCACTTCAAAAGATTACATATGATCAATCTCATTCAACAGGGCATGTATGTAAATCCTCACATCTTCAGAGTAAACCACATCTACAAGAACTTTCAAAAATGCATCATCTTTGTCAACTTCCATCACATTGAATGGAAACTTCTTGTATTTAAGCATGGGTTTCTCCACCACATCGATCATGTGAGGTGTTTCCATTGTAATTCTTTTATAAATATTTAAACACTATAGCTAGGGTTTCGCATGAAAGCTTGAAAATATAAATGCTCTTCTTCGCTCCAAACATAAATGCTCTTGAATACAAATGAGCTCAAATGATGCAAAAAAAATTCATTAATTATCCTTTCACCTGTTCTAACTTTCTACCATAAATGTATTTGTACTTTGTTAGGTAAATCATTTTCCAGAGATCTCTATGTCATCACAGGGATACAATGCTACTCAACAAACCTCCACAAACCATTCACTTTCTCTTGAACCTTCATCAAAAGGTTCACTCTTGCTCAACAAATCTACACACCATACGAATTTTCCCAATTCACATTTCATGCTAAAATATTCAGCATCTTATCCTTTTTAGGAGGCTAATTTTTTGCAAATCATAGGTCCACCTAAGATAATACTCTATCTCAGTTTGTCATGTAGGATCTTGTGTAGAATGCACAAGCATAGTATCATCCTTTTTTTGATTTTCCTAACCTTTCTTCTCATTCCAAACCTTTTCATTACCCTTCTTTTGGTTTTGAATAGGTAGCTTCATAAAACCATTTCTACAAAAGAATTCCTTATGCCCAACCTTAATGCACTTGTAGCAAATAATGTTGTTCTCTGGAACAAAGTTGTACCTCTTCACCTTAGTTCTACACTCAACATCCATATGACCAAGATTGTTGCATGCATAGAAATATCCATGAAATAAAAAAAACATCATATCTTTGAGGCACAAATATTTTCTACCCATATAATCATTTCTTCTTTGCCCAGATCTATTATCAACAACCTTATACCCAAATTTATTGCAAGAAAAAAAATGACCTTGAAAAGAATGTTTGAACCTGGTATGGGAAAGTTGTCTTGTAGGTGGAGGACCTCTAAATATTCTTTGTCTCTAGATAGGAATGAATCCATCTTTTTTCTTGTTATCTTGATTTGTATTTGCATTTTAGGAGGCAGCCTTCTTAGGTTCTTCAGTGGAAGGATTTTCCTCCTCTATTTGAAACTTTCCTTATTCTTTCTAATTATCATATAGATTTGCAGAAGCATTGGTTGTAGGACCTTTCCTTTTTTCAAAACCAAGACCAAAATTCTCTTTTGAAGGATTTTGAGAGTTAATCAACTCATCAAATAATTTAGAACCTCCTTTCAGCTTCAAATCCTTGTCAATTTGTTCTTTCAATTTTTCTAGTTTTTTCCTAGAAACAATCTATTCTTCAAGGTTTGGAAATTCAAGATTTTTTATTTCCTCAAGGAAACAATTTATTCTTCAAACTTTGAACATTCAACGGCTTTTTCATTCCTCAGGGAAACAATTACTTCTTCAAGCTTGGAACATTCAACAATTTTTTCAATGAGCTTGAAATTCATGTACATTCTTCAATTATTTTCCCTTCTTCAAGTTGAACTTTCAACTTGCCAATTTTATTCACATTTTCCAAGTTGTAATTGGAGCTCTTCTTTCTTTTCTTTTTCTTCATCTAGGTCATTTAGAGCAAAATTAAGCTCACCTACAAAATGCATTGGACAATCTTCCTTATTGAATTTAAATTCATATTCATCATCCTCCTTTTGGAGTATGACTTATTTTTCCTAAGAGGACTTCTTCTTAGATACTGATTTATTTTGCATGTGTTCAAAGACAGGATCTACCTCTATTGTTAAGAAAATATCAAGGAACCTTGCTTTGATACCAATTGTTGAACACACCAGAATACTTAGAGGGGGTGAATCATTATACTTTAAAATTTAGTCCCAATGATTTTTTTTTGAACTTAAGTTATAATAATTTATCTTTCATCCACTTAATAAAAATAAGAAAGAAGATAATCACACACACAATAACATAAATGACGGTACCCCATAGGTTAAAATGACGGTAAGATATATTATCAGGAGCTACTGTCCTAATCCAGCCTCACAAGTCTAAATAGTTTACAACTTTGATTCTAGGATACAACCCAAAGAAGCAACTACTCCTTTACTTTGATTTAGGGGCTTGCACCCAAGGATTCTACTAGACTCCCTGATTGATAGAAAGAACAACTAAAATATGACTGATATTATGGCTTCAACCACTAATATACATCAATTCTACACAATAGATCTATAGAAAAAAAATTCACACTCTGATCATGCACTCAGACATCTTTGCACACTTCGATCATCATCTCCACAACTTTGATCTTCAATATATCATCCACAGGCTTTGTAATTTACAAATTCAATTGGCCACAAACAAGAAATAATGAAACTTGTAACATATCGAACTTCATCTTCATTTGTGGTATACAAAAATGATATAACATTATTTATAATACACCCAAATGAGTCAAAATGAATCATACAATATCTTTGAAAAATCCTTGAACTCTGCGCAATCATTATCTTGTGGTGCACAACAATAATATAACTTAGTTGATCTCAACAACTATGTGGTATTGGAAACAAATAGATCTACATGCACTTCAAACCTGAGATAATTTGAGATATGTAGGATGTCCACACAAACTCATACAACTGATCTATACAATCTTTTGGTAGCACAAGTACTCAAACATATGTTCTATAGAAGAATAGGCATCCAAAACCAATTATAAGACTTTTTTACTTGAAAAAATGAACTTCACGCCACTTGAAACTTCAATCCAACACTCTCTAGACATCATTGAATATATCCTTAGAACCACATGGCCAAATCTTCACTTCAAGAGAAATGTGGAGCATTCCAACAAACCTTCATCAACACTTTACTCTACTAGAGCATTGATCGGAACTTTGTCACTTCTAACTTTCACTATAGAAGGTGTAATGACTTGAAATATTGGATATAACACCTTCACATCTCTATCAACTTATCTTCAAATCCAGAAGACTAAATATTTCTCTACGGAGGGATGCAAACCAACACACTATGTCACTTCCTTAATATATACATTGTGAATGCCTTAGCAAAACCTATGCAACTTTCCTCTAATTGTTGTACACCAAACTAGTATGATATCAATGTAGGCATACAATAAACATATTAGAACATGTGTGCCCTCCTCTTCATCATACTTAGACATCAGACTAATCACAACTCTTCCATATACTATAATGTTGAGTTGCACCAACAAATACCTTTGCATATCAACTATCTTCAGATCATATACAATCTTTAGCACACATTTGACATCAATTACAACCATTCTTCTCAAGATGCAACATAGGTCTCTTGTGAAGAAGCCATTGAATTTTGATGTATCCATAATACCCTATAAATAATTGGGTTGATCTTGATTGAAAATCACTAATATCTAAAGTATTCCACTATTTAATCCCTACAAAATGACACATAGTTTTAAATGTGAATAAAATTGATGGCTAGACTCTAAGAAAAATTATCTACAGTAAAATATAGTCAAAATCTCTCCAAAGTTCTATGACTATGAAATAAACCCTAAACTATAACATCAAAATACTAAACTAGATTTACAGAGTAAAATCATAATACCAAATTTGAAGTTTACATAGATATATCAAAGAACCTTAAAAATAGAGGAAAAGGGTTATACAAATAAATTTTGATATTTTCAACCAAATCAAATTAGATCTGGATATGCATAAATTGAATATAATTAACATATTGAGGATCAAAATGAATAAAATTAAATACTTATGGAGTTATTTTGATAAATTTGATACTCTTGTGTAGGATTACTATTGGCTAAAAAGATTTAACTTTGAGGCATAAGATTAAATTGATCTTAGTATGATTCCTAATCAAATATGATTGTATCAAAAGTTTCAATTACAAGTTTTAAGATTAAGATAGTAAACTTGGGAATTGAGAAATTTAATTTAATACAATTGGCCTAAATATTAATTCCCAATTAAAATAATACGAACTATGATATTCATCGAGGTGTTTATGGTGGGTTGATGAATACTTGTAGGAGTAGATACACTTTGAAGGGTCATGTTTCTAATTGTAGAAGAGGTAGTTGAGGAATTCCCATGTTGATTGTATAATTAACAAGGATGGTCTTCCATTTTTCTAAAGTAAATTTGATAAGGGAAATGTCTTGTTGTGGACAAAGAATCAAAACTTTTTTTAAGAAAGTTGTTGTGCCAAATTTAATGAAAAATATTCTACAAAGGTAGTGGTGC
The DNA here is from genome assembly GCA_007115665.2 of Sequoiadendron giganteum. Lineage (NCBI taxonomy): Eukaryota > Viridiplantae > Streptophyta > Pinopsida > Cupressales > Cupressaceae > Sequoiadendron > Sequoiadendron giganteum. The sequence continues at coordinate 620,158,151 of CM021103.1, read as the reverse complement.
CTAATTTGGATGATCCTACATCATTAGGAAGAATTTGGATCTAATTTCATCTAGGAAGCCCAAGCTACCAAATAATTAAAATCCCTAATAGAAGTATATTGGACACTAGTGTTATTTTTTGAATTGGGTGGTTGAGTGCATAAAATGTTTGTAGGAATGAAAGTTGAATTCTCTTTATATTGTTGAAGATTGAATTAATACCCTTCAATGCCTTATGTATATTGTAAAACCATCCCAAGAAGTAAGGGTTGAAAAATTATAAGTGTTAAGAGTTCTATTATAATGGGCTAGACTCTATTAATGTTAGGATAGTTTTATTTTTACTTTCATGGTTTTTGCAAGTTGGGTCATGATATTATGTTATGATTTTTTTTTAATTTATTCAAAGTAAAATAAATTAAAATTAAGAGATTAACAACATATCTTTAGTGTCAAAATCTATAGCACTTTATATGTTGAATCTACATATGACAAATGGTGATTATGTATGCTTTCTTTACTAGTTAGTTCATCCCATGATGATTGCACCATCTTAAGCTCCAAGTTGAGATTTATTTCCCCTTTCATTTATATGCTTTATTGCATCAAATTTCATGTCTCTTCCTCTTCGCCCACCCCCAAACTATATCTTTTGTTTTTCCTTGAAATTTTGTAGATTTTGATACTTTAGTATAATTATGATATGGCTATTAGGATTCAACCCTATAGTTTTTCTAGTCAAACTCATTAACCAATGTTTCATGAGTTTGACTCGAAAAACTATATGGTTGAATCTTGATAGCAATATCAAAATTTGACTTGTGCAAAATACCTCTTACTTATCAGCTTAGTATAATTTTGTTTTTTAATCAGTTTGTGGTCGATTTAGACTTGTGTTCAATGTTAAAAAAGAGAGAAATATCTCAATTCCAATTCTTTATCCTTTGAATGTTAGATGAAATTACTCAATATCTAATATTGCTTGTAGAAACAGATCCTTGTATTATTTTTTCTAAAAGTTATCATGTAATCCTTTAAACAAAACAATTATCATTGACCACCAAATAAATTCAAGAATTCGTTAACAAGTTTCTCATGATTTAGAGGATGATTCTCACTTTTGAAAATGAATTATTTTATTCTATATATTGATGTTTCATTTAAAATGCCAACATACACCTTGAATTTTACCATCATAATATATTATCTGAACTCACTTACTAAATCTAAATTCATTTGTAATATAAATACATTCCATTAAATTAAAAAACTAAATTTTCTGAATACTCAAAATCAAATATAAATAACCTTAACAAATACTATTAATCTTAAAATACAATATAATTCTTCATTTATGCCCGAAATGAAGATAACAAAAACATCTGGTGCAGTGCAAAATTAATTCTAAAGTTAATTTGAAAATGAAAACAATTCATAGTAGGTAGTCTTCTTCGATATTGGTGAAGGGAAGCAATTCAGGCAGGTGCCGCCAGGGAAAAATAAATTCAAGACATCACGGGAGTTTGTTTCATTTAAGTTCGATGAACCCACCACACTTCACTGATTGATGTTGATTTTCTTATAGGTTGGTGATATGGCGATCTTAAAAAGATAATCTTAATTAATTTGGCTGTAAAGAGCTCAACAGACGGCCATAAATAATTATGCCAGCTATTTTCTCTGTCAGATTGACCTGCGGAGCAAAGTTAAGATATCTAAAGTAAGATAATTTTGCATTCATATATATCATTATGCAAACTTCAAAACCATCATTTATACCGTACTCCATCACATCAAAGTTACTAGACATTATAAAGTTATGGTGGGTGAAGCTATAAATTAGCGATAAGTTATTCATTTCTGCTCACACATCGTTTATGAATCCTTTCTTCTGATCGGAACGTTGTTTAGTAAGCTTAATCATTTGGCCTGGATATTTGGTATGATTTATTTAACTCTTGCATTTTGATCTGTACTAGCTTTCAATGTTGTTGTTTTCGAATTCTGCCCTCTCCCTTCGACTTATTCGATATTGGTGAAGGGAAGCAGTTAAGGCAGGTGCCGCGAGGGAAACATAAATTGTTTGAGGCTCTCGAGAGATTTGGATTTGGCTGCTTACTATCAATCAGTTCAGAACATAACGGGAGTAAATTTAATTAAGTTCGATGAACTCGCTGCATTTCGGTGATTGTTGTTGATTTCCTTTCAGGTTGATGATATGGTGATCTTAAAAAGCTTATCTTAATTAATTTGGCTATAATGAGCTCAATTGACAGCCATAAATAATAATGCCAGCCATTTTCTCTGTCAGATTGACCTGCGCAGCAAAGTTAAAGATATCTAAGTAAGATGATTTTGCATTCATATATCTCTCATTATGCAGACTTCAACCCATCATTTATACCGTACTCCATCATATCAAAGTTATTAAACATCATGAAGTTGTGATGGGCAAATCTTTGAAGCTATATCGACATCGTTTATGAATCCTTCTAAACGAAATGTTGTTTATATAAGCTTAATCGTATAAAAATTGTAGCCCGGATATAGGGTATAATTTGTTGAACTCGTTTGCATTTTTAATATTTACTTGCTTTCTATGTTTTTATATTTGAATTTTCCTTGTGTTTGATTTAGTTGATTGTATGACCCAGATTTAGTGATCTGGGACTCATATGCCACCTTGGACGTATGGGTTGCACTTAAGTTGCGGGGCCTTGATTTGGATTTCTCATTACTCTAAGTTTTTCTTGAAAAATGTGTCTTATAGCCTGTCCTAATGAGACTCATATGCCACTTCTAGCGTATGAATCCCATGTGGCTTAAACATAAATTAAATTCAATTTTTTGGAGGGATTCTACTCTCCTAGATCTGATGTGTTATTTCACTCATTTTTACCTAATACTTTCATGAGAGCATTCCCTATAACAAATTTTTGTTCGTGAGAGAATTCAAGTCTTTACAAGAGTACTCAAGAGCATTCAAGAGTCGATTATCAAGTGTTTTGGAGTATTATTCAAGTATCAAGCATCATGTCAAAGTCATCATGCATCATGCATCATGCATCATGTTTGTGTTTTAGCTAACAATTGTGATGTAGGGTTTCATGATTCAGGCAAGCATTCAATTCAATATCCACAACATTCAAGCAAGAGTCAAGATCCACATCCATTGGAGCCATCTTATACATGTTTGCAACATTTTATTACTAGGGTTTGGTGAGTTGCAACATGTCATTTTGTTCATTCATCATTTCTCCTTTCCATTTGATTTCATTTCAAGGTTTGATTACCGAAATGGGGTTTGACCAAGGCAAACCCCTTTCCACTAACAAAACAAAAAAATTCCCTCTTTAGTGTGTGATTTGCAGATCTAGGTTCAAGACATATTGAAGAGCATGATTGGAAATAAGTTGTCAAGGTTGCAAAGTTGTCCAAGTTGCCACCTTGTTTACAAGATCATTTAAAGACATTTATAGAGAAAAATTCAACAATTCAAATCTGGAAATCAAGTTGAGAAGATAGAGTAGAGGTTAAAAAGAAAATTCAAACTTTGAATTTTTGAAGAAGTTGAGCAATACTGATACACCACTTCTGGCATATGAGTCTCAGTACATGTCATTTTCCATTTTTTAGGTATTTTAGACTTGTCTCTGTCAGATTACCGTTCTTTCCCAGAAACCCTAATATAGGACTAAATTGCCTAACCTAGCATATGAGTCCTAGTGTGCATTAAATTTAGTATTTCTAGCATTTCAGGTCTTCATTCAAGCTGCAACAGGTTTCCAGGTGCACCTTTGTGTTCTCTCAATTTTCTATTCCATTTTGCATTCATTTCTAGGTCATTTATTATAGTCTTGAATATCATTAAGTTTCATAATTAGGTCTTGCATGTTACTTGTCTTTTCGAGCCATAGCATTGTGGTGAACCCCCTTTTAGGCTTTGATCATACCTTAGGACAACCTTCAGCAAATATCTTTCCTTCATTTGAGATCTCTAGAGTTTTCTTGAGTGAAACTAAGTGAAATAGGTCTAGGTCCTTAACCCTTTGTTTCCCATCTCCTAAAAGGTCGAGCAGCCCTATTTCATAGGTTTCACTACTCCATCGAACACATATACACCTCTAGTTTCCACCATAAACCAAAATTAAAATGGCCAACCTACATATTATGTCAGAAGCAATCCTTTATCCTTGGAGATATTGAGAACGTCAATGCCACAAGGTATAGAGGTGCTTAGATTTGAGAAATATGAGGGGAAAGAAGATCCTTCTAACCATGTTTTCACTTATATATGGCCTTATGTAGTGACTTTATTCTTGAGGATAAGCTCTTAGCTAAGCTTTTCCCTGGATCCTTGAAGGATACTACCCTAAATTTGTTTTCCTCGTTATCGAACAACTCAATTCCTTCATTCAATGAACTTGTTGAGGCCTTTATAAACTATTTTCAAGTGCATATGACTCCTAAGATGACCTTAGTTGATTTGATGAGATGTAAGCAAAAGGATGATGAAAAGGTTATTAACTTTATTTCCCACTACCAATCGTTTTATTCCCAAATCGACGTAAAGATTCTCGAGCCTCACCTTCAAAGGTTGTTCATTGAGAACTTGCAAACTAAGAGACAATATTAGCTTAGCATGATGATTTTTCCTTCCTTCCTACACTTGCGTACTGCCCTTCATGATTATCAAAACTCGGTTAGTAGTCGTGACACAAAATACACCTCTAGCCGCCCTAAGAAGTCAGAATCCACAAACCAAAACTATCAACTTTTTAGAAAATATAATAAAGTCTTTCTTCAACTAAATCCCCCTCAAAAAACAAATCAACATGTTGATACTCAAGTGGCCACTATAAGGAAGACAACTCCTTTCACATTTGGGGATCTGGCTAGACAATTCACCCCCTTACCCAATACCCTCCATTACATAATGTCACAAATTTTAGAACAGAAAATGATCACCTTGCCTCTCGTTAAAACACCCAACCCTAATAAGCCTTCACCTGTGAATTTCAGATTGAATGCTTATTGCCATTATCACCATAAAAATGGACATGACATAGAACATTGTAAGCATCTTAAACATCTTGTGCACGACATTGATTTTGGTCATCTTTGAATTGGAGGTGTTAATGATCAAGGAAATAAGTCTGTTTCCCTTCCTAAACAAAACCTGGAAATATTTACCAACCCTATGCCAAAATATAATATTCCATTTGTCAAAGTTAGTGAAACTTCAAAGAATGATTTGATGAATGTCGACACTCGAATGATGAGAAAATGGATACTATTGAACAAGATCCTGTGGATACTAGTCCTATGAGTATGGATACTATTAAAAATGGTTTAATTACGTTGATTGAAACTCAACCTTGTAAGGGCCAAACTAAAAATCCTCTTGACATTGCTTTCTCATCTAAGGACATTATTTGAAATGCACCTAATGGTCCTCTTTACATAGTCGGTCGAATCAACGACAAGCCCACTAATGGGATATTAATTGATCTCACCTATGGAGAGAATGTGATCACTGAGGAATTCCTACTTGTGCATCAACTCTATCAAGAAACATATGACAAACTGAAAGCATGGATAAAGACACATAACGGTTTTGTTTGCTTTGTGATGGAATTGATCATCCTTCCCTTACAAATAGGACTGGAAAAATTAGATGTCTCATTCTCCATCGTCTTGACGTCGAACTAATTTTGTGTGAAGCTTGGTTACCCATGACTATGATCCATGGAAGTCATCCCATCGATTGTGCATAAGTGCTTAAAGTTTCCCTTTGACAATGATATTTTCATTGTACACCATAGTGGCTTTAACTCTTTGTCTTCCCGTCGAAATTTTTCATTAGATTTCTTTTGGCCCGAGCCTATGGAACCTATTAAACCTCGAGAAGACTTCTTTTTCAAATCCTACCAAAATTTTAAGACAAAATGCATAGAAAAACTATCCCTTACAAATATGCCTCAGCCTATGATTGAACCAAAAGACATTCCAAACAACCAAGACCAACCTAAGCTAGATCCTTTGCTTATCTCTTATAAAAGACCAAGAGATAATAAAAATAATCCTGTCACACGTTCTAAAATAAAAAAAAGTTTACAAAGCTAAAGAGAAAGTGGTTAAACAACCTTTCATGGTTCCTTCTATTCCTCCCCTTAGGGAAGAAAAGAAACCTATGGTTGATAAACCCGCTCCCGCACAAACACAACTTGACAATAGAACCAAAAGAAACATAAATTCTAGAGTGTAGGTATAGACGTTGTGCCCTTTCTCGAAGGTTAAATGGAGAAACAAACAAAAAAATCAACATCCAAACTTGACCGAGAAGCAATACATGATAGGTCTCCCCCTTTGTTGAAGCAAATAGATACTATACCACAACAAAAGCTAAATTCAACCTCCTATTGTGTTTAACTTGGATGATGATGATGAGGTTGCTAAAATTGATGAAGAAGCACATGATGAATTGAATACATTGTTTTCCTCTTCTATGAGCTTAAATGGCAATTCTCCTAGGAAGACTATTGAACTTAGTAATGACCCTAGTTTGGCACTTGCTATTGTCTCTTTGGCTAGTTGTCCATCTTCTACATACGATGAATACAATTGGGATGTAGACAACCTGCTCATAGGTTGACTCACATGTACCTTACTCATTTTTTGTGTGTGATTGCATGTTTGTAATGTCACCCTCCCTATGTTGTTCTATTTGACATGTATCTCTCTCTTTTTGTGACATTCCGAGCTATTTGTATCTACATTCTTCTCTATGTTGTAAATATTTTACCATTTCCTTTATCTTTTTCATTTGTCTTGTGTTTTCCTTTTGGGGATGATACAAGGCGTAAAGACATTTAAGTCTATTCCATGTTGACCCAGGGTAAGTGCACCAATCTGTGACACAATTTTGACTCTTAAGATGCCACTTTTTTTCTGAAATCAGCAAAATCTGATTTGCACAAGAAAATGAAGATAGTTACGCTCAAAATTTCAAGATGCAGTAAGAACAAAAGTTGAAGTGCTCCGAGTCTAGTTTTTAAGCTACTATTTCTTTTAAAATTAATGAAGATTAAGGGTCTCAAAAAGGGGCAAACAGGTCCTCTTTTTATAAAAAAAAATAGCATAGCGCCTGAGGGCTCCCCCCTTTTTGATTAACATTTTTTTAGAATTTCAAAAATCCCAACGGTGATAAATTAGCTAACACCATATAGTTTATCCTCCTTCTTTTGGATAATTTTTTTAATGAATATATAATATTTTATGAATTTTCAAAGTGGACACATCTTGAAAAACTAAAATTTGAGCGTGCTCCCCCCCAAATTTTTTGCAAACTAATTGAAAATTGATTTTTATTTTTTTTCATCATGTGTAGAATGGAGTCTAGTTTCAAAAAATGCAATTTGTTTCACTTTCCGATGAACGTGTAAAAATCTATCCTAAACCTAGGACATGTTGGTTTTTGACCAAAAAAGAAGGCTTTACAATAGAAGCCATGGATCAAAACCTTAACCAAATCAAAATGAAAAAAAATTATATATCTAGATAGCTAAGAGAGAGGTTAATATTATCACAGTTTTTTTATAAACTTTCTTTGACAGACGTGCAAATGAGATGGGGAGCACAGATGAAAATATGAGAAAATTTGGCAAATCTTGTTAATTAACATGTCCAAAGCAGGCCATTTAGCGAATGCCAAATGACTCATCACATTTGACGTGCACCAAATTTGGTGTGTGCCAAGTGTGATGGATCATTTGGCGAGCGCCAAATTGCCTGCTTTGAACAGAACTAGAATTTCCCCTCTTTGGTGAACAACTTTGATAATGCTTAGAGTGCACAGTTTATGATCGTAGATGGATAGTTGAGGTTTTACCTTTCATACCTTCTCTAACTCGTTACCATTATTGGATAACTCTTTATCCCTCTAAAGTCTCTATCTCTCAGGTCTCACTCCCTCCCACATGACCTAGACTACTCTCTCAGTCCAATCCCCTCTCAGGTCTCTTTCCCTCCCACATAGGTACCTAAATAAATCTATCTCACTCCAACCCCCTTTCTCACTCTCCCTCTTTGGTCTTTTTATCTCTCTCACTCCATCTCCCTCTCTTAGGTTGTTGTCTTTCTCTCTTTGTCTCTCTCTCTCTCAAGTCTCTCCCTCTTACCCCCTCTCCCTCTCTTAGGTCTGTCACTCACTCACTCCCTCTATCTCTCTCCCATTCCCTCTCTCTCACTCTATCTATCTCTCTCCCTCTCTCTCACTCTCTCTCGGGTATCTCCATCCCCCTCTCTCTCTCTCTCACACACACACACTCCCTCTCTCTCACTCTCTCCCACTCTGTCTCTCTCCCTCTCTCTCAGGTCTCTCCCTCCCACCCCCTCTCCCTCTCTCTCTCTCTCAAGTATCTTCATCCTACCCCCTCTCCCTCTCTCTCTTTGTCTTGAGTCTCCCCCTCCTACCGCCTCTCTGTCTCTCTTCCACTCCCTCCCTATCTCACTCCCTCTATCTATCTCCATCTACCTCTACATCTCTCTCAAGTATCTCCCTCCCACCACCTCTCCCTCTCTCTCTCATGCCCTCTATCTCTCTCCCACTCTCTCTCCCTCTCTCTCTCTCTCAAGTATCTCCCTCCCACCTACTCTCCCTCCCTCTTTGTCTCTCAAGTCTCTCCCTTCTACCCCCTCTCCCTCTTTCAAGCCTATCTTTGTCTCTCTCACTCACTCCCTCTATCTCTCTCCACATCCTCTCTCTCTCTCTCTCACTCCCTCTATCTTTCTCCCTCTCTCTCTCCCTCTCTCAGATATCTCCCTCCCACTCTCTCTCTCTCCCTCTATCTCATGTATCTCCCCCCACCCCCTCCATCTCTCTTGAATCCCTCTATCTTGAGTACTCCCTCTCCCCCAAGTACTCCCTCTCCCTCCCACCCCCTCTCTATCTCTCAAGTCTCTCTCTCTCACTCGTTATATCTCTCCCATCCCTCTATCTCTCACTCCCTCTCTCTCCTACTCTCTTAGGTATCTCCTTCCCACCCCTCTCTCCCACTTTGTCTCCCTCTCTTTCTCTCTTGGGTGTCTCCCTCCCCCCATCTCTCCCTCTCCCTCTCTCT
>CM021103.1:620016607-620149030 GCA_007115665.2 Sequoiadendron giganteum | reverse complement strand
TGAGGGTTGAGGGATTAAGAGGGTATAGGGGTTGAGGGATTAGGTTTTAAGGGTTGAGGTTTAAGGGATTAAGAGGGTATGGGGCTGATGGATTAGGGTTTGAGGGTTAAGGGTTGAGGGGTTGATGGATTAAGAGGGTATAGGGGTTGAGGGATTAGGGTTTAAGGGTTAAAGGTTGAGGGTTGATAGGGTATAGGGGTTGAGGGATTAGGGTTTAAGGGTTGAGGGTTAAGGGTTAAGGGTTGAGGGATTAAGATTATAGAGGGGTTGACTGATTAGGATTTAAGGGTTGAGGGTTGAGGGGTTGAGGGATTAGGGTTTAAAGGTTGAGGGTTAAGGGTTAAGGGTTGAGGGATTAAGATTGTAGAGGGGTTGAGGGATTAGGGTTTAAGGGTTGAGGGTTGAGGGATTAAGAGGGTATAGGGGTTATGGGATTAGGCTTAGGCTGAGGGCTGAGGATTAAGAGGGTATAGGGTTGAGGATTAGGGCTTACATGAGGGTTGAGGATTAAGAGGGTGGGGGTTGGATGGATTAGGGAGTTGATGGATTAGGGATTTAAGGGTTAAGGGTTGAGAGGTTGAGGATTGAAGAGGGTATAGGGTTGAGGGATTAGGTTTACACATGTGTATAGAGGTCAAGGACTAGGGGTTTAAGGTTAAGGTTAAGGGTTGAGGGATTAAGATTGTAGAGGTCAGGGATTAGGGTTTAAGGGTTGAGGGTTGAGGGGTTGAGGGATTATGGTTTAAGGGTTGAGGGTTGAGGGATTAAGAGGGTAAGGGTTGAGGGTTGAGGGGCTGAGGGATTAAGAGGGTCGAGGGTTTAAGAGGGTATAGTGGTTGAGGGACTAGGGCTTAAGGGTTGAGGGTTAAGGGTTAAGGGTTGAGGGATTCATATTGTAGAGGGGTTGAGGGATTAGGGTTTAAGGGTTAAGGGTTGAGGGTTGACAGGGTATAGGGGTTGAGGGTTTAGGGTTTAAGGGTTGATGGTGAAGGGTTAAGGGTTGAGGGTTGAGGGATTAAGAGGGTATGGGGGTTGAGGGATTAGGGTTTAAGGGTTAAGGGTTGACGGTTGAGGGATTAAGAGGGTATAGGGGTTGAGGGATTAGGGTTTAAGGGTTGAGGGTTGAGGTATTAAGAGGGTATAGGGGTTGAGGGATTAGGGTTTAAGGGTTGAGGGTTAAGGGTTGAGGGTTAAGGGTTGAGGGATTAAGATTGTAGAGGGTTTGAGGGATTAGGGTTTAAGGGTTAATGGTATAGGGTTCATGATTTATAGGATATGAATCATGAGGTGTGAAGGAAGAAGGTGCACCAGGAAACTATTTGAAATATGAAGCATGTTATGAGACAAACATTCAAATATAACATTCAACTTTTCAAATGCAATAATAATATCTTTAATACTAGTTGCATACCTGTGGACTCATCGTCGAGAATATATAAGGGTCTATAGGAATAGAGCATCCCTCATGAACAGTGTAACCTTGAAATTTCATCATATCAAAATTCTACTAATTTAGTTATTCTTAAATTTCAAAATATATTTTTATTAACATTAAAATAGATTGCTAAATTTTACCTGAGTGTCAATGTCGAATGTATCATTTAGAATATCATATGTGAAAGCCATCACCTCTGCAACTGATGTAGGCTATGTAGCTGCATCATGAGCACCCTAATAATCGTATGTGCAAACAACACCACAAGTGCCACAATGGTGGGGTGGAGCTCGGGGCCTACACGTCTCCTCCACACCAGGCTCTACTAGAGGACTCACACACTGTAAAATGGTCTGGGTGAGTGAGCCAATCGACTTCATCGTGTCGACCTCTACACTGTCCTTAACAATGGAAGGAACAACGACATGCTCCACCATGGTTCTACCCAAGGCTCTTGGTGCCAATTGTGGATTACGTCGTGCAGTAGGTCTATCGTGTGTGGAGCCCCCACCTCTACCCTGAAATTATAAGATGTCAAAATAGTTTGGCAGTTTATTGAGGACAAACTCGCAATAGAGTTTCCTCAAAAATTATTGCGGCACCTCATGGTTATTGCATGGATGTTGGTCAAATACCATCCACCACCGCTCCCAAAATTTGTTTTTAATTAACTCATGGTGGCACCAATGGATGGGGAACCTCCTACATTCATGGGACAAAGGTTCATTGGTTTTTGGGTCTTTAAATAGGGCACACAACTCAAATTTGCTAATTTTTAGTTTTTTGACATGTGCATATGACAAACCATTAGCATAAAATTGTCTCATCTCATGCCTCTTAGTTGACCAAAACTTCATTTGCTCGCTTACTTCAACTACATGAGTTAAAATTGACTTCAATGATTCAGCAATCCCTCTCCTATAAGGGTGGGTTTCGGCATGCTTGGTTAATCTTGCAATTAATTGTTGAATGTCTCTTTTATTGTTTTCAATTTGATTTTGAATATTTTCTTGTGTTCCTTGAGGATGCCTATAAATTGATGGAGGGGTTTCAGGTTGTTCTTGTATAGGAGGCTCTTCATGAGGGCGTGATTGTGAATTCTCATTGTTTTGAGGTGGAGATTCATTCCCTGAGAATTAGAACAAAGTTTTATTATAAAAATCTATTTAAATTTGCATTCCAAATCAAATTCGAAATAAATAGAATAAAAATACACACCTCTTTGCAATCTTCGACCTCTCTGACGTGTTGGCGGCATCCTCATGGAAAATGGAAAGCTAAGGATGCAAACAATGGAAGAGATTTGGCGAGCGCGAGTTGCAGACCTGAAATCCTCTTCCTCAAGCCTCAGCTTGAAGACAAAATGAGGGTTCCAAACCCGATTTTTGCTTTTTATATCTAAAAAGACATTTGGTGCTCGACGTGCGCCAAATGTCTTTTTAGCCATTTGGTGTGCACCAAAGGTCTTATTTCAGGGTTTTTTGATCATTTTTTCAATTTGGCACCTAAATTGTGTCACAGATTGGTGCACTTACCCCCCGAAAGACTTTTCTTTGTTTTCACTCTCTTTGTGTCATTCTTTCTATTCCATGAGTATTTGGGGAATGATGATAGCTCCAATCTCTCTAAAAACAATGTAGCAAGAACATACTAACCCTGAATCCATGGATCCCTCATGTGTTTTGCAGTTTTAGGGGTGACCCATCTTTCCCTTTCATGATGCAGCTCTATTTGGAAACATATTAATTGGCATAGGGCTTTTCAAATAAACTCTCATTTCCTCTTTATTGTTATAATTTATCATTTTCTATTTTAAAGTAATTGCTCACATCATTGTGTTTAGCAATTTATTTAAAGTGGGGGCATACATTGGCATTATTCTTTTGCATTTCATGTTTCATTGTTTAGTCTTCGTACTTCATGCGATGCATCTTTCGCTTTGTTGTGACATTAGGTATGATGTCCCTCAAGAGTGTGATCTCTCTTAGAATATTACATTCCTCTTAGTAGCTTGATGCAACACACTACATCCCCTAAGTTTTGAATCTTCTATTCTTTGATTGGTCCTCTCTTGGAGACATTAGGAACAATGTTCCCTAAGCTAATACCTTACATGAACTAAACAAAACTCCTTTTAATGCACCTTACATTATAATTTCAATTATATGACCAACTTGCATAGCATACTTTACTTTCCTGTGGAGCCATCTTGTTTGTTCATGAGTACCAAGCATATGATGCTTTACTTGCCTCATGAAGCTCGAAGTTCATTGTTGTGTGGCACCTTATCAAAGTTATTAGGAGGTATAACTTTGGTCTCCGTTGAACAAGAATCCAAACTTAGGTGTGACTTTCCCATAGCCACTTGCTTGTGTGTGTGATCGCATACTAGGCACATGTGCATGTGTCTCACCTTTTGGATACTCACCCAGCAGACAACCTAAAGTTTTGTTGCCTCATAGTACATGTGTATTTTAGGACAAACAACTTAGATCTAGTCCATAACATGTGGTACAAATGTTCGAAGCTTGATCCACCCCTTTTTGTTTTATTTTTTCTTTTCTTTAGTGCATGCTTGTACCTTATTGTTGATCCTTATATCATTTTCATGTGTTTTCTTTGTGCCTATGTGTGTTATTTTGTCCCATCTTATTGGCATTGGTACATTTGAACACCTCTCTATGTGATTTTGTCTACTTTAGTGTGAGTTTGAAGTAAGTTCCTCCTCTCACTAAAATGGGAGCTAAATATTATGTAGAAAACGGTATCCCTCTACATTTTCACACTTGTTTGGGCCCTTGTGGAATGAATGAACTTAATTGTGCCTTATTTAAATTAGGGTGTTGTAAACTATTGTATTACACTTTCACACTAATCTAGGGCTTCATTAATAAATTGAGCTTCTTCATGCCTTATTTGGCCTTATTTTGCATCCACAAGCCTTAATTAATGCATATTTTCGAGGATAATCCCGATAGGGTATGAGTAGGATCATGATGGGCCAAAAAGTGGCGATATGTAAGTTATAGGATGGCCCATGTGGCTGACGACCTTTTTTTCACCCAAAATTGATGAAACAAAAAGGGTTTTTAAAGGAGATTCTCAACTTTCCACCAATATAAATTATGCTTTACTTTTAATTGAATAAATTATTATTATTCATTTTCTATTTGAATTACGACTAAAGTCCTGATTGATAGGTTGATTGAAAAACATCTATAGCTTTCAAATGGTATCACATTTTTCAAATCTGAAACATGTGTCACATTCTATGCTTCGCATAATATAGGATTAAAAAAAAATTAATTAATTTCATGAAGTTTTGACCAAGTTAAGGTAGTCAGACATACGAGTTTTTATATTTTTTAAAAGTTGTAATAAAAAATCATAATTAATTATTTACTTGAAAAAAATTACAAAAAAATATGCATCACATCAAGACATGAGTCCTCTACTCATATCTAAAATATTATCATTTTATTGTGGTTAGGGTGGTCAAACAAACACCTACTTTTTATTTTTTCCTTGAAATTTCAAATTTTCACCAAATAGATTTTGTTAATAAAAAATAAACTTAGTAGATTAGAAACTAAATTCAATTTTCTACAGATTCTATTCTTACATATTTTTGAATTAATATAGATAACTTATTCAAAATTTTATGTCAAGTTGCCTAACTCTGATTTTTTGAAATTTTATTGCCACTTAAGGACCTATTTTTTCCATGATCATCCTGCACATACCCAACACATATGTAATGACTAATCAAAATTTAATGTTTTTGGATTGTATGGCCCAGATTTAGTGATCAATATTGATAGAGATTTGGAAATCAAGTTGAGAAAATAGAGTAGAGGTTAAAGAGAAAATTCAAACTTTGACTTTCTGAAGAAGCTGAGCAATACTGATACACCACTTCTGGTGTATGAGTCATAGTATAGGTCATTTTCCAATTTTTAGGTGTTTTAGACTTGTCTTTGTTAGATTTCCATGATTTCCCAGAAACCCTAATCTAGGACGAAATTGCCTAGACTCGCATATGAGTCCTAGTGTGCATTAAATTTTTCATTTCTAGCATTTCAGGTCTTCATTCAAGCTGCTACAAGTTTCCATATGCACCTTTGTGTTCTCTCAGTTTCTTATTCTGTTTTGCATTCATTTTGAACCGTAGATTTTGAGGGAAAGTGGATTCCCTAACACTTCTAGGGTTTTCACCTAGAAGGAGAGAGTTCTTTCACACCCAAAACCTAGAGGGTTCATTCAAGATTAGGGGTTGAATGTGTAATGTGTGTGTGGTTTAGAATGTGTCTAAATTTTACAAACTAATGTAATGTAAAACTAATGAAAAAACTATGTAAAATGACCTAGAATGTAAGCAAACTATAACAAAACTTGATGTAAGAGAAGGGGTGCACCTAGGAACTGAAGGTTGATGAAGAGGATCCCTATAATCTTCTAGAATCTATTGTTGAAGTCCATTGGTACACTTACGCCAAGCTAGGCGACTTAGTCCTGCTTTAAGGAAAATTTGTCAGAACAGGTATCGGGGAAATGGGTGTCTAGATCTACAAACATCACTTTTCAGACCTAACAGTGGGACTAATATGCTAATGATGGTGACTTATTCCACCTATGACTTTCAAGAATCTCGAGACTAGAGTCTATAGCTACCCACTTGTACTTTTATTTCTAACAAAAACCCAAATCTAAATCTTCAAATGTTGACCTACAAGTTGTCTTCAAGCTCCTTTTAGGGTTTGTTGACTTTGGATGATTTTGATGGAAAGATAACACCTTTTAACACCTTATTCTTTGAATAATCTACATATAAAACTTGCAAAACACACATGCAAAGAGGGGGAAAAGGTGTTAGGGTTAGAGAATAAGGGTTTGCCTTAGTCAAGCCCCATTTTGGTAATCAAACCCTAGAAATGAAATGAAGTGGAAAGGGAAAGGTGGTTGAACAAAATGCAAGTGCAACAACTCACCAAACCGTTATTGAAGAAGTTTGAAGATATGCAAGTAATCAACTCCAATGGATTGATTCTTGTAGTGCTTAGAGTGCTTGAATGCTTGATGCTTCCTTGAGAAGAATGAATTGCTATGAGATGGAATGTAGGCGAGAGATTAAATGTTAGGAGGAGATGGAATGTTAGGAGTTAGAAGTGAAATGAGGGAAAAATCCTTTATTTATACATTTTGTGCCCTAATTTCTTGAAAATACCTCCTCACAGGCCGACCTTAGGGTTTAGAAGATGATATCCTACCAAAAATTTGGATTTAATTTGATTTTTATGCCAAATGGGACTAAGTTGCCCAAGGTGGCGACTTAGTCCACTTGGGAAATTTTAAGTGGATGTCAAGAATTAAAGTGTGATTAATGTTGTTTAACGGGATTGTCTACCGAAACACACTTAAGTAGGACCTATAAGTGCATTAAAGGATCATTTTAACATAAGAAAGGGTTAATTTACTGATGACAATCCTAGGATTGTGTGAGGGTTTGTTACAACACCTTACAACATTTTGAAATAAGACTTGGTAAGTGATAAAAAGAGGTTGTTTTGATGAATTATAATAGAAAGGTCCTAGAAAAGTGGAAAAGTGTGGTACAACACTTCACAACACCTTTGTAAGACATCATTAGGTTTCTATTGATTTAAAGAATTCAAGGCTTAATGTGAATGTGTTGGTCACATTACAACATTAAATCTAGGAAAAATCAAGCCAAAATCCATACGAAAGGCCCAAATGAGTGAAAATGTCAAGGATACATTTTTATACGACACACATTTCTAGTTCATTTATTGTATTCTTGCATATCATTAAGTTTCATTATTAGATCTTGCATGTTACTTGTCTTTCCAAGCCCTAGCTTGGTGGTGAACCCCCTTTTAGCCTTTGATCATACCCTAAGACAACCTTTAGCAAATCTCTTTCCTTCATTTGAGATCTATAGGGTTTCCTTGAGTGAAACTAAGTGAAATAGGTCTAGGTCCTTAACCCTTTGTTTTCCATCTCCTAAAAGGTGGAGCAACCCTATTTTATAGGTTTCAAGAGATAGTTGTGGAATTTATGTAGTTTATAGATGGTTACAGCCTCTTGTTTCATGGTAGTGTAATTTTTTTTGGCTTAGGAAAGTTTGTGGTTGGCAAAAGCAGTTGGATGTTCCTTATTTCCTCATGTTTGGGACAAAGCTACTCCTATTGCTATTTTAGAAGTGCATCTACATGGATATGAAAAGGTACTCATTAGTCTGGGAATATCAAGATAGGAGCTTTTGCTCTCTTTTTTTGTAGTGTGTCGAATGATTGTTGACACGGTTTTGTTCATGTGATTGCCTTATTAGTTTTCTTTTTGAGAAGTTCTTCCAAAGGGGTTGCTAGAGTGGCATATCCCTTGATAAATTTTCTATGATCTCCAATATTACCTAGGAATGTCTTAACTTCTAGTATTTTCTTAGGTGGGGGTAATGCCAAAATCAAGGTAATTTTCATGGATCTATCATTAGTCCTTCTTTAAATATAGTGTCCTAGTAATTTCCCAAAGGGTACCGTAAAAATGCATTTATTAATATTTGGGGATATCTACATACTTCCACACTTTTTTAGCATGGTTCAAAGTGACTAAATGTGGTTCCTGATTAGGACATATACCATCCAATCATCCTAATATACTTTTGTTATGTAAGAAAAGAGGGATGGATGCTATCATATGACTTAGGACATAGAGCATACCCACTTTCCAACTACCACGTTCAAGGGTAACCCTAAAGATCTTAATGCAAAGGAGAAAGAGATCTTGCAATATGGTTGTTATAAGGGTTGAATGAAAAATAATAAGGGGTTCAACACCAATTTTATACTTGGAAAGATAAATGAAATGCAAGATGCAACACTAAACCCTAATTCAATGCAATGACCTACAAAATCACCTATAAAAGTAAATGAAATTGAATGTAAAGCTACAAGATAGAATGTGTGCACTTGTGAATATGAAGATGGTTGAATGGGGCTCTAAAACACTATAAAACTTGAATTTAATACTGACTAGGACTCATTCGCCAAGCTGGACGAATCAGTCCAAAAATGGGGTTTCTATGCGGGAATAGGAATCTGCCAAATGGGTATCTGAATCTGCAAAAAAATGAATTTTGATTGGAATTGGGACTCGTTCACCAGAAATGGCGAATCAGTCCAGTTAGGATTTTCTGAAGCTTCAAAGTTTGATCCCGCTCTTCCCAATCTGCTCTGTCCTTCTTGATTGATTTCCAAATTAAAAACCCTAATTTGCAACCTGTAGGTCTTCTCCAAGGTTATCCAAAGTTTGATGACAACTTTGACAACTATGAATGGCTTGAAAAAATTTCTCCAATCTTTCCCCTTAGGAAATCTACAACCTAGACCTACAAATCACACATAGAGGAGAGGGGAAATGTTGTTGGGTTAGTGGATAGGGGTTTGCCTTGGTCAAACCCCTTGTTGGTAATTAAACCTTGAAATATAATGAAATATGAATGGAGAAAGATGAATGAACAAAATGAGATGTTGCAACTCACCAAACCCTAGAAATAAGAGGCTACAAACATGTATGAGATGGCTCCAATGGATGTAGATGTTGACTCTAGTTTGAAGGTGATAGATCTTGATTGAAATGCTTGCTTGAATCATAAACCCCACATCACAATTGTTAGCTAAAAAACAAGCATGATGCATGAAGTCCTTGACATGATGATTGATGCTTGAATGTTTCTCTAAAATGCTTGATAATCTACCCTTGAATTCTCTTGTTAATGCTTGAATGCTTTTGTGAACTCAAACTTGCTATAAGGATGAATACTTGAATGCTTGGGGATGAAAATGAGTGAAAGAACCTTGTATTTATACTCAATTATGCAATAATTCTTGAATTACAACACTACAAGCCGATATTAGATCTAAGAGAATAAAATCCCACTAGAAATTTGAATTAATTTTGATTTTGGGCCACATGGGACTGATTCACCCAAGGTGGCGAATGATTCCCACTAGGCCTAATTTTTGGGACCAGTTTTAAAAATACCTAGAAATATGTGAAACCAGGTTCGGGACTAAAAGATCTAGGTGGTGTTGAATGAGTCCTAGATCACTAAATCTAGGCCATTCAAACCTGAAACACCTGAATTATGATTGGCTAATGATTGGTGTCAGGATTATCCTCAAAAAGATGCATTACATGAGGCTTGTGGATGCAAAATAGGGCCAATTAAAGCATAAGAAAGACCAATTAATAATGTGAAGCCTAGAAAAGTGTGAAAGTGTGTTATAACACTCCAAATAAAGCAAGATTAAGGTTTATTTTGATTAAAAAGAGGTTTATTAGGCTCAATTAATTAATAAGACCTTAGAGAAGTGTGAAAGTGTGTTACAAAATTTCACGACACTTTAGTAAGGTACCATTTATGTTCATTAGTTCACAAGGGCCCAAGACCTAATGTGAATGTTTTAAACACATTAAAACACTAAATCAAGGCAATATTAAATCTATTTCACAAGGAGGGCCCAAACAAGTAAGGGAAAAGTAGAAGGGATAATTTTTCCATTACCACATTTAGCCCGCACTTTAGTGAGAGGATGAACCTGCTTCAAACTCACACTAAAGTAGAGAAACACACATCCAGAGGGATCCAAGTGTACCAATGTCAATAAGATAGGATGGCACTAATCAAGAGGGGTGATCAAACCCCGAGGATCAAGATCCCATGACAAACCAACATAAGCACAAAAGAACAAACATGAGAATGATATGAGAACAACAACAAATCACAAGCATGCACTGTCAAAGATGAAAAAGCGAAAGGTAAAATATAAAATAGTCAAATCAAGGTTCGACCATTTGTCCATCATGATGTGGATCATATCTAGGCTATTTTTCTGAAAATGCATATTCACTATGTCGCAATGGAGCTTCAAGTTGTCTGTTGGGTGAGAAATCCAAGAAGGTGAGAAAGATACACTCATGGCTATTATGTGCTCACACACACGTGAGTGGATATGCAGAAATTCATGCCTCGGTCGGGCTTTCCACTCAAACCATACCAAAGCTATACCTCTTGATAAATTTAATAAGGAACCACACAAAAAAGATTTTTGAGCTTCATGAGGCAAGCAAAACTTCATATGCTTTGAGCTCATGAACAAACAAGATGGCTCCATAGGCATGCAGGTTGTATTATGTAAGGTGGCCATATAACTGCAAATACAAAATGTAAAATAGGGAATGTTCGAAGAAGTCTTGCTTAGTTCACACGAGGTCTTTAACTTAGGGAACATTGTGCCTAATTTCTCCAAGAGAGGACCAATCAAAGAATAGAAAATTCATAACCTAGGGGATGTAGTGTGTTGCATCAAGCCACTAAGAGGAATGTAATATGCTACTAAGAGAGATCGCACTCTTCAGGGACATCACACCCAATATCATCCACAAAGTGAAAGACACATCGTATAAATTAGAAAGACTACACCATGAACTATGAAAAAAGAATTTCAAAAGAATAATGCCACATTATGCCCCCACTTTAAATAAAACACCATACTGTGAGCAATTACTTTAAATTAGCAAATGATAAATGCAAGAAAGAAGGCATGAGAGCTACCTTGGAAAGCCCTATGCCAAGTCATATGTTTCCAAGTAAAGCTACATCATGCAAAAGGAAAAGAAAAGAGAGGGGTTTCTCCCCAAAAATGAGAACGCCTAGCACATAAGGGATCTATGGATTTGGGTTTAGTATGTTCTTGCTACAATGTTTTTAGAGAGCTTGAAATTGTCATTGTTCCCCAAATACACATAGAACTGGAAGAATGACACAAAAAGAGTGAAAACAAAGGAAAACCTTTCAGGTCAACATGGAAGAGACATGAATGTCTCGATGCCTTGCATCATACCCAAAAATAAAACACAAGACAAATGAAAAAGATAAAGATAAAGCTTTTGGGTCAACATGAAAAAGACATGAATGTCTCAATGCCTTGCGTCATCCCCATAAGGAAAACACAAGACAATCAAAAAAGATAAAGGCTAAAAGTAAAAGATGTATGACATACAAAATAATGAAGGTACAAATAGAGGAATGTAACAAAGAGAGAGAGGGATACATCACTGGGGACCACACTACGCACATGCAATCACACAAAAGCAAAAGCAAAATACAAAATTCTAGTAAGGAACTTGCGAATCAACCTAAAGAAGGTCATCCACCTCTCGATCTCAGTTTGTATAAGCGAAAGGAAAATGA
Organism: Sequoiadendron giganteum; assembly: GCA_007115665.2. Lineage (NCBI taxonomy): Eukaryota > Viridiplantae > Streptophyta > Pinopsida > Cupressales > Cupressaceae > Sequoiadendron > Sequoiadendron giganteum. Next base: position 620,137,322 of record CM021103.1, on the reverse strand, counting down.
CTAACCTAAGGGACAATGAAAAATGCATTAATAAGACAAGGCTATCTACTTCTTTCCCCAACTGAGTGCAAGACAAGAATGAGCCGAGGTAGGTGATGAGCAAGGTCATGTGATAGTGAGAATAGAATTTTCTACAACTATTACATGGCAAGGGGTGAAAAAGGATATGTTATCCAATCACTTGATGGTACTCATTGCCATCAAAGTGAAATTTGTTCAACACTAATTTGAATGCATGACACTCGTAAGTACTATGTCCAAGAGTTATGTGGTAGCGACAATGTGGAATATTTGCATCTTTAGGATATAGTATTACTCTATCTTTCATTGGTGGTAATGTTATTAGTTTTATCACATTCAAGTGGCGGGCACAGAAACTCTATTTTCTTCAGTTTGTAAGACCTCTTGCACTTTCTAGATTCATCAACTTCTCTAGTTGGATTATGAGGAAAGGACCTAGGATGATCCCATCATCCGTTTCATTGTTACGAATCATTAGTTGTTCTTTAGGAAGTACATTCATATCAAGAGGAGAATCTAAGACTACTATACCATTACTACGAAGTCTTAGGTATTCTTTAGGAGAACTTATGTTGAGTGGAGGATATTGATATTCTAACCCCTTTGCATTTTCATCAATTTGTATTTATTCTAGGAGTGGATGAATTTCATACTCAATTGTATCACAACCTTGTTTATTCAAGATTGTAAAGCCTTTACCATATGTCTCTTCTAGGTTGATGGGAGTGTCTGTTACTTTTTTAACATAAAATGGTTGAGTATTGGATTGCTTGGAAGAACCAGGTTCACCTATTGTAGGGAACTTAGGTTCAAATTTTTTTTTAGGATGTAATTAACAAAAAATCTCAAGAGGTGGTATCGTAGGTGGATTTGGTTGTTTCAGGGTGAACCCACAATAGTGGATCACACTTTGTTGGATGAACGAATATTAAAAAATCCCACTAAAAAGTCATTAAAGAGCTTCAAATGAAGGGGAGGCTTCAAATGAAAGGGGTTCAATCGAATTACCCCACCTTCTATCGAAGCATGTGTTCGAATGAACACCCATGAGTTAATGAACGTTTCAAAGATGTTTTATTTTTCAAGGTAATATCCCTTCGAATGAACCAACCCTTCGATCGAAGGCATTTTTCCCCCATTTTTCCCCCTCTAAATTTAGAGACGAGGTTAACTTGTCATTTTAGGTTAACTTGTCATCTTGAGCGAGGTATTTTTCATGAGCAAGGGAAACGATGAGGTCGATTTGGCATTTCTAGCGAGCTTTCACGAATAGGGCGAAGATCATTTTTGGCATTTTCATAGGGTGAGGTTAAATTGCATGTCTATTAAATTGTTAAATTGTTCTATCCTTTACAGTTTAGTGGATATTCTTAGACTATTTCAAACATAGGTAAATTTTGTAAAGCATTTGTTATACGTTTTAAATCTCAAACATATTGTACTATTAGTTAGTTTTTTTTTTTTCCAAAATGAATTTGTGCATTTTGCTCCGCGGATAGTAAGCTTTTGTGTTTGGGGTCTTCATTAGATTTTTCAGTGAAAACCAAAGGAATTTATGCTTAAGCCTTGCGAATACGTCTGCTTGATTATATTTACATGCCTAGATTATCATGCAATGGGATAGGGTCTATTGAAAGAGTTTCATGTTTTAAATTCTCTTTTCTTTTCATGCATTTTGTTAAATTAAGTAGATATTTAGATGACTTTGTCTTAAATTTTGTCTTTAGGCTTCCAAATTTGTTCATATTTGTTCTTTTCTTTAGGCTTAGTGTTCTGGTTTTCCTTAAAGAATGGAGTTAAATGCATGTGCTAAGAGCAATACATAACAAACTTACATTTTTTTACAATGCATGTGCATCTGTTTAATTTCATAGATCTAAGCCTTAATAGCCCTTAAAGCGGTGCAAAATTTGTTCTAAGCTTAGATAGTTTTCTCAGCCATGTAAGATTTATTAGCCGCAAATGAGACACAGTAGCATGCTATTAGGCTTTAAACATTGTAATGAATAGTTGTGATGAGTATCTCAATTCTCTATTGGTTAGATATATGAGAAATAGTGAACTCTATGAATAGGTGATGAAGGTTGATCTAATTCATCTTTGGCTAGTCATTATTTAATTTATGGATGTATCAAGTTTCAATTTTCTTTGATCTCTGTGAAGGCTACTTGTCTTTTCAAATAGAGTGATTAGAAGAGATCAGACCATTTTCATATTATAAATTGATTACAACATTCTTCATAAATCTTATACATTATGTAGCATATTTCTTCATATTTTTGTATCATTATATTGGTTCTCATACTTTAAAGATCAAATGCCACAAGGCAAGCGATTGGCATGATACAAAATGACTAAAATTATTAAATATTATGCACAAATAACTTGGTTTTCCATATGGGTACATTCTCTCACATGGTTGGTTGTGTGGTTAGGAGTCAGTGGCACAATTAGGTGCCAACATACTTTCGATATTATTACATTATCTTTTCTGAAATCATGTTAGTCCATCTTCAATCTCTCCAAATAGGACCCAAAATTTTTATTTGCATTTTACAAACACTTTAGGGGAATAACCCTATAAGGATTAGGTAAATTGACTCATCCACTGGACCATATATCCTTGGATATGATGGACTATCCTCAAATTTTAAAGCATTTTTCTTTTTGTCTCAACAACTTGGGAAAGAACCATTTTCTTAACAAATGCTTCTATTTTAGTTTGGTGAGAAAACACAATGGTTATTATATTTTGTAAACTTGAGCAATATGTTGTTTGTCTTTTAGTTGAAAATAATGCTCAGTGCACTACAAAATTCATGCAGAATCATAAAAATGAAATCTATGTGAACCATACATTGTAGACTTGCTTCAAGTTCCAGCTATATTCATCAAAAGCTTGCATTGCAATAAATCAATCTGAACAACATCCCATCTCCTCACAAATGGTGACAACTACAAAGCACATTTGAAACACTAATATCCTTTATGCTAATAAAGGTTTTTGCCTTCTCATTTGATCACTAAAACAAATAGTAGAAAATAATCTACACATTCATAGGTAAAGAATTTGTCTCACTAATTTTCTCATCCTCAATATTGTTTTAAGGATTGATCAACAACCATGTCGGATTTCTTAGTGCATTGATTTCTATTCTATAATACCTATTTTTTGTATTTCCATTAGAGGCAAGGTATAAAATGTTTATGTTGAATCCCAATATCAATTTGGGTTGATGTGTTGGTTGCACGAACTTTGTCCTCTAGGATAAGGAATGATAATTTTTCCACCATCTGAAGATTTCATTTGTCTTTTTGCTCTTGATTTCCACCATGGTAGGTTGTTCACTCTTCAACCTTCACAATGTCTTGGAGATTTTTGCCAATATCAAACCTCCTATGCTCTGAAATTTATTACCTCCTTGCAATGGTTCCACATGAGTGACTTTAGGTTCCTGACCAATCATTAGATAGAATGGTTTGATCATCAATAAATTTAGCAAAGGAGTGAGTTTCTGATATATTTAGAGAGTAGATTTATGGATTTGAAACTGTGTGTATTTTTTTGAATCGATGTTTTGGATTATATTCCATTATGTTCTCTCTTTGCTTTACATCCTGATGATGGATCATGGAGTATGATCCAACACATTGATTTGAAAAACTATACACAATTTCAAATCCGAAAATCAACTCTCTAAATTATCATGGACTATGGAAACTTCATGTTATTGCTAATATATTGTCACCACAAAGTGTTATAAGATGGAAAAAAAATGATGTGAAATGCTTCAAGTTGAAATTACCTTCTTTGTAGACTATAAACACCCATTAATAGTGGATTGTGCCTGTTGCTGGGTAAATTGTGGTAACCCATTGTTATTAGGAAGAGCAAAAGGATCCCCATAGACATTGGTAAGAGTCTGCATGTGTTGAACATATTGTGACGATCTCTGATTGTTATCACATGGAACAAAGTGGTGTCTACAGATGTTATGAGGGTGCATTAGATGCTGAGTAGAATTGAACCACAAGATGTAATTGGAAGGAAAATAATGGCTTACAAAAGTCCAGGGATAGTGGAATGAAGTGTTCTTAGAGAAGTTGTCTTCTAATATACTTTTGCAAAAAAAGTCGTTACAGGGTGAAATACATAAGTAAAGAGCTGTTTGGGAGTATCTCATGCAGATGTGTCTTCTAAATAAATTATGAAGTGTATAAATTTCATTAAAATCTTCTACAGACACAAAGTCAATAATCCTTCAAATATATCTGAACACTCATGAGAGAAGCAGCCCATAAATTCTAGGAAACTATATAATTCTATCAGGGTACTCCTTGCACCTCCCTCGAGTGCAAGTGCTAGTTAATATTTATTTAAAATTTAATATGATTAAACCATTTTTGTATTCTTTTGATCTTTGAGGAAGTTATTTTTTCAATCCTTTTGTTGTTACAAATAATGAATTTAGAATCTGACTGAAAATTTTTGATCACTTGCAAACACCAATATAATTTCTTTCTTTCTTCTTCTACATATATGGGTTTTGCATGTTTTGGACCCTTGCACTCATCTTGAAAGAGAGAAATTCAAATTCACAAAGGGGAATGTTTAAAGGAAACCTATGTGGACTCCAAAACTTCATTAAGCACGTACAATTTTTATAAAGAACTACAATTTTCAAGACTATGCCTTGCATAATTTGTTAGAAGATGGTTGTCCCAAAGAACCTTACATTTGTAAGTTAAGAAAAAAGGAGTTATAGTATTTACTGATATCACTATTTGTAAGGCTTATTTCAACATTTTACTTGTCTCTCAATCTCCTAGAAAGAAGTCTAATGATGCCCCTTCCTCATTAATAGACCATACTTTATGTATCAGGTCATATCTTTCACCTCTCAGCATTCTCTCCTAGGAGCTATAGTTTGGGAATGGAATGTATCCACTTTATTCCTTAAATAATGGCGGTAAGAAAGTCTTTAAAATTCATAAACAACAAATTTGTACCTTTCCAAGCACAAGGCTAGAGAATCTACAGTTTGGGAATGGAATGTATGCTTTTTTTGCCTTAAGAATGGTGCTAAGAAAGTCTTTCAAATTCATAAACAACAAATTTGAACTTTGGCAACCACAAGACAACAGAGATTTGGAATTTGGCAAGCACAAGACAATGGAGATTTGGAATTTGGCAAGCAAAAGGCTAGAGAATCTACTAGTGTCATCACTAGTTGGATCTATCACAAATCTTGGCTTCTCAGCTTAGGTTCAACCCTTGTACAAACTCCAAGACTCAAATAAGTAGCCCTACCACCATCAATAATATTTCATCATTTCTCTACCTTTTGGAGGATGGTTTGATGATACCCTCCAATAAGAATCAAGTCCAATTATATCTAATTTTTATTTTATCCATTATGGATTCTTGGGGACAAACTCACTTCGGCATATGTATTCACACATTCCTATATACATAAGCAGTCTTACGTTTTCACCCTTGCTCTTCTTCTATTAGTTCTTGCTTAAACTTACTCTTTTTATATATTTTTGGCAATCAAAATGGAACCACATAGACATAACCTTCCTCCCACCAACACTTTTTGTGCTTGTGCACCCTCTCATATGACATAAGAATATGGCCACTCACATCATACAAAATCCCATCTTTGTGGCCATGTTACTTGCAGCCAAGATGAAATTTTATAATAAAAATGTCCTATATGGTCACTTGTCTCTGTTCTAATCAAATAGAGGTGCTCTATGCTATGGGAGACCTTATTATCATTGTGTCTCTTCCTATGCCTTTGAGCACCAAGATAAATGTGGTCAAGCTTCTAGGTCCCTCAACCACAATAGCAATTGGCATAGCTCTTCTTGAAATATCCTCAAAACTTTTGATCATCCTACAAAGAACTGCATTGAATTGTTGTTTGTATTATAAAATACCTAAGTCGTGCTTTCCTGCAAGTAATTACACGCGTTAGAAGCTCAAATCTACCTTTCTAGTGGAACAAATGGGGTATTTCACATTGACCATGGGATCCAGGTGGAGGTGCCTCACTCTACCAGTCATCTTTGACCTTATCCAATATATTAGCAAAATCTAGTCTAAACCTCCTAGAATTTTTCAGCCAAAATTGGCAAAAATAGGGATTCTTATGTGTTTTAGGACCTAAAGGATAGCCTCACCTTTCTAGAAAGTAGAAACATGCTACCACTTTCCCTAGAGTATCAATACAATTACTCTATTCTTCTATGGCTTTGACAACTTTATTGCTAATATCTTTTATGAACTTTGGAAAATATGTTGTCAACATTTGTACAATAATGGTAATGGTGAGAAAACAAGCACCACTTCAGGTAATATTGATGAAAGAAATATTATTTCTTTAAACAAAAGAAGACACCAATCAAAGGATTCAAAATCCAATGCCCAATGTAATACCCCATATAGGATCATACACAAGAACAACTCCGATATGACTTCCATATTTTCAATAGTCTTTACATAAATTTAATTTATTTAATGTCCATTCACTCCATTAGAGATGTCATTTGTGTGCAATATGTGATTTCAGATTACATGTGTATTGATTTTATATTAAAATTTTCATTTTACACTTTTCAAATTATATAGACCAACATATGAGAAATTAACTCAGAGTATACTTGGAACCTAGGCCAACAAAATGCATCAATTGAAAAGTATCACACCTAAGACATAATAACCAGAAAATATATTATTTTCCATAGTTTTTCCAATAGAACTACAACATCGTACATTTCTTAACATAAATATTCAACACGGTGCAATAGTTTTCACTTTCTAAATTTGTCTTTGGTTGTCGTTAAGTATTGATGCTTTTCTCATAAAACCAGTATGAATTCACATAGTTGCTCCAAAAAACTAGAACTAACTGAGAAAATTTGGTATAAATTCACAAATGAAAAGGATCATCTGGAAAAGAAAACGAGCTCGTATAAGATACGGTATTTGAAAAGACAAGTGAATAAAGAACAAAAGAAGTGGGGCAAGGCAAGTTGAATATGATCACCCCAAGGATGTGAGAGAAAATAGTGGTAGCAATGCCTTTTGCAACATGACTATTTTCTCCTACCATTATTGTCAAGTTGGTAATGATGGGCTTGGAGTTAAATGTGAGCTCGGCTAGGGTTGTCTTATATTGGCTAACTAGTTCGTGCCGACTTCCGCCTCCTTTAGAACTAGTGGTGGTGTTGGTCATTGTGTCCTCTATTTCCCTCTCCACGTTCTTGTCATCCTCAATAATCCTTCCTCCCTTGTCACTCTCCCTATCCATTTCTCTTTCTCTTTCTCTTCATCAAACTTGTACCACTGACCTGTATCAATTGGCCTTAACATAAGCATAAAGAATAATAATGATCTTCATGTGTGCTCCCACTGTATCCTAAATAGATAGAGAGGAAATATAATATGGCTCTACACAAGATTAATACAACCACCTTCATTGCAACCTCAAAATTATTGTAACTAAATTTGTTGGCGATTGCATCTAACTCAATTTTTTGGCAATTACATCATCTCCTAAAGAATATTTCTTGTTAAAGCACTTTGAAACAAAATGAAAATGCACAAGCTTATATTCACTTCTTTCTTTTTGATTTAGACTCTTCTCAGTCACTTTGTTAGACTTGGAATACATGGTCATACTCATATGGAATAGGATTATTCAGTGTGTTTGATTCAAAAGAATCCAATTTCTTCAATATTTTATTTATCTCAGACCACTCTTTATCTATATATTGCCAAGTTTTAACTTCTTCCTTTGTCTCTACTACTCTTATCTTCTCAATTGTTCAAACTTGGATGGTTTGAACATGACAATGAAATATCGATCTTTCTTCTTCATAGACTAGTAGCTAACATACTTTGTTGTGACTGTCTTATCAAGATTGCTATCCCATGTGGTATCTACTATTATGAATGTCTTTCATGGTGTTTTTCACATCTTTTAGCATTGTTTCTTCTAACAATATTTGTGACTATATTTTCACCTTCTTTTCACTTGGGACATTAACTACACTGTAAGCTTTCTTACAGTACTTCTAGATCTCATGAAATCCTCCTTTGATTTGAGTCCTATGGCACTACTTAGTGCTTTTATGGTTGTCTGCTTCACAAACTATGCTCCATTTTCCTTATTAATTGTTCGACTCTATCTGTTGGATTTTCACTCACCTATCTTTTCTCTTTTCACTTTCTTGACACTGAAATCACTGGTTCCTATACATAAATACATTTGATACCTTTTTCTAGTGAAGATTCCTTGGTTTTAGCAAGTATCTTTGTCAAGAGTTTGTGACAAGAACTCCATGAAGTTTATAATAGTGACCTCCATAATACCATAACAACCTTTTCTCTGCATGGCTCTTGATGAAATGATGATAGTATATGCTTGTGTGCTACCATCTCTAAAGATGGTTGAATAGTTAAGTAGATTGAAATGATGCTTAACAACTGCTTATTTTTTTACTTTTTTCCTTCTTAGGCCTATGACTATCAACATCAAAGCTAGGGAAATCTACTCCATAGTCTTTACAATACATAGGTTTCTTGCAACATGGTGAAACTCAGAGCAGCAAAGTGTTGTTTCTAACACTAAAAAAAAACCCAAGAAACTCTCAAAAAGATAATTTAACCCTTTTCTTTCTAAAACTGGCATTTTATCTGGTGAGTTTTGTGCTTTGATGCCAAAAATACATTAGGTATGTAATATTTATATATTCAAGGATATAATAGAATGCATATTCGAGAACTAAGCATAGTGTGTAGGAAGATATGATGCACCTGTAGCTACACCACTTGATAGGTGTAGTTACACGTCGTTCTTCTCTGGTCTTCTGATAAACCTTGATAATTATGTATAGTACACGTTAATATAGTGTTGGGTATGCTTGGGACCAACTAATTTTCTAAACCTAGGTTGTACTGTTATCATGCTAGAACCCCCACATTTTGGATTGTATTATATAGTAGTTTTCACACCATAAACTCCGCACATACTAGAATAAACCCCATAACATTTTTTCTGGCAGCTGTATGATTGTTTCGTTGTGGGGGATTTGAATCTAGCATGTGCTTGTTGGAAAATCTAATCTTGAGAAGCAACGGGAAAGTGCATTTAATGCATAGACAAATGAGATCCATTTTGGATCGTTCCCTCCGGTTGGTTTGTCAGAGACTTGTTGTCCCAATTAATGAATTGGCAGCAAATTAATTTCTGGTTGGTGAATTTGAATTGAACACCAATTTTGGAAAGGGCTGGGAAAGGCAAAATAATAGAATAGAATGTTTTTCAATTAGAGATAGAAGACAAGAGCAATAGAAGAATAGAAGGAAGAATGTTTAGGTGAACTTGTAGTAGCAGAGGAAAGTGCTCCAGAATATTTACAGAGGCCCAATGCTCCGGAATGTTCATAGCAACACACAATTTGCTCTAGTGTGCTAGAACGTGCACAATTTTTGTATGAAAGAATGTACAGAGCTTTGCTCTGAGTTTTTGTATGTAAACAATTTGGATTGTAATATTTTTGGTTAATTTAATGAAACATAAAATATTCTACCTCCTCTTCTTTCTTCTTTTCCCACTATAGTTGGGTTCATTTTCGCAACAGATTGGTATCAAAGCCCTAAGCTTTCTGGGCATTTAGTTTTTAAAGCCCTAGCTCTAGTCCAAGGTGTGTTGTGATAGAAGCTTTGCATTTGAGTATTTGTAGTCTCCCTCATTTAGCAAAATGGCTAGAGGAGATAGTAGGAGTTGGAAGTAGCCACCTATTTTTGATGGAAAAAGTTATGATGTCTAGGCAAAGAAAATGAAAACCATTTTAGTAGCAAATGGGTTCATAGATGTGATTGACCCAAATGCATATGCAACATTGACCAATCCCCAAAAGAACCAATTGAAAGAGACAAAAAAGAATGATGCTAAAGCCCTCAGTTTGATTGAGGTAACCTTAACATAGGCTATTTTCCCTCGAATAGCAACAGCTAGCTATGCAAAAGAGGCATGGGAAATAAATCAAACCACTTGCAAAGGGACTAAGAAAGTCAGGTCTGTGAAACTCTAGCTGCAAAGGAGAGAATTTGAGACCATACAGATGAAGGACAACGAGTCCATTTTAGATTTTCATACAAGGGCCTCCAACTTGATTAATCAGTTGAGGATAAATGGAGAAACCATGGAAGAATAGAAGATTGTGGAGAAGATTCTCATAAGCCTACCTACAAAATTTGACTCGGTGGTTATTGTCATAGAAGAGGGAAAGGACCTCTCAACATTGTTAGTTGATGAGTTAATGGGTTCACTTCAAACCCATGAGTAGCGCCTAAATAGGTCTGAAAATTCTTCCCAAGAACAAGCCTTCAAAGCACAAAAAAATGTAAGAGGTAGAGGAAGAGGAAGAAATGGTAGAGGAAGAGGTCAAAGAGGCAGAGGTAGAAGAAAATTCGGAAGAGGAGGCTCAAACAAACAAGAGGAATCCAACACTTCCCAATTAGACTTCCAAAACACAAGGAATAGTAGCTCAAATCAGAAGAAAGATAAGAGCAATGTGTAGTGTTACTACTGTCACAAGTATGGTCACTATGCAAGTAAATGCAAGAAGAAACAACGTGGCCAAGGGAGTCAAAATGCAAATATGGCGAATGAGAACAAGGCTGAAAATGAAAAACAGTCACAAGTTTTCATTGCATGCAATCTAGCAGAACCAAGCAGCGCTGAAGTTTGGTACTTGGACAACAGTTGTAGCAATGACATGAGTGGTAACAAAAACTTATTTTCCTCCATTCATAGCAGCATCAAGTCTGAAATCAAAATGGGCAACAATGAGAAGGTTCTAGTCAAGGGCAAAGGTATAGTGTGCCTACAAACCAAGCATGGTGAAAAAAGACAAATTCATGATGTCTTTTATACCCCAGGAATGAAACATAATCTTTTGAGCATTGGATAGATGGTCCAAAATGGCTATAGGGTGCTAATGGAGAAAGGGGAATGCATCATCTACGACAAGGATGAAAGCAAGAGAGTTATGGCAGTGGTTCAAATGACAAAGAACCGAATGTCTCCCCTCAAAATGCAAATCTCAGCATAGTCAAAAGTCTCACAATAGTTAGCCTTCAAATCGGTCATCCAAGACCCATCCAAGATTTGGCATTTGATGTATGGGGATTTAAGTTATTCTAGTTTAAGTCTTTTAGCTAAAAAAGGCACGGTTAGGGGCCTACCAACAATAGTAGAGCCTGATAGAAAGTGTGAAGCATGCATCCTAGGTAAACAACATAGCAACCTTTTCAATCAGGGAATTCTAGGAGAGCAAGAGCACCATTAGAGTTGGTGCATTCAGATTTGTGTGGTCCCATGAAGACCCCAACACTAGGAGGAAATGTTTATTTCATGACACTCATAAATGACTATAGTAGAAAAATTTGGGTGTATCTTTTGAAGAACAAATCAGAGGAATTTGATAAGTTGAAGGATTTTACGGCCTTGGCTGAAAAGAAAAGTGGCCATTATATCAAAGTCCTCAAAACGGACAGAGGGGGAGAGTATATCTTTCAAGAGTTTATGAATTTTTGCAAGTCTCAAGGTATTCAGAGACAACTCATAGCCAAGTATACTCCACAGCAAAATGGAGTGGCTGAAAGAAAAAATAGAACAATCACAGAGATGGAAACATGCATGTTGAAGGCAAAAGGTTTGTCAAATGAATATTGGGGTGATGTTGTAGCAACAACAGTTTACATCTTGAATAGGTGCCCCACAAAGGCTGTTCATGATAGGATTCCACAAGAAGTGTGGACAAAATGCAAATGGAGTGTTGAGCATTTGAGGATATTTGGATGTGTGGCATATGCTTTCGTGCCAAAGGAGAAAAGGAAGAAATTTGATGACAAAGGTGAAAAATGCATTTTTCATAGGCTATAGTGAAGAATCCAAAGCCTATAGATTGTACAATCCCATCACCAAGAAAGTGGTGATCAGTAGGGACGTTGAGTTCATTGAAAATGAATCATGGGATGGAATAGTTGATAGCAACATAGATATTTATGTTTCAATACCTTTTGAGGATGAAGAAGCTGCAGAAGGAAGATGCTCTGGAACCTTACATCAAGGTAACAGTTTAGAAAATAGCAGCAGCAGCTCTAGAACCTTTCAGTAGGGCGGATGCTCTGAAACTATACAACAACAATCTTCTTCATTAGACCAACAGTTAGGAAGCTCCAGAAATTTAGACCCTACGCTTGCATTATTGATGCCACGAAAGACAAGAAGCATGAGGGAAATTTATGACAACACAAGGTATGAAGATTTTGATGAAAACTTAGATTTTGCTTTGTTTTCTCATAGTGATCCAATGTATTTTGAAGAAGTCGTGAAAGAATAAAAATGGTGTTAACACCATGGATGAAGAGCTGGATGCTATAGAGAGAAACAAAACATGGGAGCTCACTGATTTACCTAAAGGGAAATCAGCCATTGGAGTTAAGTGTGTCTATAAGACCAAATGCACTACTGATGGTAAGGTTGAAAGGCATAGAGCAAAGTTAGTTGTTAAGGGATATAAACAATAGCTTGGAAGAGACTATGATGAGACTTTTCCACCAGTTGCAAGGCTGGAAATAGTGCGGGTAGTCCTAGCAATTGCAGCCTAGCACAAATGAAAAGTACTACAAATGGATGTAAAGTCAATGTTATTGAATGGAGTGCTGAAAGAAGAGATGCATTTGGAGCAGCCACTTGGCTACGAAGTTCCAGGGAAAGAAGACAAAGTCTATAGGCTCTGGAAATCTCTCTACGGGCTGAAACAAGCACCACGAGCATGGTACAACATAATTGATACATACCTTTTGAGCAATGGCTTCAACAAAAATGGCAGTGAGCCCACACTCTACATCAAGGCAGCCAATGGTGAGATACTTATTGCTGTTTTGTATGTAGATGATTTGATTTTCATAGGTAATAGTAATCTTTTCATTGCTGATTTCAAAGAGGCAATGAAAAATGAGTTTGAAATGACAGACCTAGGTTTGCTAAAATATTTCATAGGCATAGAGGTCCAACAAACAGATGATGACATCTTTATTTCTCAAACAAGTTATGCTAATCAAATCTTGAAAAGATTTAGAATGTTGGACAGCAAACCAGCCCCAACTCCAATAGCTACAGGTCTGAAATTAAGCAAAGAGGACATCAACAAAGATGTTAACCCAACCCTCTATAAGAGCATGGTTGGAAGCCTCATGTATTTGACAACAACAAGACCCGATCTGATGTACGTAGTAAGCCTAATTTCTAGGTTCATGGAGCAGCCTAAGGACGCACACTGGCAAGCAGGAAAAATAATTTTAAGGTATGTCAATGGCACGAAAGGCTATGGCATTATGTATACCACCTCTAATGAGTTTCAACTTGTTGGGTACACAGATAGTGATTGGGCAGGAAATGTAGGTGATAGGAAAAGTACTTTAGGATATGCATTCCACATGGGTTCAGGAGAAATATCATGGGCATCAAAGAAGCAGCCCATAGTTTCTCTCTCCATGGCTGAAGCGGAATACATTGCAGCAAATGCAGCAGCATGCTAAGCTATTTGGCTTAGAAGAATCCTTGCAGATTTGTATGAGCAGCAAGAAGATGGTAGAACCATATTTTGTGACAATGTATCTTCTATTGCCTTGACCAAGAATCTCATCTTTCATGGACGAAGCAAGCACATAGAAATATGCTACCATTTCATAAGGGAGTTGGTGGAGCATGGAGAGATCAAGCTTCAGTATTGCAGATCTGAGCAGCAGCTCACTGATATTTTCACAAAGGCATTGGCAAAAGACTCCTTTGAATGCCTAAGAGATAGGCTTGGTATGCAGGAATGCGCCAGAACTTTGGTTCTGGTAAAAACATAAAAGTAGAGATGCTCTGGAACCTTGGTTCAGAAAAACACAGAGAGCACAGATGCTCCAGAACTTGTAAGCGCAGATGCTTCGGAACTTGTGTTCTGGAAAACACAGAAAAGCGCAGATGCTTTGGAACTTATGTTCAGGGAAACACAGAAGAGCGTAGATGCTCTGGAACTTATGCTCCAAAACTTTTGAATGATGATGTAAATCAGAGAGACTCAAGATTATGGGGGAGTGTTGGAAAAGCTAATCTTGAGCAGCAATGGGAAAGTTTATTTAATGCACAGACAAATGAGATCCGTTTTGGATCGTTCCCTCTAGTTGGTTTGTCAGAGACTTGTTGTCCCAATTAATGAATTGGCAGAAAATTAATTTATGGTTGGTGAATTTGAATTGAGCGCCAATTTTGGAAAGGGCTGGGAAGGACAAAAGAATATAATATTTAGTTAGAGACAAAAGACAAAGAGAAGCAGAAGAATAGAAGGAAGAATTCTCAGGTGAACCTGCAGTAGTAGAGGAAAGTGCTCCAGAATATTTACAAAGGCCCAGTGCTCTGGAATGTTCATAGCAACACACGGTTGGCTCTAGTACGCCAAAACGTGCACAGTTTTTGTATGAAAGAATGTACAGAGCTTTGCTTTGAGTTTTTGTATGTAAACATTTTGGATTGTAATATTTTTGGTTAATTTAATGAAACATAAAATATTTTTCCTCCTCTTCTTTCTGTCTATTTTATTTGGTCTGTGTTTTCTTCTTTGCCCACTGTAGTTGGGTTCATTTTCCCAACAGTGCTCACCCCAACTCCTGGACCTTGGGAGAACAATGGAATTATGAAATATTCTTTATATTCATTGATTTATTTGGTTAAATTATGTTATTTTGAAATGATAGATTGTGCAGCTTCCTTATATGATTGCTACCAAAAGCCGAAGTGTGAGACATGAGAGAATGGGTTTCTCATAAATTGTGTAACTTGTGTAATGGCCTACAATGTATTTATAATTTTATAGTACTCATAAATTTGGAAATATCGAATATGGGAGTATTAATTCATAGAATTTTGACATCTCTCAGAGTGCATAATAGGAAAATAGACAAAAGAAATCAATAGTCCCCAGGGACAGAGGATTTTTAATGCCATATACTGCTACTTTTAGAGGGTTGATGGTCAAGTATTTTTTTGGTAGAAGTTCCACTATTCCATCTATGCTCCTTCATATCATTTCCTGCCTTTTGCCTTTTTATCTGCTATTTTTATAGAAGTGTATCTTTAAACATCCATTTTTTAAAATCTCTTGCTCCTGGAGGTCAAAGACACCTACTCCTTAATTTTTTAAAAATAAGAATGGATATGGCAATGAAAATATGTGAAATCAATTTACAGGGGCTATGCATGTCTACAAAAGGAGCTATTGTATTCAAATCCCTCCAAATATTATTTTTCTCATGTTGTAAGCTCAATAGGCAAAGTGAACTTTTTACTCCCACGTTGGTAGTGAGGTGAAGCTCAAGGATTATAATTTGAATAATAATTAAAGTTAGATTTTTAAGTCATCCATTGTATAAAGTATTACTATGCAATTTATTGAAAAATATGTGAAGTTTTTTTAAATCAATGTTTTGTACCACTCTAGGCAATCCATCACCAGGCTGAATCTTATTGTGGACTTTAGGTCCTTATATACACATAGCTGGCAATCCTTCACTAGGCTGAATCTCAACTAAGTTGTATTCTTGATGTTACTAAGGAATAAAATGCATAAAATAATTAAATATAACAAAAGAGACAAAAAGGTAAAGGTTTATACTTTAACTGGCATCCTTTAATAGGATGGTGAATGCAAATAAGTATTAAGATCCATCTATGAGTATTAGGATAAGTAAATCTTGCATTAAGGTGATAGCAAAGGTTTTCACAGATTTGACCCACAATATTAGATAAATGAGTTGACTATGTTGCATGGCTTCCATGGACTATAGCTATCAAAACGTATTATAGTATATCAATGTTCCATTTTTTTTGAAAGATACCTCTTTGAGTAGGTAGGCTCTTGATTCTAACTTCCAAAATTTCCCATACTTTGCTTGCATTAATTACTCACCCACATTTCTCTTTTCCATCATCATTATTTTACTCATCTACTATACGACAATATTTTACACAAATTTTATCAGATTACTCAAATTTTTAAAATTTGTTTCAACGTGTATTTAGGCACTATAATATTTTTCTTAAGATTGGAGATAATGCTAAAACGGTACTTCACAAAATTTAAGAACATGAATTATATCAATCAAAATCCATTTTAAATAGTGAATGAGCAGACTGCAAGATTCAGAAGAGCAACAAAAAGAAGTTAGAAACAAGATACTAACAAAGCATTTGTCCAAGTGAAAGGCATACAATTTTGTCACACCTTTTAGGGGGGTTCTACTATCATAGGCCCAAACTAACTACATACATAGCATCAAAGGTTGTCAAGTTTGGGCATATAGAGAAAGAAAGATATGTTCTCTATTCAAGGTACTGAATATATGATCCCAATCTAAGGAGAATAAACAACATACCTAAATGAAAAAAATCTAAATAAAAAAGCATTTTTAGCAGATTAAGCAAAAAACACACATAGAAACGAATGATGATTTCTTGATTAAAACAAATGGTTAAGACCTTGTATGACGTATTAATATCTACATCAAATCCAAAACAAAGTAATCATCAACATGTTTTTTCATTAACACAAAAATCCAATGAAACTGATATCAAGGACGTTGATTGGATGTGAAAAATCTTTGACTTAAATAATATGAAACCCAATTTTTAAAACGACCATTATGTACAAAATACCCATAGAGCATTGAATTTTCACTGAGCCTCAATGCTAAGAATATTTCTCAACTAAATACAGAGTTCCATGGAGTTCTCGAGCGGGGACACTAGGAGACCAAGGACCTAAATTTGGGGGTAGTGAAGTGACGGTGGTGTACAACAATACACATAATATATAACAATAATAACAAATATTTGAAGCTAATTAGAAGTAAATTATAATATATAATGTATAACAAGTTGAAGAAAGAGAGAAAAACCTAATAATTGTGAATAACCAAGTGTTAAGTAAGAAGTGGGTTCCCTTGCAACATAATTGTGTAAAGTTGAAATTTCTATGGAGCCTAATGGGATCATCCTGGGAATACAGGAGGTGGTCTTGTTCTCAGACACTCAAAAGGGAGTTAAAGTATGGGATCCCTATTTTCAGGGATCAATATGAACAATGAAGCTATATCCACATATACATATTCACATTATGGATTTCCAGCTATATATCAAGTGACCTTGTATTTTTTCACATACATATTCACATTATGGATTCCCAGCTATATCAAGTGACCCTGTAGAGAATATGTTTGTAGAGATTATGGAAAATAGATTCTATTTTTTTATGGTAGTTTATTGTATGCGATATGATTTATTTTTTCTTTAGAGATTATGGAAAATAGATTATAGACAATATCTCTTCTCTCTTGTTTGTCATTTTATTTCTAATTTATTTTTTGGCATGGAAAAGAGAAAGTCTATTTATTTTTGTTCACTTAAATTTAAACATTAGGATGTTTAAAGTAATTTTATTTTTTGGACAAATCAGGGATCGATATCGTAGCTCAGGAACCACCACCTGGTGGTATATTTACCAATACAGATGACAAGATCTATAAATTACGTGGTATTCTACTTGATCCCACCACCGTAGGGGTTTACAAGGATACATGTGTGTCCATTCTACATAGCTTAAAGAAGATTAGATGGAAATTTGAGAATAGGCGTGCTTTGTTTGCTGAAAATATAGCAATTATTCTTGCTCAGATGCAGCAAGAGATTAGAGGTGAGGTTTCGCTTGCAAATTTTCAACTGCAAGTCCCGAAAGAAACTGTCAAAATATAATGATTTCCATTGTACGTTGGTAGATCCAAGGTTAAGGGATATTAGGTGACTCGATGTGTTGATCATCAGATGACCCCTTTGATATACCCACGCTTTCTTGTAGCATTTGGTCAATATCTAAATAATGACCAAATTCCTTTATACTTTGTACAACAGTTGTACGCTAAGGTTCATTTGGGCCTCAAAGTCAACTATTTAGACCTACCATAATATTATGGTCACGGGCATGGTAGGGTAGTTGATAGGGATGCTTTTCATCGAGCAGATCGACCGCCTCTAGTTTAAATTATAGTTTAAGCATCTCTTGACTAAGCATGCTCTCATGTTATTCCATTTCAAACTCGCTTCATTTTAAATGTATAAATTATAGTGTTCCATTTCAGAATCAATTCATTTTAAATGTATAAATTATAGTGTTTCTGGAAGGCAAGATAAATTGAGCAAAGGAAAGAACTAACCAATGAGCATTGTTTGAAGGAAAAATGTTACCAAAGACAAAGTATCCAAACCAAGCACCACCAAATGCTAAGGATACACATGAATTTGATAAGGGGAAAAAACAAGAAAAAACCCCAATATTATTAATGGAGGCAAAATGCCTAAAAATGATAAAAAGTGAAATGTGTTAAGAACCTCTTAAGGAGGTGGCTACAAATATTCCTTAATAAAGAATTAAAAAATAAATAATTACAATTAAAGAATAACCTTTACCAAATAAAGATTACTCTTCTAACAATTTCCCTCTTAATATAAGTAAAATGTTCAAGTCTACCTATGGCACATCCCGTTATTCAAACCAATTCAAGTGGTTCAACCCGCTCTTCAATAACATGTAATATTCCCTGATGATCATCACTATCTAGTCTCCACTTACGATGCCCACGTTCATGTAGAACTGGATGAAGGGACAAGGCAGTAGCAATTACTAGGTGGCTATATTGATATACCTTGTTCTCAGGTTGATAATCAATGAAATGAATCCCATTTTGAATAATTTTGATTTGATTGAGATATGTCGCTTGCACTACAATTGAACCTGAAGGAACTAGCATTCCAAGGTAGGACATAACATTTACAAGGTCAATAGAAGTAACAAAATATTCAAAATATACATTTGATAGATAAATCATGTAAGTGCATCTATTTATTTAGTCAGACCTATGGGGAATGACATTCCATCACTTGTTTCTAATTCTACTAGCTTTTGGCTCTCTCTTGTGCAACACAATAGATAATAACTAATACCTTCTATGTTTCTAGGCTCTGCTATGACTGCAAAAACATCTCTTGCACCAAAATTACATGGAAATTTATAAAAAACAATAGATTTCCACTATCATTTAAGTTTATGTAAATTTACTTAAAAAATTAGCCAAATAAAATTTAATAAATGATTAAGCTAAAAATTTACACAAGCTCATACATGCATGATATAAATATATATACATGTACATACCTTTTTTAATCAGTCCTAAAATATGATCATAATCAATTGAAATCAAATGAATGTCTTCAAAGCCTTCATCTTCATCTTCATTGTATGTTTCACTAGCATGTGGTGGCACCAAATTCCATCCACCGACATATCCTTGTTGTTGGTTGTTGCATTCATCATAGTTTTCTAAAATGCAATCATAACAAAAACATGAGTAATCCTTAGTGTGCAATGTCCACGGGAAACTATCTCTACTCATGACATAATGCAATGATCTTGTTTTCTCTACCCTCTTGCATCCATGCATTGATCTTCTATCCACACCTACAAAACATAATTTTGCATTAAAAATAATAGTCAATATAATTATATTCAAACTAAAATAAACAAATTTGAATGTACACATATATGTATATTTAAAGATTTAAATTCAAACAAAAACATACCTGATATCTCCCAAAACACTCTATGCGGAATGTATCAGTTGGTTGTTGCAGATGTGCTGACCTCATTTGATGCAAGTGTTTCTGAAACCATTCAATGACATCATGTGCATATTCTATGCGATCTCCCTCATAATTCATTTGATGTGTTCTTAGAGCACATTTGATGCAAGCTCCTGCACCATCATGTTCACCCTTACCATGCCCACTCTCAAAGAAGCTCCAAACATGTGGTATGTTGTCATTTCGATGATATCTACATAGTGCATGAAATGGCCTTGACGATTTGAATTGTGAAGCACATCCATCTGACCATACAAAATGCTTTTCAATTTTGACACCCCTGATTGATAAATATTCAAAAAACTTCTTGAAGCAATGTTGTACAAACAATGTGTCATGCTCTTTGTCATCACTAATATAGAAGTGATATTCTTTCTTAATGACTCGTGCCTTAGATGAACTGTCAACGCCATCCAAATCCACTTGTGCATGTTGATAACACACTTGCACCATAATAGTGAACCACTCTGAAAAAAATTATTGTGATTGAATCTCTTTTTGATGTACAAAAGAGTAATTCTCTGCAAAGTCAACTACTAATAACACCGTTCTAAGTGGGAAAGTATCTCTTAATGTATGAAACTGTTGTGCTTGTCACTTAGGAAAGAAAGAGTGTTTAATGTATAGTTGTATCAATTTATGAAACTTTTCCATAAATGTTCCCATTGGTATCTCCTCTTCTACATAATCTAGCCTTGTTGATTATTTGCCACTTTTGGTATGAAACTTGATGTACTTGTAACTCTTGTAGTTTACCAACTTTCTCAGGTCGGTATCTTCATCTCTAAAAGGAATTTTAGCCAAATTTCCACATGTTTCATAGACTCCTTTTATGCAACTAATTGTCTGGATGCATTATCATCATCTGGTTTATCACATAAGATGGATGCTATGAACTAACCTGCCCTTCTAGGAGGTGCATTTTGAAAACCATCACTTTTTTCTCTAATCTTTTGAAACACCTGATAGTAGAGATCAAATTCAATATGATGACAACAACAAGTTTCAGAAACCTTGTTTGTCTTCACATAATATGGCCTTAACCTTTCAAACATTGTTTGTCCAATATTTATATGTGGATTTGAATTACAGAAAAACACATATAGATCTCATGATTTGTTATTTCTAACCAATTTTTTGTATGTAATTCATTATTATTGGGCCTAATCTAGTGTTTGATAACATCTCTTCTATTTGATGAAGGACGAGTATGATCATTCCAAAAACTTGAGATGAAGTTCCTAAAAACATCTTGAATCCTGTCAGATCGAGGAGCTCTAGACATAATTTCCCAATTGCCTTCTGAGGCACTATCATCCAAAAAATTTCTCCTTTTGACATATTGTGTCAGTCTCTTTCTGTTGAAATTAATCTCGGTTGAAAGTGAAGAGATCTGTCTTTCTTTTGCCATTTTTTCACTTAAAATCAATGTGAACATGTCTCTTATTGAAATTGCCTTATCTGCTGATCGAGATTGTTTCCCAATCGAACCCAAACCTTTTTTCAAATTTTCAACAATGTCTTTTTGTAGGTGTGAACCTTTCCTCTTTTGTGTACTTGTATCTACACCCAACAATTGTAATGAATCTTGTAGCTCATTATTAATAATTACAATTGACAATAGTTGGGCTTGATCAAGTGTATCAAGTTTATTGAAATGAGAAATTATTTTCTTTGAAATTTTGTTCATTCACCTCTTAGTATTACATCTGGGTTGTTCACCATAAAACTTCAATTTTTCCATATCCATTTGAAATAAATGATCTAAATTTCTAGAAGAAATTTTTCTCCTCACCTCTTTAGCTAGATCTATACGCTCTACCATGATGGTATCTGGAAGTGATCCTGACCCCTCTCCAACATCCATTCCTTGCACCTAGGCCTCCTCTCCAACATCAACTATGTGTTCTTTAGCTTCATTTGCTCCAGGATCTAAATTTGGCTCGACTTCTACTTCAGTTTTTGTATGTTGAGCCCCTACACAAAAACACGTTAAATAACATAGGATTCACTAAATACAAATATAAACCCTTCCTACTTAGGATTCACTAAATAAATTTTTTTCCAATATATTACTATGCCCTTGTATTCAAATAAATTCAATGCATTCATTCTAATCTTTACTACTAATTAGCAATATTCACATATTATTTTTATTATACACTTTGATTTGTGTTTTAAAAGGATATTCATGAAAGAAAAATCACTCATTCATTTAATTAAACACTAACAACTCAGTATGATGTCTATCATCATATCCCAAGATGATATTATTGTGATTGGAATCACAACGATAATATCATCCATAGATAAAGTACTTACTAAAATTTATTTTGGTTTTTCCCCAATTGATGACAATAGCACAAGCATAAGCAACAATTGATCTACCATAAAAATACTTATTTATGTCAATTATGTTAACGAGAAACTAGTGATACATAAAAATTGTAATATTTTCACTTTCATACTAATTCACTTCAACATAGAAAGGACCTAAGGATTTGTAGAGAAATCATTGGTGCAGTCACGGTAGGAGGGTCCTCAAAGAGAACAGTCCAGACTGTGCAACAAGATTCAAACAACATAAGCAACACAGATTATGGAGGCAAATGTAGATACAAATATTCCTATTAACAAAAATTTCAATTACATTTGGTCTGCAACATCCAGGCTTACAGATTGGGCTCATAGGCCTGATACAACATGCTCAAAATACAATGCTCTTACATGTGAGCGAAAATCTTCCAGATCGACTTCTATATTCTTCTTAATCTTGATTGATTGCTATCCTAATGATCCATTACAAGATTTATATCATATCCGTGTCAGCCAAAGATCATTACAATCTTCGATGAAGGAAACGTAACGTGTGCATGAATAGGTCAGCCTCAAATTTGAATTTCTCCACGACAGGTGCATATGATGAAGTTTGGACCTAAAATCAAGGTTGGGGACAATCCACAAAACAGTTTGAAAGACACCATGAGGATCCGCATGTTACGGGAGAGATCTATGATTGATCCAACTAGCCGTTAGGTTTGAAATTATTCTGGGGCCAATTCCAAAAACTGTCACTTAATCCGAAAGTGATAACTTTCCAGAAAAAGGATCCATTCAAGCTAAAAACTTGGAATAAGGAAATTGAACATGTCCATGATGAAACCATAGATCCACGAGGTCTGGTGAGTAAACATGAAGAAATACTAAATCTTGCAACTTGAACTGAATAAGAACTGAACAAGAACAAAACTGAATGAAAACATTTTTGGTTGATGCAAGATTTCCAAGAACCAAGGATGCTCCTACATCATACATTTGGGGTTAATCAAAAGTGAGTCCCTCACTTTGTTGGGGCCAAAGGAAAACCAAAACAGTCTATCTCATCCTAAGAAATCCAAGAAGAATCCTCCATTGGTCTACCTTTCCACTTCACAAGATATTCTTTGTATTGTCTTCAACGAGTTTTTCTTCCATCTCTAACATCCAAAATCTCTTCTATCTCACTTTATTTTCTTTAGGAAGTTGTTCTTGGACAATTTTGCTTTACTATCTTCACAAAATTCTACTTCATTGTACTGATGTAGATCTGAAATGTTGAATATAGGTGATCTACCCATGCCATCCATAACTCTACTTCATATTCATTTCTTGAATCAAATTTCTTCAAAACCTTACAAGGTCCAAACTTCCTCATTTTGAGCTTATTGTATGTGCAAAATAGGAATCTTTCCTTCCTCAAATACACCATCACTTCATCCCCAACTTCGAACTCCTTATGTATCCTCTTTTCATCTGCTCACTCCTTATACTTCTAGTTCATATCTTCCAATTGTTGCTTTACTTGAGTATGCACTTTCTTCATATGCTCTGAATTCCTCTGCTTCTGCACTCCTATTATCTTCCTTACTGATGTCTCACAATTTTGATATACCTCTAGGATGAACTCCAGTAATAATCTCAAAAGGTGTCTTTCTAATACTCCTGTTCACTGAGTTATTGTAGGCAAACTCTACATGTGCGAGAACTAAATCCCAACTTCCGGTTTTATCTCTAGCCAAACATCTCTGAAAATTTCCCAAACTCCTATTTACTACCTTTGCCTTTCCATCTGTCTGTGGGTGAAAAGTAGAACTGAACTTCAAATCTATCTTCAACTTCTTCCAAAGTGTTCTACAAAAGTAACCAACAAACTTTGTATCCCTGTCTGAAACAATACTCCTAGGTAATCCATGCAATCTGACCACTTCCCTGAAAAACAAGTCTACTACATGTACTGCATATGTTGTCTTCCTACAAGGTATGAAATGTGTCATCTTAGAAAATCTGTCTACCACCACAAATATAGAATCATTACCTCTATGTGTCTTTGGCAAACCAAGTATGAAATCAATTCTGATATCCTCCCAAGGTCTCTGTGGAACTGCCAAGGGTTTATACAATCCAACATTCTGGCTACTCCCTTTTGCAACTTGACAAACTCTACAACTTTGCACAGATTTCCTAACATCCTTATGAATCTTCGGCCAAAAGTAATTCTCACTTACCAATGCTACTGTCTTATCAATTCCAAAGTGTCCTACCAATCCTCCACTATGTTTTTTGTTCACCAAGTTATCCCTCATTAAACTCTGGGGTATACACAACTGATTTCCTCTGAACAACATATCCTCCTGAATGAAATAATCCAACCAGTAACTTCTATCCTTCAAAACTGGTTGTTTACAAGGTCTCTAAGGTTCTGCAAAATCTGGGTCTTCCTCATACAAGTTCTTTAATTCATCAAAGCCTAATACTTCCACTCTCATCCCTGCCAACAAATTCCTTCTCCTACTCAAGGCATCAACAACACTATTTCAATATCCACTCCTATGTTTCAAAACAAAAGTATAACTCTACAATAATTCCACCCATCTCATGTGTCTTTGATTCAACTTACCTTGACTGTTCAAATACTACAAAGCCTGATGATCTATATACAACAAAAATTCCTTAGGAAAAAATTAATGTCTCCACTTCTTCAAGGCTTGAACTATGGCATAAAAATCTTGGTCATACACTGAATACCTCCTCCTAGCATCATTTAATTTCTCACTGAAATAAGCTATTGGTCTTCCTTCTTGACTTAATATTGCTCCAATTGCATTTCCACTTGCATCACAGCCTACCTAGAATACCTTATTAAAGTTTGGTAAAGCCAACACAGGCTGCTCATTCACCTTTTGTTTCAACAACTCAAAAATTTGGTCTACTCTAGATGTCCATTGAAAATCCTTCTTATCTTCCCTCATTGTTTCGATCATAGGATTGCAAATAGAACTGAAATTCCTAATGAACTTTCGGTAAAAAACTAGCCAATCCATGAAATGATCTTACATATCCAATGCTTCTTGGTGTAGGTCATTCAACAATTTCTCTTACCTTCTCAGGATCCATCTCCAATCCATTAGAAGATATCACAAATCCTAGATATACCAATTCTTTCTTCATGAAGCTACACTTCTTAAGGTTTATCAGCAACTGATCTTCTCTTAACCTCTGCAAGACTTGTCTTATATTCAACAAATTTTCTTCTCGTCTTACTGAAAATCAAGATGTCATCCAAATAAACAATCACAAACTTACCCAAGAATTTCTTCAATATATCATTCATCAACCTCATGAAAGTACTCGGTGCATTTGTTAGTCCAAAAGGCATTACCAACCACTCATGCAATCCTTCATTTGTCCTGAATGTTGTCTTCCACTCATCCCCTTCTCTGATTCTGATCTGATGATATCCAATCTTCAAATCTATCTTTGTAAATTATTTAGCTCCACTCAAACAATCCATAATGTCATCCATCCGGGGCAAAGGAAATCTATACTTCATTGTGATTTTGTTTATGGCTCTACAATCTATACACATCCTCCATTCTCCATCCTTCTTAGGTACTAGCATAGTAGGTACTGCACAAGGACTTAAGCTCTCTCTGATCAAGCCCTTCCTCAAAAATTCTTTCATTTGTATATTCAACTCTTCATTCTCTACTAGTGTCATCTGGTGTGCTACTTTATTAGGAAAACTAGCTCCAAGAATCAAATCCATGCAATGACTAATACTCCTCATAGGCGGCAATCCATTAGGTACATTATCTGAAATGATAGCTTCATATTCTACCATCAACTCATGTATCTCCTCTAGTTGTTCTTCTACATGCTTCAAGTCTTCAACCTTTTTAGGAACTAAGGAATAGCACATGTTCTCATGTCTTAGTCCATCCAGGAATCTCCTTCCATCAACCAAACAAATTCTAGCATTCGTACAAACCTCAAGTTTAGGAACATCCTCCAATGGTAACAAAGTTTTTTTCATCCCATTTGTAACAATGGTATATATGTTCTTCTTTCCATCATGAATAGCCTGTCTATCATACTACCAAGGCCTTCCCAACAAGACATGGCATACATCTATAGGAATGATATCACACAAAACTTCATCATGACAATTTCCTATCTTCAACTTCAGCAAACATTGTTCACTTACCAATATCTTATGCTCATCTTGAATCCATGCTGTCTAATAGGGCTTCGGGTGTTTCAATCTTTCTAGCTTTAATTTAGTCACCATTTCTTCAGAAACTAGGTTCTTAGAGCTTCCACTGTAAATAATCACTCTGCAACATTTACCAGCTACCTTGCATCTGGTTCGAAACAAATTCTTTCTCTGCAATGGTTCCTGCTCCATCTCACTTTGACACAATACTCTTTTGCTCACCAACACTTCTCCCTCTTCCGATTTATTAGATGATCTGACATGATCCTCCTCAACAAAGGTTGCTCTTCTACTATTCTCTGTCTTTCTGCTTGTCTCTCCCTGATTACACTCAAATGCTCTATGTCCTTCTCCACCACACTTAAAACAAGTTCCTCTGAATACTCTTTTCTCCTATCCTCTATCATCTTTTCTATAACCCTTATTTTGGTAACCACCATATCCTCCTCCTTGGTAAGAGTTTCCATCATATCTATGGTACGAATCATCATTCTTATTGACTTCCTTTTCTTTATTCTGATTTGCAAAAGATCCTCTTCCTCCTCCCGTAAAAATTCTTCCTCTCTGAAACCTTCCACCTCTTCCTCTTTGTCTCTTCTCATGTCTTTTATTCAACTTCTCTTCTACCTTTAGGGCACATTGATATGCCTCCTCCACACTTAGCAACTTGATCAAACTAATCTCATCCTATACAAACAACCTCAAACCATTCACATATCTGGCTACTTGCTCGATCTCATCCTCTGAATTTCTGGATCTGATATTCAACTTGTAGAACTCCTTAGTATACTTTGTCACACTTGACTCCTTCTGCTTCAAATTCTGCAACTTTCAGAACAAACAAATCTGACAGTCTACAGGCATGAACTTTGTCTTTAACTTATCCACCATCTGATCCCATGATTTTATCTTCTCCTTTCCTCTTATTTTCCTATCTGTCTGCAAATGTTTGCACCAAAGGGATGCATGTCCATTCAATTTTGTACAAGAAAATTTCACCTTCTTGTCTTTTGTGGTTCCTTCGAAATCAAAGTACTTCTCCATCTCCGCTATCCAATCAAGAAATTCATCTGATTCCAACTTGCCATTATAATCTGGTGGATTGAAATGGGGTTTAGTATTTACTCTAGTTAGGGCTCTTATGAACCTCTCTTATCCCTGATCAAGGCCAGGTTGATCTTTTCTTTCCCTTTCTTCCTATTCTTCTACCTCTTCATCACTCACATCATCAACTAGTCGATCTCTCCTCTAGGCCATTTTGATTGCTTCTAATCTGGTAGTGATTCCTCTCAACATCTCCATTATAGCTGGGTCTACATTTCCACACGCTCCATTTCCTATACCATTTCTTCTTCCCGCCATATTTACACAAGTCCTCTACAACTACAGGTCGGATCATTAGTTTGCCACCCCGCAACAAATCTTCAATAGGACTTCGCAAACTCTGACAATCTCTCAAGGAACGAATCTCGATACCAAACTGGTGCAGTCATGGTAGGAGGGTCCTCAAAGAGAACAGTCTGGACCGTGTAGCAAGAGTCACACAACCGAAGAAACACAAAATATGGAGGAAAATGCAGATACGTATATTCATATTATCAGAAATCTTGATTACATTCGATCGGCAACATCCAAGCTTACAGATTGGGATCACAGGCCTAATACAACATGCTCAAAATATAGTGCTCATAGATGCGAGTGAAAATATTACATGTCGACTTCTATATTCTTCTTAATCTTGATCAATTTATATCCTAATGATCCATTACAAGCTTTATATCATATCCGCGTCGCCCAAAGATCATTACAATCTTTGAAGAAGGAAATGTAACGTGTGCATGAATAGGTCGGCCTCAAATTTGAATTTCTCCATGGCAGGTGCATATGATGAAGAGTGGACCTAAAATCAAGGTCAGGGACACTCCATGGAACAATTCAAAACACACCGCGAGGATCCGCAAGTTACGGGAGAGATCCGTAATCGATCCAACTAGTCGTTAGGTTTGAAATGATTCCGGGGCCAATTCTAAAAACTGTCACTCAACCCGAAAGCGATAACTTGCTAGAAAATAGATCCAATCGAGTTGAAAACTTGGGATAAGGAAATTGAACATGTCCATGATGAAACCATAGATCCACGAGGTCTGGTGAGCAAACATGAAGAAATACTGAATCTGGCAACTTGCACTAGACAAGAACAAAACTGAATGAAAACATTTTTGGTTGATGCAAGATTGCAAAGAACCAAGGATGCTCTTGCATCAATCATATACTTAGAATTACTAATTACATCAAATTTCATAAAATAGAATATTCAACAAGGTAATATTTTGAAACACTTAAAAACATTATACAACACTCAAGATTTATTAATATTTGATTTAAGGATACACAACTATTCAACAATCAATACTAGAACTATCAATCATATAATAACACAAAATCAAAGATGTATTAGGGAAATCAAGGATGGTGAATAATGACAAGGTTTGTAACAATAGATGACTTAGGACTTCAATACCTTAAATAAATCATTCAAAAAGGTTAGCTAAGCTTAAAGGATAATTATCGAGTTTCAATTTATCGATTGCTACGAAAGAGAGTTTCTAAACATGATTTAGAGTTCAGACTTATTAATGAAAGATAAATGGTAATATACACAAGGATTGCAAATTTGAGGCCTTATAGGTGGTAATAGTTTTCACTAGTTAGAAGGAACATCTCTAATACAAGAGGTGACTAAGAAGTTTAAATAAAATGAAAATTAACAAAAGTTACCCTCTCAACTAACTAGTTGACAAGAAAAATCAATATGTATTACACAACATAGGAATAACAAGCCAAACATGTTAAACATATTAACTACATGTGAAACCTTAAAACCTTGCTATATTTTACGCTCTTGTGACTAAACAAAACAATCACTACCCATACCCATTAAATCACAATACTAAAGATAATTTAAACATCATTGAGAGACTTTATTTACACAAGAAAAATCATGACCTTAAATTGTTTCTTTGTTACAAATTTCTTATTAACTATTCCTCAAACAAAATAGCTTAAGGTGGAATCCCCAAATTATCCTTAACTAAAATAACATTCGTAAGTATTTACATATACTAGATAAAATTAAGCAAATCATTCGACTCTCTTAGAATTATTCCTACTTTTTTTTTAACATCCTTGCCTTACTTTCTTCTAAAAATTTAAACTTTGAAGGCATTCAAAACCCTTTTCTTTTATATCCTTCTTATATATAAGAGAATTTAGAATATATTATTTTTTAAAGTTAACGTATATATGTATGCATTTAATATAATTTATTTATTTTAATTATTTTAAAAGTGATAATTTAGGTATAGAAATATTTTTTTTAATTTCTTTCTTAAATAATAATTTAAATTTTTTTAGATTAATATACTTATGATAATAATGTATATTTGTTTGTTATTTATATTTAATTTTTAAATATTTTTTATTTTTATAAATAATATGTATATATGCATGATCTATATATTTATGCATTATGTACATATATCATTTTATTTTATTTTTGAAAGAATAGATATAAATCTAACTAGTTGTATTAAGACCTTTAATTTCTCTTAGTACTTATGTTTCTAAAGACCTTTAATACATGCTTTTATTAAACTTAATGTTAAGAGAATACTTAATTTAGATCCAATAAGAGCTTGATTCTTTCATTAAAGTTCTCACAACAAGATTAGAGTTGATGCCCAAGACTCAATATTTTATTCCCTTAAATACTTGCACCAATGACTACAATGATTACAATTATAAAGTCTATATTTACCCAATATTAACTCCTTATAATAAGAGATTGAAGCATGCCTAATGTTTCCTTGAATCTACACATCTAGATGCAAGAATGAACACATTTACAAATTTGAACCAATCACCATATACCCAATATTTTCCCCTTTTCATAAACCCACTGTAGGAACTCAAACTCTTCCTAATTCATGAGACCCACATTTATTTCCTTGAATTCTAAATTTGATAGATCATCATTTGCTTTCCAACCTCAATACTTGAACCTGAAACAAGAAGTCAACAAAACAACATGGCCATAAAGCTCTCCTCCCAACCATAGGATTGATAATCAATCCACCTCCGAGCTCTAAGGGGTCACATAGCACTTCCACAAATCACTTTACACAAAAGGGTTCACAACAAAATCCACCACATAAACTCACAAATAGAAAATGAAATGGTAAAGGGAAACACAAGATATAATATTGAGAGAGGCTCAAGTTTGGCATAACTTGTTTACGTTTATAATAACTTTGCAAGATTTTTTCACGTATTTTGTGTTCCTGCTCTAATGAATACTTTCGTGCAGTCTTACTTTTTTTTAATTTTTTTGTTCCCCATCTCCTTCTTTGTAAAATACCGCTTAACAATTTTTTTGAATCTTCTCCTCCAAAACTTGCTTTGTAGAACAAAAATATCTTTGACAATTTTTCTATTTCTCTTCTCCAAAACTTTTCTTCTAAAACCCAAATATCCTTCACAATTCCTCTGATTTTCTCTTATTTATATAATGATTTACAAAAAAAAAACCCTATAATTTCAATCCTAAAATTAAAAACTGATTAACATGCATTTTAAAAAAACTTAGAAAAAATAAGCTAAAACTAAACTTAACTACTAATATTAAAAAAAAAATCGAGAAGTGATTAACATGCATTTGATAAATTTAGAAAAAATAAATCTAAACTAAACTTAACTGCTAATATTAGAAAAAAATTTAAAAACCGATTAACATGTATTACATGTATTTTGAAAAACTTAGAAAAAAACAAGTTAAAACTACACTTAACTATTAATATTAATATTAAAATCATTACATGCATTCTGAATAACTTAGAAAAAAAGAAGTTAAAACTACACATCACTATTAATATTAAAATCCAAAAAAATTATTAGGCAAAAAGAAATTAAAACTGCACTTAACTTTTAATATTAATATTAAAATCATTACATGCATTCTAAAACTTAGAAAAAAAAATAAAACTACACTACACTTAACTTATTAATATTAAAATCGAAAAAAAATTAATATTAAAATCTGAAAAAAATTATTAATATTTAAATCCGAAAAAATAGGAGGAAAAGCTAAAAAGTTGTTGATATAACGTGTTGCATGAAAAAAAACCAAAAAATCACTAGTTTGGGGAAAATTTTAGTGGCTTTTTAGGGGTTCTAATGAAACCCCCTTCTAATGAGCCCCCCCCTTTTTGTTACTATTCTTTTTTTAATTACGAAATTAATGCATTTTTTACTTTCGAAGCTCAATTTGGAGGTGCAAATGGAGTCAAATAGATGAATCAAGTTGGAGAACCGTAGTCCTTGAAAAATGCTTCCTAACAACTATAAATTTGATATATTTTGCTTTCAATTTGTATTATATTTTTTAGTTTTACTAGACATAGGGTTTTCACCGAACATCAAGTTTGGTGAAAAACTAATGTGGAAAAATAGTAAATTAGTGAACTTTTTTTTGGAAAAATATGTACTCACCAATATTTATATCCTCGTTCAAACAAAAAAAAAATCAATAAATACAAAAAAAGTTATGCGATTGAAAGTGCACCTATGTCGGGTTGGGGCCCTAGCTCAGTTGGCTAAATCTTTCCTGCTGTAGGAGGTTGGTCATGAGGTCTAGTCTCCCCAACCCCCATGGTACCAGAGGGTGTGTCACGCCAGCACCGCCGGTCACGTTAAAAAGTTTACTAGGCGCACTGCAATTTATAGGGGGTCGTGCTACCCGATTCCTGCAGTCTAATAAAAATAAATAAAAAGAAAGTGCAACTATGTCTAAATTGTAATTAGTTTGACTTTAAAACTTAATTAAAAGAAAAATATTCAACAAAACGTTATGGAACAAAATGGAAGCCCTAAAAATCAGTGTTACCAACCTAAATTCAAAATAATCATAATTCAATCATTTGTAGAAAAAAAATTATGTGATTAAAAGTACACATCACTTTTTAAAAATGGTGTTTACTATTAAAAACTAGTTTGGATCATCTTCAAATTCTTAACAATTTACCTACTATAAGTTTCAGAAAGTGAAGATTTTGCTCAAAATGTTGCTTTCAATGTCAAGTTTAGCCAAAAAGTGTGACCCACTATTGTGGGATCACACGAACATGGATGGATAAAATGATGCATTAGCTTCAAGGTTGTTAAGACAATCATTTAGGAACTTATTCATGCTGTCATCACCTTCTCCAATGATATCAACATCATGAGGAGGACATGCATTAGGAGTTGAAGGAGCATGAGTTAGTTCAATTTCATTAGGATCATTTCCGAAAGCACAACTTGACACATCCATTAAGGACTTTAAGGGGATCCAAAGCTTACTAAAGCATATATACATGATGCAAATTTCAGATTCTAAACTATGCAAAATTGTGAAATGAAATATTCTAGATGCAATTTTGAATTTTAAGCAATGCACAAGATGAATGAATTTAAACTAGATGCAATGAATTGGATGAAATAGAAAATCTGTAAACTAAAACAGAAAGATAACAACAAAAAATAGAAGTTTAGAAACAAAACTTTAAATGCCAGAAAATGCAATTTAGAATATGCAAAGGGACTGATTCGCCCAAGGTGGCGAATGAGTCCCAGTATGGATTTTTTCAAAAAAAAAAGAAATTTTTAGTTGCTTTTTATGCTTTTTAGGTTTTATGATCTGAAAACTAAATGCAAATGCAAATTTTGTTTGATTTTCAGTGAAATAAGATGAAAAAATGCAAGCTATATGAGCTTTCACTAATGCAAAAATTGAAAACCCTAGAATGCAAATTAGCCAATGCAAATCCTAATGCAATGTTAATGCAAGCAATGTCTAGGATGATAATGGACTCCAAATCAGAATTTTAATGTTCTAAATGGAGGTTCACCAAAATTTTGTGTAAGAAAAGTGGGATGTATGCTATCATATTACTTAGCACATAGAGCATACCCACTTTCCACCTACCACATTCAAGGGTAACCCTATAGATCTCAATGCAAAGGATAAAGAGATATTGCAATAGGGTTGGACCTAGGAGCTTAATGCAAACTAATAAGGGGTTCACTACCATGTTTAGACTTGGAAAGATAACTGAAATGCAAGATGCAACACTAAACCCTAATTCATTGCAATTACCTATAAAACCATCTATAAAAGTAAATGAAATTAAACAAAAAGCTACAGGAAAAAATGTGTGCACCTGGGAATCTAAAGATGGTTGAATGGGGCTCTGAAACACTGGAAATTTTGACTTTAATGTTGATTGGGACTTATTCACCAAGCTGGGTGAATCAGTCCAAAAACTGGGTTTCTGTGCGGGAACAAGAATCTGCCAAATGGGTATCTGAATCTACAAAAATCTGAATTTTGATTGGAACTGGGACTCATTCACCAAAATTGGAAAATCAGTCCAGATAGTCTTTTCTGAAGGTTCAAAGTTTGATCCTACTCTTCCTAATCTGCTCTGTCCTTCATGATTGATTTCTAGATCTAGAACCCTAATTTTCAACTTGTAGGTCTTCTCCAATGTTCTCCAAGGTTTGATGACAACTTTGACAACTTTGAATGACTTGAAAACTTTTCTCCAATCTTTCCCCTTAGGAAATCTACAACCTAGACCTACAAATCACACATAAAGGAGAGGGAAAAAATTTGTTGGGTTAGTGGATAGAGGTTTGCCTTGGTCAAACCCCTTGTTGGTAATTAAACCTTGAAATAGAATGAAATATGAATGGAGAATGATGAATGGAAAAAATGAGATGTTGCAACTCACCAAACCCTAGCAATAAGAAGCTACAAACATGTATGAGATGGATCCAATGAATGTCGATCTTGACTCTAGCTTGAAGGTGCTATACATTGAATGAAATTCTTTGCTTGAATCATAAACCCTACATCACAATTGTTAGCTCAAAAACAAACATGATGCATGAAGTCCTTGACATAATGATTAATGGTTGAATGCTGCTCTAAAATGCTTGAATGCTTTTGTGAACTCAAACTTGCTATAAGGATGAATACTTGAATGCTTGGGGATGAAAATAAGTGAAAGAACCTCGTATTTATAGTCAATTATGCAATAATTCCCGAAATTACAACACTACAAGCCGACATCAGATCTAGCAGGATAAAATCCTACCATAAATTTGAAATAATTTTGATTTTGGGCCACACGAGAATCATTCACCCAAGGCAGCGAATGAGTCCCACAAGGCTTAATTTTTGGGACCAATTTTATAAATGCTTAGAAATGTGTGAAACTAGGTTTGGGACCAAAATATCTAGGTGGGAATCATTCGCCCAAGGTGGCGAATGAGTCCTAGATAACTAAATCTAGACCATTCAAACTTGAAACACCTGAATTGTGATTTCCTAATGATTGGTGTTGGGATTATCCTCAAAAAGATGCATTAAATGAGGCTTGTAGATGCAAAATAGGGCTAGTTAAAGCATAAGAAATCCCAATTATTAATTTCAAGCTTAGGAAAGTGTGAAAGTGTGTTAAAACAATTTAAAAAACTCCAAATATGGCAAGATTAAGGTTTATTTTGATTAAAAGGAGGTTTATTAGGCTCAGTTAATTAATAAGACCTTAGAAAATTGTGAAAGTGTGTTACAAAACTTCATAACACTTTAGCAAGGTACCATTTATGTTCATTAGTCCACAAGGGCCCAAGACCTAATGTGAATGTGTCAAACACATTACAACACTAAATCAAGGCAATATTAAGCCTATTTCACAAGGAGGGCCCAAACAAGTAAGGGAAAAGAAGAAGGGATACTTTTTTTGTTACCACAACTTCTAAGAAATAATGGATAAAATCATTGAATGTATTCACCATAATTCTACTATCGACCATTGGTTCCTTTTTCAATTCAAATGGAATTTACCATATACATGAATTATCCTCATTTTGTGGAAAATTTTGTTTTAGGATTGTCTTCTTCCTTAATCCGGAATTGGTGGTATCTGAAGAACCCATAGGTGAATGAATAGATTTATTTCCCTATGATTGATTCAATTATTTCCTCAGTGAGAGGAGTAGGAAAGGGATTGTGAATACATGCTTTGTTGAGTTCTCAAACTCTACAAATATCCATATTTCCCTTGTCTTTTTATTTTGTACTACCATAGGGCTAATCCATTCAAATTCTTCAACCAATTTAATAATCCCTATCATCAACATTTTATCTATTTCTATTTTGACTCATTTCTTCATGTTAGGGTTGAGGCGGTATGGTCTTTTTTAGTGTGGTTTAATTCCCTCATTTAGCTAGATTTTCATTACTCCTACTTCTTCTTTTATGCCTTTCATTTTTATTAATGTTTGTGGGAAAAATTTCTCATATTCTAATAGTAATTCAATGACTAATGCCACCACTACTTCTTCCCAATAATCGCCAATTTTTTCCATTTTAGGATTCCCCCAGTGGCTATATTTTCTTCTCTTAATTAGAGGGGTTAGTTATAATACTAGTCTTTAAAATCATTGTTCATTTGTATTTCACTTTCTCCTTCTTATATCATGATCTCAACTTTTTGGTTTGGTTCTTCTTCATCCTTTTGTATTTTATAACATCGGTTTGGTATCAGTTGTGTTCATATGTCCATCCATTCAACTAGCTTCCAGATTCCTTGGTTTCTAGGGGGTGGGATTTTTGGTTGTTTATGAGTGATATTTTTTGGAACTAGTCTGGAGATAATATCCTTAATTATTTTTAGTGTGGTATGTATTTATTTGTTTTTGAATCCCATAAGGAAAATGTGTAGATAAATTCATGATGGAGTTCCTTCCATTCCTTAGTGTCACCTCTTATTTCCTAATTAATATACTAAGTTTTTACTATCGATTTGAGGGTCCAATAAAATAGTTGAATATAGAGGCGATGGTCATATTATTATCTCATTTCCATGTGTTAATGCAATTTTGAATATGATCCTCTAGGGTATTGATTCCTTCATATCTGGGAATTAGGCTATATTCGCCATCTTATTGGAGGTGTTGTGCTTTGATTAAGATCTAGAAATCATCCCATGTGGGAATAGTATGTTTGTGTGTATGCCACCAACAAGCGGTATTACATACTAGGGTTTCTTGAAGGGAAATAATCCTTATTGATTCGTTTTGGAATGTTTTATCCATGTCCACTATAAATTCATTTACATCTCCTACATAGGAAAATATTGGTAGTTTGATATGTGATATCCCCTTTGGATGTGATTGATATGTTTTGTATTTTATATCTTTGTTGATTGATATTTTCCAAATGTAGTGATTAAGTGGCCTTGTATCATAAATATCCTTCAAAATCCATATATTCTATGTTGTTGTAATGTATTAATGGAGGTTTTGGAAATGGAATAGATTGGACATACTCTCCTTTCTTCTATATAAGTTTGGTCTTCTCTTTCTCTTAGTGGGATATGGATAATCTTATTGTCATCTACCAAAGATATCACTTCCTTTCTTGATTCTACTATCCATTTGTAATTGACAAACCATATCAATCGTAGTAATGCTTTAAAAAATTTAAATGGTTGCTTCATATCAACTACCTTGAAATAAACTATTTGTTTCAGTCCTTTGATCTCTATTTTCCATTTTTTTCCATGTCCCTAAAGTTTCCATGCAAGAGCCATCCACAAAACTAATGTTCATTGGTGTTCTAATAGCTTGGGTCTACCCAACCTCTCCCTAGTGGTTGCCAAAATAATATTTAGGTCCATACCTAGATCCATCATCACATGTTTGACCTTAGTGTTATTAAGAGATGCAGTGATTAATATAGGGCCATTCTTCCAGTTTCAATATTTTGTGAGTTGATGGACTTGTTTTTTTTCTTTTCTAATATTTTTATAATATTTTTAATTTTACTATGAGGTCATTTTGTTGGGCCAAAGAGGCTATACTATTCAATTAGATTTCTTCTTATTTTGAAAAACATGTTATGCGATCTTTTTGTTTTTGCATAATGTGGTGTCTTGCTCTTTCTACGAACTTATCATGTTATTTTCTTTGTAAAAAGTAATCATATTATTCCTCTCCTTTTGGATCTAATTCTTCACTAACTTCTTCAATATCCATTTGTCTATTATTGTCAATTTCAATTCCTTGTATAGTCAACACTGTAACCTTATTTTTAGTTATTTCATATTTCATATTTTTTTTACTTTTCACTTATTGTTCTTCACTAGAATAGTCTTCATTTGATGTATCTGATGACCAGTGATCTATTCTTTGAAAAAATTTAACTCTTTATGGTGGCATCCTTTTGATTACTAAGGCTCATTTATGGTCTTGTAAGTCATCACTTATAGAGTATGATGTATTCTAATAATAGTATTGTTCTTTATCACATTTCAATATATCATGAGAACCATCTCTGCAAAAGAGACATTTCCTTTTCTTTTTTTCCCAACACTCTATATCATAATGGCCTATCTTTTTGTAGTTATAGCATGTAGCATCACTTATTCGGTAGTTGTTTCTACTACATCCTCTTCCTCCTCTGTAATTTAATTTCCTATCTTCTCCCATGTAATCTTGTATTGTATTATTATATAATGCATAAGCACCTCTATTATCTCTCTAGGGTAGTTATGTGTAGCCTGTGTCATATAAAGGGCTTTCCGTAAGTCCCTTAACATATGCCATTTTTCTATCTATGCTTGTGTCAATTTTATTTCATATGGCATCTTGGATTAGGATGACTTGTATTCCTAATTTGGAATAGGTTTGCAAGACAATCCTCAGTGAGGTGACTATCATATTCTTGGTAAGTCCCACAATATAATGTGTTTTTTCAGCCATTACTATTTTCAATTCTACATGTAATGTTATTGTAGTTCTTTCTCCTTGGGCTTTAGGGAAATCATTTTTGAGCTGACCTTCCCTTGAACAATATCTGCACCAGTCATTTATACTTTTATTTTCTTCTCCTCTTTCTAAAACTCCATTTTGTATAGCTAGTTTCTTTATTGCTAATTGCAATTTCTAAAGGTTATCCTTTATGTCATCTTTCTGAGGTTTGTGCCATGTTTGAGACTCTATGTGGTATGCCATTTTGATCATGTCTATATATGTGTTGAATATTCTTCCATCTAAGACTACTCTTTTATCTTTTGTAGTCCAAAGATGAACCATTGAATTTTTTGTCGCTTTGTTAGGGGTTTTGTAATGTTCCTTGGTTAGATAACCCTAGAAAAGCATAAGAACCATATTAGGAACTATAATGAATTTAATACAAACATAATTTAACACAAGAAAATTGGTTTAAATCCTATATATATATATCATGTAAAAACATCGAACTCAATGTTTAGTTCTTTCCACTTACATAATTTATGAAAGAGATAAATAACTATGTTAACAACTAGGGAATTACTATTTTGAACATGAAAGATTGCTCACTTCCGAACGAAATAGACCTCCACCTTATTTCTCTCCCTAACCTTGTGGGATGGTATATTTACTATGCCAAGGGCACATGCACCATCTCGGGTTGGACACCCTCAAGGATTGGCTACCCGTCTTGGGCTCTATCCAACATTGGGTGGATTTACCCGCCTTTCCCTTCCACACACTCTCTATCCTCATCAAGCGTTATGACAAAGTTTTCGGTCGAGGTCTATCCCGCTCACTATCACGAACTATATTATTTAATTCATTCTAAATCCACATATATCAAGTCTATCAAGTAATTAAAAGAATGGATGCTTGATCATTCATTTTTATATTAAGATCGTAATTACTTATAAGGCTCAATAACTGCTACAAGAATCATTATTGGATAATCATAGATTATTTATTTATATATATATATATATATATATATATATACATATTATGCAAATATATATATATATATTATGCAAATATATATATATATATTATGCAAATATATATATATATATATTATGCAAATATATATATCATTATTATCTTAGCATATATATAATGTAAATTTATATATATCATTATTATCTTAGCATGTATGTATATATATATACACACACAATCAACTCATATTTTATTCTCTTCCTTGTTGTATGTTTTCCCAATATGTTCGATCTGCAACAGATTCTTTCTATTCTCCTATTTGATGCCTTTTGTTTTGGATTTGTCTTCTCTTTTATACTTGCTTTACCAATAGTCCCAACCTTTCATTTGCCAAGGGGTATGCCCTTTGGCTTCTAATGCACTATTTGGTTTGGTGGTTATTCATTAATCATTGCTTATAATATGGTGATTGTTGCTATGTTTAAAGACATAGTTAGTATGCCTTTTAATCAATGCTTACCCTTTTTTACATTTATTTATTTATTTGCTAAGGCCTAGTCACCTTAGGAATCGATGCCTAGTTTCTTGTGAACATTAGTTTATTACTATGATATTTATAACTTAATAATATTAATTTGTATTATAATTATATCCTTGTGAAAGGTTTTTTTTTTTCAAGAGGCTACTTTAGAAATTGGTATCTTTTATATTTGTTTATTTTATTTGTTATTTATTTATTATATTTTATATTTTATGTATGTTTATTTAGTTATTATAGTTATGATTTTATACTTGTATTATATTATATTTATCATATGGATTATAATATATGTTATTCTATCATGAGAATACTGGTTAAATGGTGATTATATTTATAATCATAATATTATAATAAATTTGCTACTAAACTCTATATATATATATATATATATAATTGTATTTCAATATTTGGTTATGTCTATGCTCTATTTTGGGACATGACAGTCCACCCCACCCAAGATTGCTTGTCCTCAAGCAATCACAATTCAAAACATATTTTCCCATATATTTTTGTATTTATATACTAATAATAGTTCAGTTTTAGATAAGTTAATTTGTTAGTGCCTCCCAACTCCATAAACATTTTGAAAGACAACATTGACATTTTTCATAGTTTTTAAGCATAAAGGAAACACAATGATGGGCTCCACATGAATCAAAAATTAAATTAGACAACCAAGTAGTTCAACCAAGTAGGCAGGTAGCTCAATCAAGCAAACAAGTAGCTCAAGCAAGCAGTTTGGTAGCTCAGGCACACAATCTGGTAGCTCACACAGGCAAACAAGTAGCGCAAGCACATAGTCAAGTAGCTCAAGAACACATGTAAGTAGCTCAAGAAAATAGGAAACTAGCTCATGTAGACAAGAAGGTAGCTCAATCACGCAAGCAAGTAGCTCAAGCAGGTAGGAAATCAACTCAAGTAGACAAGTAACCAGCTCAAGCAAGTAGGCAGCTAGCTCAAGTAGGCAAGCAAGTAGCTCAAGCAAGTAGACAACCAACTCAAGTAGAAAAGCTACTGGCTCAAGCAAGTAGGCAACTAGCTCAAGTAGGCAAGAAAGTAGCTCAAGCACGCAAGCAAGTAGCTCAATCACACAATCAAGTAGCTCAAGCGAGTAGGCAACCAGATCAAGTAGACAAGCTACTAGCTCAAACAATCAAGCAACTAGCTCAAGTAGACAAGTAGGTAGCTCAAGTATGCAAACAAGTAGCTCAATCACGCACACTAGTAGCTCAAGTAAGTATGCAACTAGATAAGCAAGTAGGCAGCCAACTCAAGAAAGTAAGCAACTAGCTCAAGTAGGTAAGCAAGTAGCTCAAGCACGCAAGCAACTAGCTCAAGCACAAAAGAAAGCAAGTAACTAGCTCAAGCACACAAGCAAGTAGCTCAAGCAAGAAAACAACTAGTTCAAGCACACAAGCAAGTAGCTCAAGCAAGCAAGCAACTAGCTCAAGCACACAAGCAAGTAGCTCAAGCAAGCAAGCAAGTAGCTCAAGCAAGCAAACAAGTAGCTCAAGCAAGCAACAACAAGCTCAAGCACACAACCAACCAACTTACGCAACTTGACAAGAAACCCTTTTTATATATATTTTCAGACTCTTTAAGCATAAATCAATTATAAGAACACATCTTGTTGAAGACACATGAAGTAACACATAGATACAGGTCATACATAGAGTATAAATATGAGGCACGAATACATGTAATACAAAGAGTATACACAAGAAGCATGAAGCATATATGTGAATAATACATGAAGTATACACTGAGTACATGAAGTCACAAAGTATGTATATGAATACATGTAAAGTATACACTTAAATACATAAGTCGTATGAATACACATATACACATGAGTCACAAAGCATACACTTAAATACATATAAGTCATGTAGAGTGTACACTTGAATATACGAGAATACACATAAGCCACAAAGCATGCACTTACATACACACAAGTTTCAAGGTAGACACTTGAATACACTTGAATACAATTGAATACATAAGCCACAAAGTATACATTTGAATACACTTGAATACAAGGTATACACGAAGTCACAAAGTATACAAATACAAAGTCATAGAACATACACTCGAATACAAATACAAGTTATAAAGTATGCACTCAAATATAAATACAAGGTCATAGAGTATACATTCAAATAAAAATACTATCATAGAGTATACACTCAAATACATATACAAGTCATGGAGTATACACTCGAATACATATACAAGTTATAGAGTATAACATTGAATACAACTACAATCGAATGAAGTATACTGTCACACTATGGGGAAGGGATTTTAGTGCATCCCATACTACACTGTTGTTCCATCCACCATCCCATGGTCATTAAGTATACACATGAGAATGAAACATATACGCAAATACACATAATACACAAAGTATTCACATGAACATATGTTACAAAGAATACATATAAGTCACATGGTAATCCTTTGAATACACTCGAATATAATTATATTATTATAAATTACACACTGGAATACATGTAAGACACACATATTATACACAGGATGGCAGGAAAATGCTCTGATACCACTGTAATGTTCCTTGGTTAGATAACCCTAGAAAAGCATAAGAACCATATTAAGACCTATAATGAGTTTTATACAAACATAATTTAACTCAAGAAAATTGGTTTAAATCCTATATGTATATATATATATCATGTAAAAACACAAAACTCAATGTTTAGTTCTTTCTGTGTGGGAGAATATGTGGACTAATTAGAAAGACAAACCAACACACCAATGAAACATTATATCAAAGGAAACTAATTAAAAGTAAAACAAACTCTAACAACAACTCCTTCAAAAGCATTCCATTGTCCTCTATCTCCAAGGATTTTTTGTAAGTTGTTGGCTCTCAGTTGGTGTATGCAGCAACTTTGACAGAATGACAACTTAGAGAATGAGATTATGCAACATGCATGTCCATTGCTAAATGATTGAAGCTATGATATGAAACTAAGATGCTATGCTTAAGAAAACAAGATTGCTAAATGCTGGATAAAATCTAACTATAATGCTCACGCTAAATTCACAAAATCTAGGATCTTTTTCAACTCACAAAAGGGTTGTATTTATAGATTTTTGGAGGCAAGAATCTAGTTGGCAAAGATCAATGGTTGAATTCAAACCTGTCAAGATGAATGGTGAGAGATTCTGGAAGTTGAGATAAAGATGGAAGGTTGAGAGAAAAATGGGAAATTTGTCCTCCTACACAACCTTCTCCATTCAAAAATGAAGGAAAGTTGTCGTTTGTGCACTTCATTTATGAGGAGTTAGTTGGTAGTTGAGGATAAATCCTTAATTAAATAAATAAATTTATCTAATTACATGTGACAATGAATTAATTACGTTTGACAGGCTGGTGAGCGCCATTCCGGTGGAAATTCTTCACAAAGTTGGCATTCGTGGACACAAACCTTGGTGGAAAGACTGGAAATGGTTTCCAGATACTCCTCTCTAGAGCTACAAGCCGCGACTTGGTTAAAGGTGGCTTTCAGCCCATTTTCCTATGATCAGCTCTTTGAATCAGAGGTGGGTTTTTAACTCCTCGGCCCATACTTGGCGTAGATGGTTTGATGCCATTTGGTCTGCAATTGTTGATCTGAAACTGGCCTACTTTGCTTGGTGTATTCTTTTCCAAGGCTTGCTTGTGGGTTCTCGGCTTGTTTATTTGGGGGTTGCTAACCCTCGCTACCCTTTTTGTGGGCAGCCTGAAAGCTTCAAGCACCTTTTTTGGTTTTGTCCCAGAGCTCAGCAACTTTGGACTTGGATTCATGATTTCTTTCGGCCTTT
Organism: Sequoiadendron giganteum; assembly: GCA_007115665.2. Classification (NCBI taxonomy): domain Eukaryota; kingdom Viridiplantae; phylum Streptophyta; class Pinopsida; order Cupressales; family Cupressaceae; genus Sequoiadendron; species Sequoiadendron giganteum. The sequence goes on along the minus strand of CM021103.1, from coordinate 620,093,743 downwards.
TAGGCCTGAACCCTTCTCGTGGCATATGGTTCTGCTGGGGGACCCACCTGGAACCTTGGCTAAGTTCACCCAGCTTTGGCACACTTTTAGACTGGAAATCTTCTTCACAATCTGGAAAGACAGAAATGCTTGTATATTTACTCATTCTCATTTAGATGTTAATGTGTCTTTTTATGCTAAAGCAGTTATATGTTCTAATGTTCTCTTACAGATTCAAGTGCAATCCAACAAGGTTGCACTGGAAGTGGCTCACCTGCAGGTTCTCCTGGACCACTGGGGCAATGCCCCTTGTACTGTGGCTTGGATCCCTGACTCGCCCTCCTCTTCCTGTGGCCGGTCACCTTGTCGAGGCCGGAAGCGGAGTGATTCCGCGCGCTCTTGCTCCCAGCCTCCTGCTCGGAGAGATTCTCAGCCTCCCAGGTAGGCTTGTTCTCCTTCGCTGCGTCCTGGTCAGGGCTGGCACTCTAGTGGTGCTCCGAGGAGTAGTGGTGGCAGTTCTGGGTGGCCCTCTAATACTCCGCCTATTTTTGGCTCTGGTTGGCCCTCCACTAGCAAAAGTTTTCCATGGCTGGCTCTTGCAATCTCGCCTCGGCGTGAGGAAAAAGATGCCAAAAAAGATGAAGATAAAGTTGATGATGGTTGGGATGCTCCTCCTGACGTCACTCCAAACCCCGCTAATGTATGGGGGAAACATCTGGATGACCAGGACCCCCCCAGATCTACTGGCACTTCCTTGGCTGCCTAAATTTCTTTCTGTTTTTGAACCCATAGGCTACGCCCATGTGATCTTTTAGACTTTCTGGGCTGGGCCCATTGTTATTTTGGTTTTTTTGGGCTGGTCCCATGTGACATTCGGGGTGTGCCTTCTTACCACCCACCCCTTTTTTGTGAATTTGTAATTTTATCTTTATTAATATAGATATCTAGAAAATTCATCCAAAAAAATAAAATTTAGAAGTTTCCATAATTAAATAAATAATATTTAATTATGTATGAGAGATGACAAAAAAAAGCGTATAATTAAATATATAAAATACTTAATTAAATATGAAGTGAAGAAAGTTTCTAATTAAATATTTTAGAATATTTAATTATATGAAGAGAAGAAAGTTTCTAATTAAATATTTAGAATATTTAATTATATGTGGAAAAGGAATTTAGAGGAATATCATTTAAATTTAAAACTCAAACTTATGATAATTAATATAAATAAATTATGAAATCTATTTAATTAATTAAGAGGAAGATGAAAGATGGTAACAATTAAATAAACTTAATTATTTAATTAAATTAGAAGAATTAGAAAGTGAATGATATAAATAAATAATTAAATTTATTTATATGTAGATGAGTTTAGAAGAATATTAATTAATTAACAGGTTTGATTAACTGTGACCATTTTTAGATGTATACATTTTGCCCCTCTTTGAAGTGATGTGTTTTACACATTGCTTCAAAAAAAATTCTAGATAACGAAAAATTTGCCCCTGACTTTGAAAATTGACTGATGATGCTATATGCCCCCTCGGGAGATAAATTGCGTGATTTGAATGAAACTAATGATGATTGAAAGAATTGAGATGATTTTGAAGAGAATTCATCGATTTATCTCTCGAAATAGCGTGTTGCATAGTAAAAAGTAAAAAATAACTTCCTTTTTTTTTACCCCCTTAAAAGGTGGAAAAGGTAAAAAGGCATTGTCATTTGAATAGTAGCCTTTTATGATTTCAGAGCTTTGAGAGAGATTTTCGAGATGGCGAACCACTACGAGCGCCACCGATTCCAGCGAGCCCACCATCATCAGAGACCAGCAGCGTACGGACCTCCGGTAAGATTGCATGATCCTCCTTTGTCAATTTTTTTGTCAATTTTTTACGATGATTCAATTTTTTTGAATTTTTGAATTTCTGCTTTAGCGCATAGGAATTTGGTTTAGCGCATGTGAGCCATAGATTAGCGCATAGGATAGCTAGATTAGTGCATCCAAATTGGAGCATTGATAGAATAGTCTAGCGCATAGATGAATAGTTTAGCGCATAGGATTGATAAAATAGAGCATAGATGAAGACCGTGTGCATATGATGCTCGATTAGCGCATACACTAGATAGATTAGCACATACCCCTGATAGAATAGCGCATAGATGATTTAGCGCATACAATCTCTATTTTAGTGCATCCATGGATAAAGTAGTGCATTGACTATTTAGCGCAATTGATGAACTGTTTTAGCACATCCATGAATTTTTGCTGATTTTGCAATTTTGAGATTGATTTGATGCTTGCTTGATGATTGTTGTTGTATTAGTCAACTGATGTGATGATTTTAAATAACATCAAGGTTAGATTAACTTGATTTTGGTAATGATCTGATAAATTTGTCTTCGCGCTTGAAGAATAAATAGTAAAACTGATTTTGATAAATTTTCTTTCATGATTGAAAAACAAATAGTAAAAATGGTGTTGATGTTGAGCCAATTGGCTATTAAATTTGTTTCCATCCTTGATGAAAAACAAATAGTAGAATTTGACAAATTTTCCTTCCCACTTGAAGAACAAATAGTAATGATATGCTGTTGATGTTGATATGATTCATTTGCTTGATAATTTTTTATAATCCTTGCTGATGATTTGATCCTGATGTATTTGATGTTATAGGAGGATTTTAATATCCTCCAGATCAGAGAGAGATTTCTTTGCACATGGGAGATGATTCCCAGACTATCCCAGCCAGAGATAGGGGTCATTGTTAGATGTGGGTTGGGTTCCCTTCTCAGGATCCCTCAGTACAGGGTCAACAGGGCACTGTTGACTGCATTAGCCGAGATATGGCATACTGAGCATAATACCTTTCACTTGCCGACTAGAGAGATCACTATTACACCCGAGGATGTGTACAGGATTTTAGGCATCCCGGTAGTTGGTGAACTTGTGATTTATGATCACAAGGAGATTAGAGGTACAAAAATTTTACGGAGAGTCTTCTAGGATTCTCATGATGGTGGGTATGAGATTGCATGGAGAGATATGGTAGAGAGTTATGCCCCACTTCCATCAGTTTTGGCAGGTTTCATTGGTGGCTTCCTTTGTCTTGATCGCAGGTCAAAGGGACTATCAGTAGGCTGGGGTCGGATATTGGAGGACATGATCCTCCATCAGACTAGATATGCATGTGGATCCTACATGCTTGCCCATCTATACCATGATCTGCATTAGGTGGTATATATAGATGGGAAGAGTATATCTTCCAAGGTTACACTTCTTCAGATCTGGGCATGGGAGCACATCACCATCATCCACCCTATTGTACGGAGAGATCATTTGCTTGGTTACCCATATGTATATGTGTATACAAGTCCGCTTGTTCAACCTATGTTGGGAAAGTTAGAGTACTGGCGGTGTATGCTAGATGATATGGATACAGTCATCTAGAGACCATATCTTGATTGCGATGCATGGGACGATGATGAAATTGAGGTGCCCTATTGTGGTATAGCGAGATACTTGATTGGTCATACTCCCTTCTTCATTGAGAATTTTTTGGTTATGCGAGTACTTAGGCAGTATGGGCGAGTTCAGATGATGCCCCAGGGTGTGGCTCATTATGCCAGATGCCGAGAGGATGTTACAGAGTGCGGTCCTTTCATTACTTTTCAGGCAACGAGGGATGAGCTTACAGATCTTCAACCAGTTTTTTGGGCCATTCATCTAGAGGTTATAGATGCACATATGATAGATGATTATGCTACATATTTCTACACACATCCATTTCCCAAGTTGACTAGACTAGATGAGCCTGCCCCAGTATTAGGTGGACCAGTTTTACAGCGGGCACGACGACAGGCACAGGAAGAGGTCGGGGCACAGGGATAGGCAGAGTAGCCACATGGAGCAGAGGATATAGGGAAGGTGGCCGTGGATGTCAATGAGGAGGAGGATTCAGACAACTTTGATGATGGCGATGATGATGGGGATGATAGAGGTGGTGGGTGTGGCAGATAAATATTTTTCTTTGATGTACCCTTCAAGACGAGGCCTCGTACAGCTAGAGTGGTGGAGAAACCTAGTACTTTGGCTCCACGCATTACCATCAGAGCTCCATCATAGGGATAGATTGAAATTCTATAGGCAGAGGTTCAAACTCTTCAGAGCCGTCTAGCACAAGCACAGGCTACAACTATCTAGTTATAGATGCAAATTGCCACACAACCACCACCTCCTAATCCACAGGTAGCCTAGCTTATGATAGAGCAAGACAGCTTCAGAGAGCGGTGCATTCAGGTAGAGGGAGTAGCAGAGAGACTCTTGAGGTCAGTTGAGAGCACCTCCATTGGAGAGGTTGTGGCAGAGGGACTGGAGATTGCTCATCAAGCAGAGTACTACATGATGAGATATTTTGAGGCGGTACCCCCTGAGCAAAGGATATCCTACACGCAGTCAGGCACCTGATCACGTACCCACTCACGTAGTCACACCAGGAGTGCTACTAGGAGTGTGGGACAGCCTGTCAGATGAGAGATTGGTGCTTTTGGAAGCAAAGATCCAGCGAGACACACCACCTCTAGAGGCAGCAGTAGTCATGGTCCACATCTAGATGTCCCTCAGTGATGATTATGGATAAACCCTTTCATTGTATTTCACATATATCTTGTTCAGCCATTTGATATCTTTGTACACATGGACATTTATTTTGATGAGATTATGATATGCAACGATGATTTGATATGCATGTGTTATTGATGAATGATTATGTACGCATTTTTTTTCTTCTATATGCTATGTGTTTTATGATTATGCATGCTTATGGATGATGATGCAATTTTTATGATGTAAATGATGATTTGATGAATATGCATTATGATTGGATGATGGTACAAAATGAAATGATTTTTAACATGATGATATGATGTAATATAAATAATTTTCCTACATGATTTATGGAGTATGTATGCAATAAATGGAATGGATGCATCTTTCTTTTTGTCAATGTATGATTATGCAAATGATGTTTAATGAAAAATGATAATGAAAATGATGTGAAAATGAGGTGAAATATAAATGATAAGATGAATGATATGCACATGATATGTAATTTATATGATGCAATCTAATATGGATAACGATTATGATAAAAATGAATAGGACCTAATAATGATAATGATGATAATGAAAAATGATGTGAAAATGGAAATATACAAATGTAAATGAAATGATAATGATAACCTAAGTAAAAACAATGATGAAATATGAAAAATGATAATGAAATGAAATGCAAATAAATGTCCAAGTGTACTCAATTGACGTCTTAAAAGATATATGAAGTATTTCAAACCTCCAAAAATCTATCATACAACCCTAAATGCAAATCTGAATGAATCATGCAAACCTAAAATGCAAAAATGAACCATTCCACTATTTGTCATTCTATGAGCCAAATCTGCGCGTAATTTTCATCATTGAGCCTTTTGATATGTTGAAAGTTAGTACAATCAAAAAAGGGGATATTAGCACCAATGATGACCTGATTACTTCTTCCATGATGTTTGATGTAGCAAGTTAATACAAGCATCAAGGTATAATTGAACCAAGATGACCTAAGTATTGTTTGCATAAACAGATAAAAGTTAACCATTTTCCTATGCAAATTCTGAAATGTCATCAATGATACGTTGTAGAACATGGCCCATGACAAATTTGCACAATACTAGTGATTAGCTTATAGAAAACAACCAAAGAAAAACCATATTCCTTCCTTGTGATCCTAGTTCAGTACATCATTGAACTACTCCAAAGATATGATGTCATCAAATGTCAAAACAACAATTCAACTTATGCTTTAAGTTTGTCGTTCATTTTATTCAGATTAAGATCATCCAATTTGTTTCACTTTCCTGTCAAACAATCATTTAAACCTAGTTTGAATGGATAATTTGTTGTCCTGATATTTCGATACTTGACACATGTTGTCGTTTGTTTGCCAAAAAGGTCCAAAAAGTGAATTGCCCCCAATGATCTTGCACTCTGACTCCTGGTTAGACACAAACTACTGCTAAGGATAACATTAATCATCAAGCCATGATGAAATCCTTGTCATTTCAAGGAAATGTCTGGAAGCATGATGCAGATGTGATGGCTAGGCATGAATGTGATGCTGATGAAAGATGGATATGCAGAATATATCCTAATAGATGAGAGAACCAACCAAATTTCAAATAGTGCCTATTTGCCAGGTTTTCACCATTTATTTTTATTGCACTTTTTTGATTTTATGATATTTTTGCTGTTACCAAGACGCCTATTTACCAGGTTTTCATCAAGGCAACGATTTTTTTCTTTTTTTCTTTTTTTTTTTTGTATTTTCCTCTTCTTCTTTTTTTGTATTTCATATGTCAAAAGGATGCCTGTTTGCGAGGTTTTCACCCTAATGACACATTTTTCTAGTTTTTATGAATTTTCTCATGACTTTTTATACTGTTTTTTATATTTTCAGACATAAAACTTCTTCAGGTGGATTTTGTTGGTCGGATCTTCAAGCAGGTCCCCTTCTGATGCTGACAACTGATATGCCCCCGATCCATATGCTGCAATGATAATGAATGGGCCCAACCAATTAGGCTCAAACTTGGCTTTCTTTTCCCAATCTTGCTGATTATAGGGGTTTTCTTTGAGAACTAAATCACCCACTTGAAAAGCACGTGGTTTGACTATGTGATTGTAGCTACGGGACATGACATGTTGATACCCCTTTAAATAATTAACTACACTTTGTCATCGTTCATCAACCAGTTCTAGCTCTTGCAATCTTGATACTCTGTAATCCTCATCATTGATGAGCCCCTCAGTGATACTCAAAGTGAGGGAATGTCAACTTATAATGGAAAAATAGCTTCTGCTCCATAAACCAAAGCGTATGGGGTAGTATCTGTTGGCATGTGAATACTTGTTTTGTATGCCCACAATGCTGGATTTAATTGGACATGCCAATCATGGCCGACATCATTTACTGTTTTCTTCAAAATCTTTAGAATTTTTTTGTTTGAAGCCTTTGCTTGGCCATTCCCCTATGGATAATAAGGTGTAGAGAACCTGTGTTAGATGTGAAATCTTTCACAAAGTTCATCCACATCTTGATTTTTAAAAGGTCTTCTATTATCTGTAATAATGGAGTTGGGAATGCCATATCGACATATGATATAGTTCAAAATGAATGATAACATTTGTTTTTCGGTAATAGTTGTTAAGGGAATAGCTTCAATCCACTTAGTAAAGTACTCAGTGGCTGTGATAATGAACTTGTGTCCATTTGATGATGACGGATGTATCTTGCGAACTAGATCCAATCCCCACTGAGCGAAAGGCCATATTGTTGTGAAGGGTTGCAATTCCTGAGTAGGAGCATGAATGAGATTTCAATGAATTTGACATTTTGAACATTTTTTCACAAAGATAAATGATTCTTTCTCCATGGTCGGCCAATAGTAACCCATTCTAACAAGTTCCATTGCCAAGGTTAGTCCACTTGAATGTGTCCCACAAATACCACCATGTACCTCTTGTAAGGCCTTTTCTAATTCATCACGTTTGAGACATCGAAGGAGGGTACCATCAAGACCACGTCGGTACAAGACGTCACTAATTAAGGTGTAACAAGAATATTGATGTATGAAATTCCTTTTCTAGTTTCTAGACAAATCTAGGGGCAAAGTGGTATCTTTTAGATAAGCATAAATTTGGCCATACAAGGGAGAATTAGAACTGGTTAGGTGACAAATGATTTGGGTTTCTGGATTATCATAGGTAGTAGAAAACAATTGTTCCACCAAGAAATCTTACCGTGCTTGGTTCTCTGACAACTGGAGCAATGATGCAATTGTAGCCATCTCGTCTGCAACTTTATTATCAATACACAAAATTTGTGTGAACTTGATATGAAAAAAGTATTTCTTTAAATCATCCACCATTTTCTTGTAAGGCATTAACTTGTCATCCTTAGTTTGATATTCATCATTGATTTGATTTATGACAAGTTGTGAATCACCAAAAACTTGTAGTTCTGTGATTTTCCAGTCTAGTGCAATTCTCATTCCAATTCACAGTGCCTCATACTCAACTATGTTATTTGTGCAAGGAAACATTAGCCGATAATATTTTGGAATTGTATGTCCTTGAGGTGTGATGAAGAGAATTCCCGCCCCCAAACCATGTTGATTTTAGGAGCCATCAAAATAAAGTGCCCATGATTGCTTAATGGCTACTGTGAATACATCAGCATCAGGAAAATCAATGTTTATTGGGTGTTTTGCTTGCATTGGTGCTTCTACCAACTGATTTGCTATTACCTGTCCTTTGATAGCCTTCTGATCCACATAATGAATGTCAAACTCACTTAGGATCATGACCCATTTAGCCAATCTACCAGTTAAGGTTGCCCTACTTAGAAGATATTTTAATGGACCAATCTTAGCCACAAGCTTTATTGTATGAGCTAGCATATAGTGTCACAAATTTTGAGAAGTAAACACTACTGCCAAGCAAGCTTTTTCAATGAAGGTGTAATTTATTTAATGGCTTGTCAATGTTCGACTAATGTAATATATTGCTCACTCCTTTCCTGTTTTGTCTTCCTGTGCCAATAATGCTCCCAAGGACACTTCCGTGGCAAACATATATAATATGAGCGGCTCACCTTGCACTAGTGGAATCAATACTAGTGGACTCATTAGATAATTCTTTCCTTGATCAAACGTTGTTTCACATCTATCTTCCCATTTAAATGGAACATTCTTATGTAAGAGATGAGTGAATGGTAAACTCTTATCCACCAGTTGCGCAATGAATCTCCTGATGGATTGCAACCGTCCTTACAATGAGCGTAATTGACTAATGTTCCTTGGTGGTGGCATATCGAGGACTGCTTGTACCTTTGCTAGATCCACTTCAATTCCCTTTTCTAACACAATATAACCTAGAAGCTTCCCAGATTTCACCCCAAAGACACATTTCTTGGGATTAAGTCTAAATTTGAATTTTTCCATCCTGTCAAAATTTATAGATAAGATACCCAAATTTCCTTCTCTTGTGTTTGATTTGGCTAAAATATAATCGACATAATCCTCCATGAATGTGTGCATCATGTCATGAAAAATGGTAGTCATTGTCTGTTGATAAGTAGCTCCTGCATTCTTGAGTCCAAACAGCATTACATTCCAGTAATATGTACCCCAAGGACATGTGAACGATGTTTTATCCTGATCTTCAGGCGCAATCTTTATTTGGTTGTATCTCAAAAATCCATCCATTAGTGAATACATAGCATGTCCGGGAGTCAAATCCACAATCATGTCTATGTTTGGCAAAGGGAAATCATCTTTAGGGCATGCCTTATTTAAATCCCTGAAATCTATATAAATTATGATTCTTCCATATGGCTTTGATACAGGCACGATATTGGAGATTCATTCTGCATAGTCTATAGACCGAATGAATCTGACATCTAACAGCTTCTTTAACTCCTCTTTGACTAATAATGCAACATGTGGATGCATTTTTCTGAGTTTCTGCTTCACAGGTTTCATCCCCGACATGATGGATAAATGATGCATGATGAGATCTGGATCCAATCCAGGCATATTTGTGTATGACCATGCAAAATTTATTTGATTGTTCTTGAGAAATTTTGTGAATCCCAAAATTTCTTCTTCTATTAGTGATGCAGCAAGTTACAATACTTTGGGTTGTTCCACAGTACCTAAATTGATCGTCGTTGTTGGCTCTTTTAAAATAGAAGACCTTTCCTGATAGTGCTTAGGGAGAGTGTCAAGTTTCCCATCTTCCAGTGCCTTTAAAAGGTTTTTTCCGTTAGATAAGCTTTTTATTTTTCTCTTTTCATGATCTAATATTGCCTTTGTTAGGTTTTCACCATTAGATATTTCTTTTATGTTGTTAATTTTGTAGCTGATAAACTTGGCACTTTCCTATCTGAGAGTTTGATCCTGTGATTCGCTGGTGGAACTTGTTTCCATTTTGGATGAATAAATAAAATTTATTATGGTTTCATCATCGGGAAAAGTTGGGATATCAATTGGTGCAATTTGTTCCCAATCAATGAGTTCAGGATGGACCAAGGGAAATGGATCATCAAGATGGGTAAGGTCACTTGCTGTTAAGGTCATGATTATATCATCACCTTCGTTATGGGGAAGATCTATGATGGTATCCTCTTGTTGATGATTTGTCTCACTTTGAATCAAATCCTCCTCACTCGATTCATGATCGCTTAGTAGAACATAATCCAGCGGAGGCCTTGAGCTTTCCCCTTGTGTGAATGTGGGTGTAAATTTGTGTACAACATCCACTTGTTTATCCTTCCAGAATTTATCATCAAAGATGGTGTCCCATTCATATTCATTGGAGTCAGTGTCAGAATTGTCTTCTTGTATTCTAAGAATTGTTTCAGCTAGGTCCTCATTGGATTATCTTTGTACTAATTCTTCCTTTGTATCCTCACCATATCCTAACACAATTTTATCTTTTGGGTGCATTGTTTTTAGTCGGATAGGTTCAATAATACCCTCCTTTCTTTTGCCTATAGGGCCATTCCCTTCATAACCCATTTGTTGCATTATTGTGTAACCTTTTCCATATTGCTTTGTGGGTAACTTGACATGTTGTACTGATTCATCTTCATCTTTATAGAGCCAATCAAGGATATCTCTATCTTTCATTTTATTTTCTTGAATATCTGCTTTGATAAATCTTCCATCAAACTTGGTGATGGGAACTAAAGCTTGTGTGCCTCAGGCTAAAGTTGTTGTAGCCTATTGTATGGATGTTGATGGCTGACCATTGGATCTTGGAGACATGGGTAAATTAGTGAGACATAAGGAATATTCTCCCACGCCATTATCTTTCAATTTTAGCTTGGTGCCAAAATTACTTATCATTTCTCTTGCTTGTTCACTGTGTTTAGAAGTAGAAATGGCCAAAGCCTCTCTATTATGTGGGACAAATGTGTCTTGATTTTCTCTAAAGTTAGAACAAGTCTAACTGCTAATGTGATCAGTCAGAATTGTTATTTCTTTTCCATCATATGGAAACTTCAAGCATTGATGATAAGTGGATGGAACTGCTTGCATCTCATGGATCCATGGGTGACCCAAGAGTATGTTATAGGATAGATCTCGGTCCAGAACCTGACAAAAGGTATTCTTCACAATAGGCCCCACTCTGATTGGTAACATGATGAGGCCTTTGGAAGCTCTTTCCTCATCATCATATGCTTTGATTGTAATTTTCCTTCATGGATCTATAGATTCTTCTAAATAACCCAAAGCAAGGACCAATTTTAAAGTACAAATGTTTAATCCAGCTCCCCCATCTATTAGGACATGTCTAATTCGGGCTTTATGAACCATGACCTCTAGATAAAGCGATGAATTATGGGGATGGGTCATGGATGATTCATCCTTTTCAGTAAAGGATAAACATGTGGGTGAGGACAAGTGTCCCACCATGGCTTGAAATTTATTCATATCCAAATTAGGAGACACAATTGTGTCGACGAGTGCCTTTTCCAGAATGTCCTTATGTGCAGGTGATATTTTAAGGAGCTCCAAGATAGAAATTTGGGCCGATGTTTTCCGTAGTTGATCGACCAAATTGTATTGACTTGGAGGGGGAATTTCCGCCTTAGATGAACTTCCCTTTACGATGATTTTGGCCTGTCCCCTTGTGGTAGCATTGACCTCTCAATATTATTGCTTTCCTTAGATTCTGATAGCATTGATTTGTTGATCGTCAGTATAAATATGATTGATAATGGTGTCGTAGACATGATTCACATTCTTGCCTTTGTCACCCGAAGATTCCCCTTTCTCATAATTAGGGAGAGGATCCTTGAATGCCTGATGATCATTGTTGGCATTATTTCCCTCAACTGTTATGGTACGGTTATCAATCAAATCCTGAACGAGATTCTTTAACCCTTGGCAATTATTTGTCTTATGACCTTTGCACCTATGATAATCACAAAAGTGTGAGTCATTCCATGATGGTGGTTTAACTCGAGGCTCATAATCTCTTTGTGGTGGAAATGTAATAGTGTTTTGATTCAACATTTCTTTAAGAATGGATTCTAAAGACTAGCCCAAGGGAGTAAAACTCCGTCTATTTGAGAAAAATTGAGATCTGGGCGCATTTGAATTTTGATTATTGCCAAGATTGTTACCACAATTGTTGGTCATATTTCCTTGGTTAGAATTATTGCCTTGGTTACTAGAATTCTTAGCATTATTTCTATATTGAACACCTGATACATTAAGAATGGTAGGCTTTACATTCACGTTGTTAGCATCTACCACCCCATCATTCACAACATTTTTATTTCAAGTCTAAAATCGTGATTTGTCATAGTAGTTGTTGTTGTTGTATGAATTTGGACTTTCTTTATCAAGCTTTAAAACTCCTCGCTTGACCAAGGCTCCTTCAATGGTGATCGCATTCTCAATCAATTTTTTAAATGATTAAGGACAATGAAGGTTTAGCCTATAACTCATCTCTTGATTCAAGCTGTCAGTAAAAATTTCCATCTTTTCCTTTTCAGGAACAAGACGGGAATATCTGGCAAACAAACTTCTCCACCTTTGTAAGAATGTGGTGAAAGGTTCCCCAATCTTTTGTTTCACCCTACATAAATCAAGCATGGTTATCTGGTATTGTATATTATAGGAGTATTGTGATATGAACTTATTTATTAACTCCTCAAATGTTCTAATCAAGGGAGTGATTTTGGAAAGCCACTCCATGGATTGTCCACCCAGACTTCATGAAAACAATCGCATTAAGTATGTATCTTCATGAGCAAACTCTAAGCTCATGTTTCAGTAATCCCTCACATGATCAATGGAATCTGTTTTCCCATTATACCTATCAAACTTTGGGATTTTGCAATGTTTTGGAAAAGGAATTATGCGAAGACTCCTGTCAAATGGATATGGGCAGATATCATCCAAAATGTACTTCTTTGTTGTACCCCCTTGAATTTCCTTTATTTTCCCTTGTAATGCTCTTATCTGTTGAGTAAGAGCACTAAAATCATTAAGGGAGGCTTCAAGATCCTCTCTAATCCCTTCTGTGTCGAGATCGGCAGGTAGCTTAGCTCCTTGATTAGCTAATGCAAGGAAATATCTTTCCTTGTTTCATTCTAAAACTCTATCCATGAGAGTATGGAATTGAGGATCCTGTTCTGCTTCTTGAAGCATTTCTTCTATTATCTCATCATTATTAGGATTATTCGCAATGTGAATTCTGTGAAAAGGATTTTCCTCCTTATCACCACTATTGCTTTTATCACCCATGTTGCTTAATGTACTTTCCCTCTCATCTCCTTCTATGTGCTTTCGAGATCTTGTGACAATAGGCATAAGATTTTGCCAAATTTCCACTAACTTTGATCAAAAAATGAAATAGTGCAATTTTGATGGATATCTAAGTCGGAATAGAATGAAGATTCTATTGATATGACTTATGAAATTTCTAATCTTTAGCTCATGATTCCCTGATTGAAAGGATGATAATCCTGTTTGTAGGAATTAAACCAAAAATAAAAAATAAAGATGATTTTGCACTTTGTGAGGTTTGATCGTGGTTTTGTAAAAATAAGGATTTTGATAAATGCCTAATGTTCCTAAGCTCTTTATTGCAAAACTTGATGGGGACGATTAGAGTACACAATTGCTAGTTGGGGGATGAAAGAGGAACAAATAGGCTGATTGTGATTATACCTTTGAGAAAGAGCTCTTCTTTGAAAGAAAGCTCATGAATATAATGGTTCTAAAGAAAAATCGTTAGTGAAACCTCTAACAAAGTCGTGATATCGATGAATAAAAGTTTTGTGTTCAAGCAAAACCTTTCGACTTTGGTATAAAAATTTCCTCTTTTTCAGTAGCTTCTTATAACTAAGAGACTTCTTTGGCTTCTTAATCTTCTTCTCTAGGGACTTCTTGGCAAAATTTATAGACTTCCAAACCCTGAGCATAGAAAAAGACTAGATTGAATGGCAGATTTTTGGGTGTAAAAAAATTACCCAGGTTCAGAATACAAATGCGCTAAAATTTTCAGCAGATGCGCTAAAATATCCAACCTATGTGCTGGATTGTTCCACGTATGCACTAAAACAGAGCATGAATGCGCTGAAACAAAGCACAAATGTGCTAAAACAGAGTATGAATGCGCCGAAACAAAGCATGAATGCACTAAAATAGAGCACAAATGCACCAAAACAGAGCACAGATGTGCCGAAACAGAGCACAAATGCGCGAAAATAGAGCACAAAGCATCGAAACAGAGCACAAATCCACCAAAATAGAGCACAGATGTGCTAAACTATCCAATTACTACACTGAGACAGATACGTTTTGACAATTTTATGGTTTGGATGATCTTTATCTATTAAATTTGGAAAAACACAACATATAGTGAAAAACAGTTGTTTGCAAATCCTAAAATCTAAACAAAGAGTGTATGTTCTTGAGATTTTTATAGGTATTGAACAAAATAAGCACTTCAAACAAACTCAATCTTATTTGGCAAAAAGGTCATTATAGGAACCACAACCCACATCTTAAACTTGTGTCGACTGACATAGTTGTGTCACCCCCTAAAGGGCGCCCGTGTTTTTGTATTTTCCCGGTGCGTACTCAAAGTTAGATTTCTCGATCCCCTGAGCAAAAAATATGTGGCAATTATATGGTGAGTTTCTTGGGGGCAGATTCTTCCCTCCCCTTGCACCATGATTAATATGATGTTTGGATACTAACACGGTTGGCTTTCTACACTATGGTTCATAGTAAAGGTATCTGTTCGACATGGCAATAGATAAACTCCCTCAAGAGACCTCCCAATCTTGAAAACAAAGATTTTGGGGATGGTTATCTTGCTCACTTCCGTTGAATATGGGTTTCCACAAAATTCACTATTGATTAGAGTGGGTTAGAAAACCTGGCTTTGGTTGTTGCCACTTAGGTCGTTCCCATAGGGTGAGTACTTTTTCCCACTACGGCAGGCCTTCTAAAGGATGTAATAAAGCATGAATTGCATAAAATGGAAAAAGGTAAGTCTGGTGTTTTGGTTACCCAGTAAAGGGGAAAGCATAAACCTATTACCCAACAATCACAGCAAACAAATGGTTCAATTTTAAATCCAAATAAAAAAAATCTACACTAAGTGAAGATGTTGATTCACAACAAACATTGGATTCATTTTAACCAAGCTAAAATAAAATTTGGTGACTATCCTAGGATTGGTTAATTCCATATTTAAGTGACTAGCCTAGGATTGCTTCATTTTACTTTAAAACATAAAAGAAAAATCTGTGTCCGTGGATGGCATCGAAATCAGGATTTGTTTTGTTACACCCCCTGTATGCGTTAAAAGAATTGGTAAATGCGCTAAAACAATTAACGAATGTGCTAAAGGAGCAAATAGGGATGCACTAAAATAGTTAGCAAATGCGCTAAAAGACCTAGCAAATGAGCTAAATTTTTTAGCAGATGCACTAAAACAGTCCTTTTATGCGCTAAAACAGAGCTTGTATGTGCTAATCTGCAACCCGTATGCACTAAAACGCAACTCCAATCCGTCACCTGTCAAAAAATCTGCAATAAAAATATTAAAAACGGGGCAAGGCCCCACGGTGGGCGCCAAAAATGTGTGTGAGAATATGTGGTCTAATTAGAAAGATAAACCAACACACCAATGAAACATTAGATCAAAGGAAACTAATTAAAAGTAAAAAAGCCTCTAACAACAACTCCTTCAAAAGCATTCCGTTATCCTCTATCTCCAAGGATCTGTTGTAAGTTGTTGGCTCTCAGTTGGTGTATGCAACAACTTTGGCATAATGATAAATTAGAGAACGAGATTATGCAACATGCATGTCCATTGCTAAATGATTGAAGCTATGATATGAAACTAAGATGCTATGCTTAAGAAAACAAGATTGCTAAATGCTGGATAAAATGCAACTATAATGCTCATGCTAAATTCACAAAATCTAGGATATTTTTCAACTCACAAAAGGGTTGTATTTATAGATTTTTGGAGGCAAGAATCTAGTTGGCAAAGATCAATGGTTGAATTCAAACCTGTCAAGATGAATGGTGAGAGATTCTAGAAGTTGAGAGAAAGATGGAAGGTTGAGAGAAAAATGGGAAATTTGTCCTCCTACACAACCTTCTCCATTGAAAAATGAAGGAAAGTTGTCATTTGTGCACTTCATTTATGAGGAGTTAGTTGGTAGTTGAGGATCAATCCTTAATTAAATAAATAAATTTATTTAATTACATGTGACAATGAATTTAGAAGTTTCCATAATTAAATAAATAATATTTAATTATGTGTGAGAGATGATAAAAAAAACGTTTAATTAAATATATAAAATACTTAATTAAATATGAAGTGAAGAAAGTTTCTAATTAAATATTTTAGAATATTTAATTATATGAAGAAAATAAATTTTCTAATTAAATATTTAGAATATTTAATTATATGTGGAAAAGGAATTTAGAGGAATATCATTTAAATTTAAAATTCAAACTTATGATAATTAATATAAATAAATTATGAAATCTATTTAATTAATTAAGAGAAAGATGAAAGATGGTAATAATTAAATAAACTTATTTATTTAATTAAATTAGAAGAATTAGAAATTGAATGATATAAATATTTATATGTAGATGAGTTTAGAAGAATATTAATTAAATAATTCATATTTAATTAATTAACAGGTTTGATTAACTGTGACCATTTTTAGATGTATACACTTTTCACTTACATAATTTAAGAAAGAGATAAATAACTATGTTATCAACTAGGGAATTACTATTTTGAACATGAAAGATTGCTCACTTCTAAACGAAATAGACCTCCGCCTTATATGTCTTCCTAACCTTGTGGGATGGTAGATTTACTGTGCCAAGGGCGCGTGCACCATCTCAGGTTGCACACCCTCAAGGACTGGTTACCCGTCTTGGGCTTCGTCCAACATTGGGTGGATTTACCCACCTTTCCCTTCCACACATTCTCTATCCTCATCAAGCGTTATGACAGAGTTTTCAGTCGAGGTCTATCTTGCTCACTGTCGTGAACTATATTATTTAATTCATTCTAAATCCACATATTTCAGGTCTATCAAGTAATTAAAAGAATGGATGCTTTCTCATTCATTTTTATATTAAGATCGTAATTACTTATAAGGCTCAATAACTGCTGCAAGAATCATTATTGGATAATCATAGATTATTTATTTATATATATATATTATGCAAATATATATATAATTATTATCTTAGCATATATATATATATATATAGTGTAAATTTATATATATCATTATTATCTTAGCAATATATATATATATATATACACACACAACCAACTCATATTTTATTCTCTTCCTTGTTGTATGTTTTTCCAATATGTTCGATCTGCAACAGATTTTTTCTATTCTCCTATTCGATGCCTTTTGTTTTGGATATGTCTTCTCTTTTATACTTGCTTTACCAACAGTCCTAACCTTTCATTTGCCAAGGGGTATGCCCTTTGGCTTCTAACGCACTATTTGGTTTGGTGGCTATTCATTAATCATTGATTATAATATGGTGATTGATGTTGTGTTTAAAGACATAGTTAGTATGCCTTCAAATCGATGCTTACCCTTTTTAGATTTATTTATTTATTTGCTAAGGCCTAGTCACCTTAGGAATCGATGCCTAGTTTCTTGTGAACATTAGTTTATTACTATGATATTTATAACTTAATAATATTAATTTGTATTATAATTATATCCTTGTGAATGGTTCATTGTTTTTCAAGAGGCTGCTTTAGAAATTGGTATCTTTTATATTTGTTTATTTTATTTGTTATTTATTTATTATATTTTATATTTTATGTATGTTTATTTAGTTATTATAGTTATGATTTTATACTTGTATTATATCATATTTATGATATGGATTATAACATATGTTATTTTATGATGAGAATAATGGTTAAATGGTGATTATATTTATAATCATAATACTATAATAAATTTGTTGCTAAACTATATATATATTTAATTGTGTTTCAATATTTGGCTATTTCTATGTTCTATTTTGGGGACATGACATCCTACAATTTACAATAGACTTCCTTAAATATTTTGTCATATACTTTTAGTGATTCTTCCTCTCCTTGTATTGGGTCCCTCATTTTTCTAACACTCTCTGTAGGGATATCCGAAGTGTCAAAGTTTTCCAAGAAATCTTGTTTTACTTCATTCCATTTTTTTTCATATTTCGGTTGTCTTTTTGCATCAATCAAGTACTTTTTTCCTTAGTGATGATACAAAGTCTAATAAATTTGACTTTCCTTCATCAATGTCCTATCTTTCCCACAAAGATTTTAATAAGAATATATGTTTTATATCTTATGTTGTATCTCTCCCAAACACTAGATTTTGATTGTGATTCCATATTGTTCTTACTTCTTCCCACTTTAAGTTTTTGGATTTGTAAACTATGCCTTTCTTGCTTTTTTTCTACTTTCCTAACCATACAAATTTTTTGTTCTCTATCCTTATCTCTTGCTAAATTTATGTCAAAGTATTCCTTCCCAAGTATCTCTTCACACTTTACTTCTTTTCCTTATTTTTCTTTACATTCCAATATCTTTTCTTTCAAAATTCTTCTACTCTTATATGGCTAAGGGGATGGTCCTAAACAGGTGGATGTGACTCTTCAAGATAATTTTCATTTTCTTATTTGTTAATGAAATTTTATTTGTTTTTTAACATAATTCTCTACCCAAATTGAGTATGATCTCTTTAATTTTCTTTATTTCTTCTTCCTTAAGTTTTCTTGTGAATTGATTAACTAATTCTTCCAAATATTCCACTTGAATAGATAGGTTCTTTTTCGAATATTTCATAAATTTAAAAAATATATAATCCAAGTTAATGGTTAGGTTTGATAGACTCGATTTGACTGTAGGAGTTTTAGAGATTTGCGGTGATAGTGGAGTCTCTATATTATTGCAGGGTTCCAATAGCAATCTTCTAGATTATCCATAGTCATCAATGTTCCTATTTAAACTAGTTATAAGCTGTCCTATTTTTGTCCAACCTAATTTTGATTTCTTCAAGGTCTTCCATTCTTCTTCTTTATTCTCTTTTTCCTTTCCTTTGGCAACACTCACTTTGGCATGCTCAGTAGCACCCTCATTGGTGCACTTAATTCTCATTTTCTTTACAATTTTCATCCTTCTACAATATCTTTCCTCTCTCTCAATGATCTAGTTTTATCTTCTCTTTTCTTCATTTGGGCTTTTTATGTTATTTTTTATCGTTAATTTAATTTGTCTCTAACCTCTCAAGTGTTTTTCTTATATCTCATTTTCCTATGGATGTGATTTATTTGGGATTACGTTAGTCCTTTTATTATTTACCATGGTATTTATTTGATATATTTTCCTATAGGTCACATCTCTTCAAGTATCCCTTTTGAAATCTCTCCCCCTTTCCTTCCTTCATCCCCTTAGTTCCTAACCCCCTCTCACCAGGTAAGCGCCAAGAGGATACTTTCACAAGTTTTCATATGCTTCTTAATTTTGTTTTCTTTTCTTGTGTCCAATTAAAATTTAAAACTGAAGAGTACCAATAGGTGAATGAGTGCCGCTAAGGTTGCTTGTTTCTACGGTCTTTCTTGGCCCCTCTTGAATCATACCACACCTTAGGCATAGGATTTTTCATTTACTTTGTGTTGTATGACCATATTTATTATGGTTTTTGTGGTTTTTATCATACCTACAACTGACTCTAACCCAACAATTCTTGTTCATGTTGGTGATTCGATGACTAGATACTCAATGACTCCTCCTCTGAAGAAGAATCCCTGAAAATTTGTTCCAAAAGTGTTCCACAAGGTATGCCTTTTGATTCTCCAATTGATGTGGTGTTACCCATCTCAGATTTTAATTATACATGGCAATGGTTAGAACAACATACTCTTGTTGGTTATTTTGTTGGGAGGACTCCACCTGAAATTGTACTTAAAGAATGGGTTCAAAAGGCTTGGGTCCTTCATGGGGTTTTCCTTGATATGGTTCAAAATTTGACCAAAGGATTTTTTTTCTTTTTTGTTTTGTCGAGGTTAGTCATGTTCTTACAATCCTGAATCATGGTCCTCGGTATGTCTGATCCTCATTGTTGGTTTTCCAACTTTGGACTCAAGATTTCGCTATCTCAGATGACACCAAGTTACAGGTTCACATCTGGATTGAATTTCCTAGTCTTCCCTTGCCTTGTTTACATTTTTTACAGCTTATTGCTTCCTCCCTAGGGAGAGTGATTTGTGTCTCGAAATAGATAGGTTCTTTCAAGATCACCCTCACAAGCAAGCCTATTTTGAAATGGACCTTTCAAAGGATTTGAAAGAGTCCATCAATATTTAAATTTGTAATTTTCAGCATACCTAGAAGGTTACTTATTTTTAATCTACCGAACACTTGTTATCAGTGTGAGTTCACTAACCATAAGATTAAGGATTTCCATCTTGAAATACCCCATATTCAATCTCTATCATGGGAAGCTGACAAGCCTTGTCAGGCAGAAGGTGTTGCCATCAAACCAGAGGAAAAATGGACAATAGTTACCAATCATAAAAAACAAGTCCAATGGCTCTAGGGTGGTTGCCAAAACCCCTGAGCCGAAAAAAGAAGTTGCAAACCCTTTAGTGAAGGGGAAGGAAATGCAAGTGGTTTCTAATAACATTCCAGCTCGGCCAAGGCCCTTCACCACACCCCAACCTGCCTTAGTGATGATAGCTCAGTCAGTTGTGTCTCCTCCCATGTCAAGAATCCATAGGAGATCTCACAGTTCTTATCGACCTCTTGAAGAAGGAGAATATGTTCGATAATAATAAAGGAATTCTTCTCCTCCCATTCAAATTGGGACAGTCCCACCATAATTTTTGTAGAATCACTATTCCTCTTTAGAAGAGCCAAAATCTGATCAAATGGTTGAGTTTCTAACATGAATTTTCTTTCCTAGAATGTTTGAGGTCTAACATACATCTCTAGGAAGTATTTTGTTAGGGATACTCTTCATAAATATGTTGGTATTGATGCGTTGTATCTCCAAGAAGTTAAAGTTGCTAGTTTTTTACTCTCCTCTTCTAGCCAAACTATTTGGCTAGCCAATAAAATATTTTTCTCTAATCATGAGGCTAGATGTAGCGGTGCATTCACCCTTTTGTCCCCACAGTGGCACTCTTGTGTGGTTGATCATGGGTCCAACCCCACACATCGGCTCATCTAGATTCTTTTGAACATTGATAATAATTCCTTTGGGGTTATTAATGTTTTATGCCTCGAATGATGTTGTTGAATGGTCTCTTCTCTAGTAATGGATTGTTGACTCATTGCCAATTCCTACAAGGATGGTACTTTTCCATTTCGATGGGTAGCTGGTGAAAGAGAGGCGTGTTTTACATGTGCAACAAATTGGGTCTTTTCAATACCAATATTGGTTGTTGCCACTCTCGTTCTCTCTAGCATACTTGGTGCAATTATCGAGTTGGGTTTGACATGATATTTAAATGCCTTGATCATACCATGATCTTGGCTCGATATTTTTTCCTTTGCAAACTCTTCCTCACTTCTAGTTAGGTTGTTAGTGGATGTGACATTGTCAGACCACTTTTCCATCTATTTTAACATTGAATGGGAAGTAAGGTAGCCCCAGCTAGTAGGACCCAATTTTTTCTCAATACTTCTTTGTTGAGTCACCAGCCCACATTGGCCTACATCAAAACTATTTGGAATCTTGAATGCAAACCACCCCACTCAACTAGCTGGATCAAGTGGTGGGATCATGTCATCACCCATATCATGAGGTTTCTTCATATTTATGGATGTGGCTAGTTTTTGCAAATGATCTTATGAGGTGACAAATTTTGATCTTCATACTGCCACTAAGTCTTTGGTGGCTAACCCCTTGTCCCCTTCTTTGCAAGTAAAGGTTGTGGAGTTAAGACATCAAAAGCAAGTGGCTGATAATTATGCAACCAGAGGGGTGCAAATCAAGGTTAGATTACACTGGCTCAAGATTGGGGACCATGCCTCGAAAGAATTTTTTTTGGCTCTTTGAGCCAAACATTTGTCACTTGGAATCAAGCGAATCAAATATTGAAATAATGTGCTTTCTGAACTACCTGATATTCTATAGGCGTTTGTTAAGAACTATGGGAAATTTTTCATAGCCCAAGATTACACACTAGAGTGGATTAATGCGCTCCAAGACTGCCTTGTTTTTGTGCCAAATATGCTTTCCATAGCCTATAAAGCTTCCTATGAGAAATTTCTCTCAATTGAATACCTCAAAGAAATTGTTTGCACAATGGCTGATGACAAAGCTTCAAGAGTTGATGGGTTCCTGTGTGATTTTTACAAATCACTTTAGGACTATGTGGGGATGGATCTGCATAAAGTTTACCTTGAATCTTTTCATTCTAATTCCCTAGGTAATCTTATCAAAAAAGGAAATATTAAATTCATACCTAAAGCTAGTGACCCCAAGGATATTTGTAACTGGCAGCCCATCACTCTCCTCAATGTCTCCTAAAAAATAATTTCCAAAGCCCTTGCTTTATAATTCACCATCTTTTTCCTCAGATAATGTGCCTAGAACATATTGGTTTTATTAAATCCAAGTTCATCTTGGACAACATAATTGTTGTCTGGGAAGGCATGGAGTGGGTGAGATCCTATAATCAAAAGGAATTTTTTCTCAAAATTGATTTTGCCAAAGCTTATGACCGCATAAAATGGCCCTTTATTTTAGCTATGCTTTCTATGTTGGGATTTGGCTGAAATTTCATCTAGTTTGTGAAAATTTTGTTCTCAGCTTCATCTTACATCACCATTAATGGCTGCCAATCCCAATCCTTTGGTTTATTTTTCTCCATTCATCAAGGTTGCATGCTTGCCCCCTCGCTTTATGTGTTGGTTGTTGAGGATTTTGGCTATCTTCTTTCTCACTCCACTTCCTAGGGGCTTGTTCGGGGAATCTCCTTTCCAATTTTTCCAAATCAATTGGTCAATAACCATTTTTTCGATGATTCCTTCCTTACCTTTCTCGAAGAAGAAAATAATTTCAAAGTTGCTCTTGGTTATCTTGATACCTTTTACTTGGCCTTTGGTTCTGCACTTTAGTGGCACAAAGCCTTATGTTACAAAAAAATTGTTCTTCCCAGTCCTCTCTGGATTCAACAATATGGGTGGAAGTAGATTGCTCCTAGTGAAATATTTGATTTCTTGGTATCCCTTTCGCCTTTCAGGCCTCTTTTGTTGATCTCTAGTAAGCGTATCTCTCTCGGATTGAGCAAAAGTTAGCATTCTGGGTTACCAAACCGCTCTCTTTGGTTGGTAAATCCTAGGTGTGCTCTAAAATCCTTGTAATGACTCATGTGTATTACTTCTCATGTTGGGCCCCTTCCAAGGCCTCTTATGTGAAACTGAAAAAATTTCTCAGAGATTTTATTTGGGCCTTTTTTAAGACTCACAAAGGCTTTCAACGTATTGCTTGGGAGTTTTACTGCCTCTCTAGAGATTCTGGTGGGCTTGGATTTCTTTCCACTCAATGACAAGGGACTTCTCTTTGTGTCAAGTACTAGATTATCCGAGCTCTTACTTGAAATGAGGCCTAGAAAATTATCCTTAGGCATTGTATTGAAGAAGGTTATCCCACTCACAAAACTTCTTGGAAGGGAATTGGCTTTCAAACCCTTCTCATTATGAGGGAGCCAGTTCAAATTATGGGAAACTTTGTTGCCAAAAGCATTTGACGAGTCTGGGAGGCTATCAAGCCCTAGCTCCACTAGAAAATATTTGGTGGTCTCCTCCTTTTACTAATGTAGGTTGACCATTGGCCAAGCTTCCTTTGCTTAAGGCCCTTATATTCCACAAGAAGGGTATTCAAACACTTCAAGATTTATTTCATAGACCCACCATGAGTATTTTGTCTTGGGAAACTTTTTGTGCCCGGTTTCGCCTTCAGAACCATGACTAGGAAATCTTTGATGGTCTGGTGAGTGTCATTCCAACTAATATGCTTTATAAAGTGGGTATCTGCTCCACGAAGCCTTGGTGGAAAGACTGGAAATGGTATTCAGACACCCCTTTGATAAATTACAAGCCTTGGCTTGGCTATTAATGGATTTCGCTTAATTTTTCGATGATTGACAACCTGAACTAGAGGTGGCACCTCTAGTGTTCAGTGTATATTTGGTGCAAAATATTTTCTGCTATGTGGTCTACCATTATTGAGCCCAAGCTCGCCCACTTTTCTTGGTGTATTATTTTCCAAGCCTTATCGGTGGGGTCTCAAATTTTTCACTTGGGGGTCTAGGACCCTCATTGCCCTTTTTGTGGGCAAGCTGATTTGTTTAAGCATCTCTTTTGGTTTTGTACCAAAGATCAACAACTATGGAATTGGATTCATGATTTCTTTCAGCCATTTCGGTTGGAGCTTTTCTCCTAGCATATGGTTTTGTTGGGAGACTCTCTCAGACTCCCCGCTAAGTATACCCATATTTGGCACACTTTTAGGGTGGAAAACCTCTTTAATATTTGGAAAGATAGAAATGACTGCATTTTTTTCTCACAGCTGGATTGATAAATTTGTTTCTTTATATTCTAAAGCCATTATTTTCTCTAATGTTCTTTTGCAGATTCAAGTGCAAAAAAAAAAAGTTGTGTTTGAATTTTCTCACCCTTAGGAGCTTCTAGACCACTGGGGTAATGCCCCTTACACTACGGCTTGTGTGCCTCCCTCTCCCACTTCCTCCTGGGGCCAATCACCTTCATAGGGATGGCGGTGAAATGGCTCCGCCACATATTTCCATCCCCATTCTTAGGCACCTCCTCGTCTCTAAGAAAAAATCTTCTACAATCAAATATAGTAATTTTATTCCAAGTTTCTATGAATATAAAATAAACCCTAAATATTATAACATCAAAAAACTATTTTCTAGGTTTACATAGTAAAATCATAATACCAAACTTGAAGTTTAAATAGACATATCACTAAAAACTTAAAAATAGAGGAAAAGGGTTACAAAAACAAATTTTGATATTTTCAACCAAATCAAATTAGATTAAGGTATGTACAAATTGAATTTGATTAACATTATGAGGATCAAGATGAACTAAAACTAAACACTTGTGGAGATATTTTGATAAATTTTATACTCTTGTGTAGGATCACTATTGGTTAAAAGGATTAAACTTGGAGGCATAAGATTAAATTGATCTTAGTATGATGCCTACTCAAATATGATTCTATCCAAATATTCAATTACAAGTTTTAATATTAAGAAAGTAACTGGGAATATAGAAAACAAATCTAATACAATTGGCATAAATATTAATTTCCTAATTGAAAGAATACTCTATGGTGGTCATCAAGGTGTTTGTGGTGGGTTTATGAATACTTTTAGGAGTATATACACTTTGAAGGGTCATGTTACTAATTGTATAAGAGGTAGTCAAGGAATGCCCATGCTGATTGTAGAATTTAACAAGGATGATCTTTCCTTGTTCTAAAGTAAATTTGATCCAAGGAAATTTCTTGTTGTGGACAAAGAATCAAACCTTTTTTGAAGAAGTTTGTTGCACCAAATTTAATGGAAAATATCCTACAAAGGTAGTGCTCACTAAATTGGATGCTTCTATATCATTATAAATTATTTGGATCTAATTTCATCTAGGAAGCCCAAGCTACCAAATAATTAAAATCCCCAATAGAAATATTGGACACTAGTGTTATTCTTTGAATTGGGTAGTTGAGTGCATGTAATTTTTGTAGGAATGAAATTTAAATTATCCTTAAATTTTTTGAAGATCGAATTGATTCCCTTCAAGGCTTTCTATATATTGTAAAACCATTTGTAGTGCCCCTCAATTTTCCCTTCTTTTTTTTGACACTAACGTGGGTGTACTTGGATATTATGATACTTTGATGCACAACTATGATGATACTTTTATCATTGATGTTTATGCTTATTCCATGCTTAGTGGATCAATTTAATTGATTATGTGGATTGATCTTGTTATGTGCACCATGTGATGATCTGATGATTTATTTTACCTTCTTGTTAGCATTTGATTAGTGTGCGTTGATGTGTTATGGTGGAGGGGAACAATGTCACATCACTCGTTAGAGAGTTCCCTGTGACATTGTGATTTTCCTCTCACGGTGTGTTTGACTGTATGACTATGTACATGCTCAACTGTGTGGTTTGCTAAAGGTTGCAGGTACCAAGCATCGACTCCACCTGAATTGTCAGGTTTGAGCATGTGTTAAACCCAATGGAAATCATTGATGGAGATAGCATTAGGTCCCTTGTTAAACCATCATCCTTGACGAGGATGAGTATTTTTTTCACCCTAGTAGTGTTGTTCATTTGTGATTTGGTTCGTCTCTGTTGTCGTGGTCTTGCCTTCCGTGTCACTGTGAGGTCAGGTACTGTTTGGTATTTTGTTCACTTGAGTTATTTGTTTGATTAATACTTTGATTAATTATTACATTAAATAAGAGTTATTAAAATTAGAGGTAATTTTGATAAGTTGAAATGAATGCTTTAATATGACTATGGTTTCGATAAAATAAAATTACGTTTTAATTAAGAAATATATAAATTAATGTGAAGTACAAATAGAATTAAAAAGGTAAGTTAAAATTAATAAATTAAATATTTCAAAGTTGATAAATGAAGAGTAAAATAAATAAGGATATGCTTGTAAATAAATATATATAAATAGTGGCAATTAACAATGGACGAGAAATTAAATTAATTAATTAAATTAAAGAAGTGCGTGGAGCAACAGAGAGTTGGAAAGTTGTTAATAAATTAATTAATTTGCTAAAGAAAGGGGGTTGTTGCATAATTTCTAGAAACTAACTTTGCTTCTTTTCCCGTGAATAATTTTCTTGAAGGATTTTCTTTTGGTTTTTTTTTTTGGAGGTTTTTGGAAGTTTGGGGATTTGAGATTTCTGCAGTGCTTGTGGAGATTGGAAGTGTGTTGAAGCTACAAATTGGAAGTAGAGAGCTCTACATCAACTATTAGCTCAGCCAAACAAATTAGTCCAGGTTTTCTTTTGGAGGTTTTTACTGTAGAAAGAAGATTGTCTATAGAAATTGCTAAATTGTGGTTGTGGGAAAACTGGAGCTACAATTTGGAATCTGGAGCCGACAGTGATTTTCAGCTCAACCATTCGATTTAATTCATATTCCTCTGTGTTTCCTCAATTTTAATTCTATTTAGAAAATGAATAATGAATGAACATTCTAACTGTAACAAAGTAAATTCTTGTTAATTTCTGAGTGTATATTTGTGCAATTGCATGGTCTGGGAATCTTCTAAGCTTTTCTTAAAAATCGAATTGTGCTTATTCTATGAATTACATTCAGCCATTGAAATCTCTTTTCTTTTTGAGTAATCAGTTGTTTCGTTGCTTTCTCTGTATTTCCCCAATTTGATTGCAATTTAACAAAATGTCTCAACTGTTACACTTGATAAATCCTTCATTCTTTGGATAGGCGTAATCCTATGTTCTTTTCTTTTGTTGCCTTCATGATTTTTCTCTTTTCTTATAGCTAATGGTATGCTATATCAGAATATCTTTTTCCTCTGTTGTTGGGGTTACTACGAACCTCCTAAACCAATTTTATATCTACTTTGTTGTTGTCGTAGGCTTATGTGATATTGTCAGCCTATGGTCGTTCTCCTTAAGTTTCTTGGCATAATCCCAACACTGGAAAAGTGTCATGCATAGCTTAAATGAAAGAAAATCGTTGTACAAGTTTACCTCAGGCATTTGTTATCTTTTTCTTAAATTAAACAATATAATCACCCAACGTCGCCTCTGCATAGTAGATATCGACAGGCATGTTAGTGTTAGTTTTGTTCCTTTACATGTCTCAATATAAACCGAACCTGTTTAATTCGATGGCTCTATTCTTATATAGAATTCGAAGGCTTATATATATAGTCTTTGTTGAATGCGATTTACGTCTGGACTTTGATATGTATGGTTAATTCTCTTGCTAATCATGGATTATTTATATTTATTAGGCATTCAGTTAGATGTGAACCGATACGCATGTAATCTATTGGCCTGTTGTCAATACATATATACATATATAAATGTATGTAGATACGTTTTGTAAGTGTTTATAAATATTGTTTATTTAATAAGGAAATATGGTATTTTGGAACAACGGTTAGATATGATATTCACATATATATAAATATATGTATATACATATATACATATTTATACATATATATATATTTATACGTATATAGGTATTTTTGTATATAAATTTATTTGGGTAATGTCTGAAATTAGATAGTTGTATTTATATATTTTTACATTAGAAAGTATATGACTCCCTTTTTAAGAAAGAAAGATCATATTGAACATGAATTCAAAATTGGTCATATTGAGCATGTTGTCCTCTAGGGTTCTGTGGCGGGGCGTTACACCATCCCAAGAAGTAAGAGTTAAAAATTTATAATTTTTAAGTTATTTTGTAATTGGCTAGACTTTATTAGTGCTAGGGTAGCTTTATTTTTACTTTCATGGTTTTTTCAAGTCATGTCATGATATTTTGAGATGTTTTATTTTTAATTTATTCAAAGTAAAATAAATTAAAACTAAGAGATTTCTAATAATATTTAGTGTTAAAATTTATAACACTTTATATGTTGAGACTACATATGATGTATGATGATTGTGTATGCTTTCTTTAATAGTTAGTCCATCCCCTAATGACTGCACTAGATCTGAAGCTCCAAGTTGAGATTGATTTCCCCAATGATTTATATGGTTTACTACATCAAATATCATCTCTCTGTCTCCACCCACCCCCCAAATATATCATTCAATTTTTCTTTGAAACTGTAGATTTTGATAGTTTGGTATATTTCATTCTTTAGGTAGTTTTTGGTCAATTTCGGCTTGTGTTATATGATAAAAAAGAGTGAAATATCTCAATTCCAAGTCTTTATCCGTTGAATATAGGATGAAATTAGTCAATATAATATTTCTTGTAGAAACGATTCCTTGTAAATTATATTTTGTACAAGTTATCATGTTATTCATTGAAAAAAATGATTATCATTGACCATCAAATAAATTCAAGAATGCCTTAACAAGTCTCTCATGCTTTAAAGGATGATTTATCACTTTTCAAAATGAATTATTTTATTCATATATTGATGTTACATTTAAACTACCAACATACACCATAATTTTTACTATCATAATATATTATCTCAACGGTCACTTACTAAATTTGAATGCATTTCTACTTATATAAACACATTCCATTAAATTAACATAAATCCCGCTTTCAAATCAAGAGGAGCTAGAGGGAAATAACAATCAAGAGAACAAAGAGTGGGTGGGTGATGAGGCTGTGGACCTCCTGATTAAAAACTGGGACAACGCCAGTTAGTTGTTGCCTATTCCTGTCTGTCGGCTGCCTCTATGTGGTCTTTGTGCTGCCTGTGGGTTGTTTCTATTTTTTGTTTCCTTAATGTTTGATGTTTAAACTTGCTCATTTTTGGCCCCAGTGGCTCGTTGTGAAGGGTACGGAGCCCTGTAAATGCTGCTTAACTTTTCAAAAACATAAATCCCACTTTCAAAAAGTTAAATTTTCTTTAAAAATATGAATACTCAAAATCAAAATCAAAACTTTAACAAATACTATTAATCATAAAATAAAATATATTTTTCTTCATTTATGCTTGAAATGAAGATAACAAAAACAACTATTTGGTATAATAAAATATTAATTTTATAAATCTAATTTGGAAATAAAAGAAATTCATAGTAAGAGAGAGGGCTCAATGGTGTATGATGAGGCCTACTATTAGTTAGTTTTATGTTATTTCAATACATAATTTTAGACATCTCTAGATACTTATTTCCTATATATCCTTGAAAATTTACTATCTTTTATGATCATTATGCAAACTTAGACCTACTTTAAATTCTATGGAAATATGATTACCATATGATAGTATTGCATGGTTAATATGTCGATATGTATGAAAATCAATGAATATATGTGTTTAAATTATGGTTATTAGTATTGTGTAGATATTGTGTGAACTAACTCTTTGCAGCCAAGGAGCTAGAGCTAGTGGATTGTAGCCCACAACAACTGGGAGGCACAACCTATAGCTAAAGGTATTTTTATCAATGGTGTAGGGGAGGTTAGAAGAATGTAGTAGCTACATAATTGGAGGTATATACTTGTCAAAATTGTTGTGAATCATCACATTATTTAATAAGACTAATGAAGGAGAAGAATTCTACTACAATTGGGAATCTAACGTGACTGTTTCTACAGTCCATGTTTCAGTTTAAAACTATTATAGCAGAGTTACAAACCTATTTCAATTATTCTTCCTTTTCATTTTTGTTTTGATTACACAAACTTTATCATGCTCTATTTTGTAGGGAGTGGTAATTAGTGATTACATTTCTATTTTGAGTCCTTTTTCTAATAAGACTCCCTCGCACCTATATGGATGGTTTGATGGTTGAGTTAGTTATTTAGTTGAAATAAAGAATATAGTAGATAGATTTTTTCAGTTAGTTTATATTTTTACACAGACATTGTTTTGTTTCTCCAATCATGATCTTATGAATAAGATATTCTAGAAGAATATCTTTGAATTGTGATATCTTTATTTATGCAATGAGATCTTTTCAGTTACTGTTATGTTAATTTAATCTGAGGAGCTAGATTTGAGTTCAATTTGTGGAGACAATCACTTGAGCAAGGGACACTTAAGTTAACTATTCCCCACTTTATTTTTTTTACATTTATTTTTGTTGCAATAGTTAGTTTCATATTTATATTTTTCTTAATCAGATTCTTTGTATGGTAAATGTGAATAAGATCTCATCCTATATTCAAGATTTAACTATTTCCATGAAGTGTTCTTTGGAGTTAGTCAATTTAGTTGATTTAGTAAGTATTGTTTAATGATAGAATTAATTTCTTGACAGTGAACTAGTCACAGTCTTTAGCTGTAAGTACCTGTAGCAATAGCTTCATCATTACCTATTTTCACTATTATGCAATTTATGATTTCTAGGTAAACACCTATGCTAGGATGACATAGGTAGTGAAGAGTCTTTGAAATCACATACATTTCTAGCATCATCAAAAGCTTATGTTATTCCTGGTTGATAAATTAAATGAAGGTCTTTT
This sequence comes from Sequoiadendron giganteum, assembly GCA_007115665.2. Lineage (NCBI taxonomy): Eukaryota > Viridiplantae > Streptophyta > Pinopsida > Cupressales > Cupressaceae > Sequoiadendron > Sequoiadendron giganteum. Next base: position 620,062,414 of record CM021103.1, on the reverse strand, counting down.
GAAGGTTTAGTGGACTGTTTAGTAGGACCCCCTCTAAATTGTGTGTTTGACACTAAGTTTCCTAAATATTAGTAGGCCTCTATATTTTTATCACCATTGTTGAGGATGGCACTACTTTCAAATATTCATTTCTATTATTTCATGTTTTCATATATTAGTATTTTTTTCGAGAATTAAAACAATTAGGTTTTACTCCATCAATACTAGAACATTTCACTAACATTATGTAGGATTCGTTGCTATACAAAGTCAAACCTATTGTATGTGGAGGCAGTGAGATGCCTTGGGAAGATTTCTCTCCTCATCACATGAAGCTATAGAGGATACTGGTGACTCCAGTGATCAGAGTGACGGTATTCCTAAAGAAGAACTTTCCCTCTCACCAACATCCACTACAAATATAGAGGATGCCTTATGAACCATGGCTAGTGCAATGATGGATGACCCACTAGAACATGCCACTTTTGAGTCCCAATAACCAGCTAGGAGAGAGCAGCTATTTTGAAGAATATATCTCCTTCAACATTGCCTATCTTCTATGGTTTGGTAACTAAGGATCTAGATACCTTATTGTTTGATCTTGACATCTTGTGTAGGACTTATGACTTCAAAACTAATGCACATAGACTCGAGCTATTTCTATCAACCTTGAAGGATGTTGCCATAAGATGGTTTATGGGTCTAGGGAGATATGTTGTTCCAAATTGGGACACTATGAAGACTAAGTTCTTGGAATAATACCAAGACAATTGTAGAGGGGTTGACAAAAGAAGGGATGACATTTTCAGAATGTCTCGAGAAGAAGATGAGCCATTGGAAGATTATGTAGAAAGGGTCTAGTTATGCTTGAAAAGGAATCCACAAAGTAGAATTTCAAAAGAATCCCTGAAGTTGGTGTTCCTAAGAGGATTCAATCATGACTGCATGGATGCCCTTAATCTTATTGGGTCATGAGATGTATCATAATTACCTTTTTATGAAATCTGTAAAGTTGGTAGAAACTATTCAAGAACCTTTACCAAGAGGACAAGGGGGAAAGAATATCTTCCATCAACAAGACATCCAATGGAGTCTCGAGAGTAGAATTGAGTAACTTGTTGTCCAACATGAAAATATATATCATAAGCCATTTGGCTACTCAATTGGGCACTCTGCATGTGAAGAAAAAGAAATAAGAGGTAGAGGCAATCCTCACTAAATACTACCATAACTACAGATAGAGGAAAGATAATTTTAAGTGGAAAAGGGTAGCAAGTATCATAGAGGATAGACCAGGGAAAACAAACTTTCAAGAACTAGAGGGTGAAGATGGGAAATTGATCTACATTGCACAAAGAAGGCCATGGCAACTAAGATAAGGTATGCCTCGAGATCCTTTGAATTTCAATACACCATTTCTAGTTAGCAATCCACTTTTCTAGTTGGAACCCTCAGCCTTGGGAAAACATGCTAAACCAATGGAAAAATCCCCAACCAAACTAGAACTAGAAGCAACAACCCATGTGGCCAAAACAATTTTTTCAAGGATCTAAATACAACCCCCAATGGCCACAACAAAATCAATGGAAAAAGGGCCAACAATGGAAAAACTAGAATGTAAATTACCAGTAGCCTTTACAACCACAGTGATAAGCAATCATTCCCAATCCAACAAACCTATCATCTCATCCACCAAGGGAACCTCAATTTCCAGCCCAACCTAAACCTAACCCAAATAACAAGCCTATTGAATAGGCCTACACTAACAATGCTATTCAATACCCAACTTATGGGGTAGAGGTGAGTGATGTCCACCTCAGATCAGGGAAAACATTGGCTAGGTCTTCATCCCCTCAAATCACTGAGTTGGAAGATGAATAACCCTTACTAGAAGCCTTGGACAATCCACCTAGGGAACCCAAGTCAAAGCAGGTGAACCAGACCACTTCAATTCCAAGCCTCCATTCCCTACATGTTTAGTTGCTCAAAAACATCAAAACCAAGCTAACATTGACCTATTAGGGCAGCTTTAGGATGTGTGTATAAAGATACCTCTCATACAATCCATCAAGGACATTCCCATTTACACAAAAATAGTGAGATACCTTTGTTTTCAAAGATCAGGGAGAAAAAGGAAGGACCCTTATACTGTACATGTCTTAGGGAATATCACTCTCCCTAAATATACAGACCCTAGAATTTCATTTTGGACATTAAGATAAATGGTACCATCATCAAAAAAACCTTGATTGACTTGGGGAATCCATCAATTTCATGAGTAAGGAAACAATGTAACTATTACAATTAGTAAACCTTAGACCTACACCCATTGTTTTGCAATTGGTAGACAGGTCAATGGTGAAACCTGAAGGAATCATTAAGGACTTGGTCATAGCTTTGGATTCATGGGAGCACCTTGCAAATTTTATAGTACTACAACCAAAAGCTAACCTTACAGGTTATCCCCTTATTCTAGGAAGACCATGGTTAGCAACATCTGATGCTTTTATAGATTGTAGGTCTAGAAACATGATAATCTCAAATGGAATTGTGACCAAGAAGTTTATCCTTTATCCACTGGCCCAATCTCATGTAGATTTAGAGTAGATCATATGGCCTACCCTAGATGAAAAGGACCAGTATTCTCTACAGACTCTCATGACCATTGAATGTAGCCCTTTATTGAACAACCAAAATAAGGATGATTTAATTGCAAACATTATACAAAATAACTGCAGTAGGAACCTATAACAACAACACTATCTGTCATGTCTACATGATCCTTTGTAGAATATTATACTTTACAATTCATTAGAATCAGTATCTCAAATTTTTCATTCTTTACTGCCACAACAATGTGTCCTAGATATAGTTGAATTTGGCATTTCATCTGTACAATCAACATCCAAGACTTTAGAAATTATGCTAGGTAGAATGTTTAATGTTAACAATGAATTAACTATTAAGCAACAGACTTCCCTAACCATTTTACTATAGGAACACGTAGCAACCTTTGCATGGGACTACCATGACATGAAGAGAATTGATCCATACATGTGCATGTAAAAGGTCTATATAAATGATGGTTTTAAATGAATTAGACAACCCCAGAGGAGGATGAACCTTACATTGAGAGACATAGTCAAAACTGAGTTACAAAAATTACTTGATGCGGGATTCATTTACCCTAATTCTAACATTTAATGGGTGTTACCTCTATTTATTTTCCCCAAAAAAGGAGGGAAATGGAGAGTATGTGAGGATTATAGATAATTAAACATTACCACTAGAAAATACCACTTCCCACTAGCTTTCATTGATCAAGTGCTTGACTCCCTAGCAGGTAAAAAGTACTAGTTTCTAGATGGATGTAGTGGCTATAACAAGATTGGAATAGATCCAAAGGAGCAATATAAAACCACATTTGCATGCCCTTGGGGCACATATGCCTATTTTGTTCTTTACATTGGACTATGTAATGCTCCAGTCACTTTCCAAATGGTTGTGCTAAGCATTTTCTTAGATTTTGCACATCAATCCATGGAAATCTACATGGGTGATTTCACAACCTATGGAGAAAACTATGATGAACTCAAAAACCTATAGAAAGTTTCAGAGGTGTCAAGAATGTTGGCATTGATCATTGATTTGTCATTGATGTCAAAGGCTCACAAAGGTTCAGGAGGTTGCAATTGTATATCATTAATTTCAGAGTTTATGATGTTCAATGATGTCTACATTTGGAGTTGATGGTGTTGTTATGATGTCCAGTGATGTCTACATTTGGAGTTGATGGTGTTGTTATTCATCATTACAAAGATAGTGTTGCTATTCAGCATTACAAGGTCATTCAATTTTAATTAATGTCAAAGGAGAAAGATACAAGTCAGGTATTTATGATTCATCTTTTTGATATTGGATTTCATGGTGTTGTTGATCCTTGGGGTGCATACTTACTAAAGCCCTAGGTTTGTTCTATGTTCCAAAAATCATTAGGGTTTGTATGTTGTAAAGTTTTTTTTAAAAGGAAGAATGAAGGTTAAATTCTATTTGCTTGGTGACTTGCTAAAGCAAGTCAAGGTCGCTTAAGAAATCACTTAAAGGGTGTTACCCACATATGGAAACCAACCCCTTTTCTTAGCACAACTGGATGAACAGGTTATGAATCTTCATTAAACCGCTCAAAAGTAAATCAATGGTCTCTATTTAATATCTTCTTTGGTGGTAACATAAAATCTATGGCTCGCATTTAATATTTGCAATGACTATTTCCAGATGTATGAACTTTGACACTCGTTTGGATGTCATCAGGTTTTCCAGTTATGCATTGTATGGTTAACTATTTTTGAAAGTATAATGCATAAATGGTGACAAAAACGACAAGAAAAGGTTGTTGGTGTGTTTGGCTCTATGAGAAAGTAGTAGTAACACGTTTGTGATAAGAAAAATGAGAATGAGAGATTTTTGAAAGGAACAAAATATATGTTTCAGAATGGCAATATATATTATTTTGTGTAGATGAAATTTTAGACTCTAATTTTGAGGTCATAGCAGAACAGAGTGTGTAATTCTTGAAACAAAGATCAACTCTATATTTAAAATTCTTTCATACATGTGCATTTCAAAATACTATCAGTGAGATATCACTATAATACTATCAGTCAGATAGCATCATTGTCAATGAGACAAATCAACCAGTGAGGCTTTGTACAAAGATTATTTTCAGATAAGGCTAGTGAGGCCAAGTTCGAGTGGTTTTATTCCCTAGGAGGGTTTCCACTCAATTCAATCTATGTGTCAATATTTTATATGTGTTTGTTCATTATCTGTTCATTTGAGTTATATTGCATAAGTTCATTCATGATCTGAAAAATATTAAAAGAAATAAAAGAGTTAATTTGATTGTTAACACTGATTCATCCCCCCTCTTAGTGTTAACTGTACTCCAACAATTGGTATAAGAGCCAAACCTTGTTGTTGAGTCAACTAGGGATTCCTGGTTGTGGAGTACTAGTCATGGCTAAGTGTAAAATAAACAGACATCAAAACAAAAACACTATTGACAACCAAAAAGATAATCAAACAGCCCCTATCAAGTCTAGTGAAGCCTTGGCTCAAGAAAATTTCTTGTTAGTTGATTCTTTAGATATTATTAAGAACAAATTTGTAGAAGACAAGGTGCCTAATATAGAGTTTGATGAATTCATGGTAAATATGAGTGAATCAGATATAGAAGAGTGTGGTAGTAACCCTGAAGGAATAGTTGATTTTGAAGGAGATATTTTTTTTGATCTAGATATGATTAGGAATCTTGAAATAGAAAACAAGAAAATTAAAGTTCAAATTGAAGAAATGTGTAAAAAGTATAAGGATAAACTCAGTTCTTTGAAAAATAAAGTAGAGAAGAACTCTTTGTTAAAAGATGGTTCAGATAACTTAATCTTAAATCTGAAAATAGAGATTGAGGAAACTAAGAGGATAGTGGAAGTAACAAAATCTAATTTGGATGCCAAAACTACTGAGTGCCATAAGCTTGAAGGAGAGGTTGTTGCTTTAAAGAAAGATCTTGAAGATCATAATATTTAGTTAGAAAAGTATAAGAAATTTGAGAAAAGTATTAATGCACTGGATGATACATTATGTAAGAAAAAACATTCTAGTGATCCTATTGGTCTAGGATATGAAATAGGACAAACCTCTTCAAGTGGAAAAATGTCAAAAACTGAAATAGTTTTTGTATCTGCAAATGACAAAGGACAGAGTTTTAAGGTCAGAAATACTCCAAGGAAGAAAATAGACTTAAGTTATACTATTGCAACTTCAAAAAGTGATGATGATAAGAAATCAGAAGAGAAAACTACTGTTGTTGGAAGAAGAAGAACAAATAAAATCTCATGACCTCCACCTATCAGACATAATACTTCAATGCTACAATTTCTCTCAATTTAATGGTTATTTTTATTTGTGTCATAAATATGGTCATAGAGCAAGAGATTGTAGATTTCATACAAGAATTTTTTTTGAATGGACTAATGATAAAATTTCTTATAGCCTGTCAAATCAGGGCTATAATAGTGTTTGTTATAACTACAATAATATTGGTCACATTGCAAGAAATTGTAGTAGACAAGTTCTAAATGATGATTTAAGATTCATGAGAAGATATAGACCCTTGATCTTGCATTATAGATGTAATGATTTTGGACATAGAGCCAAGTTTTGTAAAAGCAAGGTGTTAAAATCATCAAAGAAAGAAGATACTATGAACAAGCAAAAGAAGAGACCTATTCAGGTATCGAGAAGAAAACAAGAGAAAGAGAAAAGAGAATCCATGCTTGTGCTTCATGCACAAGAGGCATCACCAAGTGCATAAGAATAAGCGGGATCTCAGGGGGAGCAGATTAGTGTATTATTATTTAACCCTTTTAAAAGAAGTTTGATGATAGTTATTTTTCCTTTATAATTGACAGTGTTTAAGGATTCAAATAATTATCTTAACAATAGTGCCCTTGCAATGTTGTTTTGGTCTGATCTATTTTGAGATGACTGTATGCTATGATATCTCAAGTGATATGCATCTTTTGTGAACAGTGTTGTAGTTACTAGTAGCTTGTCTTGTACATTGATTTGGTGATTCGGTTCTTTATACTTTTAACAAGACAATAAAGTGTGTTTTTGTCAAGATTCACACTTGGTGAATAGGAAAAAGACTTTGAAAAGGATAGTGTCTTTGGGAAGTGCTTGTATAATGAGTAGTGATTGTCTTTCATGTTGTGATTTTCTACCTACATGATGATAATATGTTTTAATTGATTGAAAAATAGGTTATTACAGGGTTGGAGGAATGTTATGATTAATATCTTCATTGAATGGTGCTTTTCATGGTGGAAATTCCTTTAAAAGAGCTTATCGCATGTTACCTTGTTGAATTCAAAGACTTTGATGTTCTTCATGGATCTGAGAAGTATTCCTTCACTCAGCAAAAGAGATCACAGGCTGAGTTGAAGACTACAGTTATTGATGGTTATATCTCAATCTTGGTGAACAATGATAGTTTTAGTGGTGTCACATAAATAGTATTTGTTTGATGTTTTTTTTGTTCTCTAACAGTTACCTTGAGCAATTGCAGGAGCAGTAGGACATCAGTTCTTTGCTTTTTGTTATCATGTTGAAGTGAAAAAAGTCCATGATGATAGGTTCCTTATGAGGGCAATCAACAATAATTTTAGTATAGTCATGGCAAATCATAATAAGGGAAGGTGATAGACCTTACAAGTATGACAGTCAATAAGTATTAGTCTGATAATGATTGGTGACCATATGGATTATAATGACAATTACATAGATTACAGTGCTAGTATGTTGTCGATAATCCAGTGTTTCATGATAGATTAGATATATTCAATGTTGTTGTTAACTATGACAGTAACAGTGTCTTGAAGATAGCAAGTGAGGAAAATTTTAGTAGGCCAAATACAAGAGAAAGAAGGCGCCAAAGGAATTCTTTTGAAACTAATAATAGACTTCTTGGAATTGCAAAAACCCCACTTCGTCCTTTGCTTCCATTGACAGAAATTTTACAGACACAATCTCGATCTCTAGATAGAAAGATGTTATGATTGGCCAATCTGGGTATGATTAGGTACATATTAAGAACATGAATCTGCTAAACGGGTTCATGGTTCATCAAATCAGTTAGTTGCATTTTTTGATTCATGAGCATGTTTACTCTTTGTTCAAGTATTTTATCTCGACTTTTTGGATCCTTCTAAGCAGCACATTGCCAATGAGACCCAAAAGAAGTTGAATGAGCTTGTTGACAAATGTGATGAAGTATCATCATGGAAAAAAAATCCATATCTAGAGTTCTATTTTCATCCTCCATATATTCATCCCTTTGTAACAAAAAGTGTTCAGTTGAATCCAATGTCGGTGCTTTCAAACCTAAGTAAAAAAACAACAAATGCATGAAACAATCTTCAGAAAGATATGGAATCAGGATGGATTCCTACAATTTCTGGGCCAATTGATAACGCGTGACTTTGGATGTCACACAATGCTTTGCATTTCTTTAGTCTTTCATTTCTTTAGTCCTTCCATGGGGTGACTGTTATTAGTGCTTGTAGACAGTATGGAACAATAAGGTGACATTTCATTGCTCTACTCTTATAGTGTACTTCCAGTGACACAGGACATAGTGCAGTTAAAGGTTCATAAAGGTAGTACTTTTCCTTAGTGTATTTTATGAGGTGGCAGTGGTGTTCACAAGTTCTAGTTTGCATCTTCTATATTGTATTGTCTCCTATGAATGATATATGACACTAATATCATTCAATGATACTTTGCCTCATGAAGATTTGTGTGTTTTCTCAATGAATAAGGAGGTGAGTACAATGGTCTTGGTGCACAGTGCAGTGGCATGTTAGTTATTCAGTTTCAAGTATATTGTCCCTAGTTCTTGAATTAGAAATAATCATTTCATGAATACATAGAGAACACTGGTTTATTTCATGACTCATTTAAGTGACTTTTCAAAGACAGTGGACATTGAGTTAAAGACAAGTCATTTTGAATCATTTACTTCAATGAAGAAGTTAGTAAATCTCTAGTTCAAGTCAGTACCTTTGAGATAGTTTCTTGTTATCATCATCGATAATATTGACTCACAGGAAGTTCCTTGAAACATGATCCCAGTCTAGGGTATAGTATGATAGTGTTTCAATGTTCTTGATTGTCCTAGTGTTGTGATAACTTTGTGTCAGTGACTTAAGTTTACATACAAAGGAGGACATAGGGATATGGAAATGCAAGGTGATAGTTTACATAGTGTCATTCACTTGTGACTGTAATAACTGTGATGGTAGTTGGTCTTCAATGAAACAGTGGTTTTAGAATGAATAGTAAGCTATGATAATGGGGCTACAAAGATGCTTGTTTGTCATTCTTATGCATCAACAATATGCAGCTATATAGTGAAAAATAAGTTTTGGCTGCAAATCGTTTGTAGTTGTCTTGAGGAAATGGTGCAGTTTATGCTCAATGGCTATCATGTTCGCATTCTTCAAGACAATTTTTCAGTAGTGAACAATAAAGATAGAAACCGGTGATTATTCTGACTGACTTAATCATGACATTCATGACATCTATTGTGTTAATGGATCTTGAAGGTATTCTTGACAGGGGCAGTGACTTGCAAATAGTGAATCCCTTTGTCATTGTTGTCAAAGGGGGAGAATAGCTAGAAGCAAGTGAAGCTAGGTGAACTTGTAGTGTTTGGTTTGACATCAATGCCAAAAGGGGGATTTTGTTGGCATTGATCATTGATTTTTCATTGATGTCAAAGGCTCGCAAAGGTTCAGGAGGTTGCATTGGTATATCATTAATTATAGAGTTTATGATGTCCAATGATGTCTACAGATGGAGTTGATGGTATTTTTATGATGTCCAGTGATGTATACATTTGGAGTTGATGGTGTTGTTATTCATCATTACAAAGATAGTGTTACTATTCAGCATTACAAGGTCATTCATGTTTAATTAATGTCAAAGGAGAAAGATACAAGTCAGGTATTCATGATTCATCTTTTTGATATTGGATTTCATGGTGTTGTTTTATCCCTGAGGCATACTTGCTAAAGCCCTAGGTTTGTTCTATGTTCCAAAAAGCATTAGGTTTTGTATGTTGTAAAGTGTTTTTTAAAAGGAAAAATGAAGGTTAAATTCTATTTGCTTGGTGACTTGCTATAGCAAGTCAAGGTCACTTAAGATCTATCACTTAAAGGGTGTTACCCACGTATGGCAACCGACCCCCTCCCTTAGCACAACTGGATGAACAGGTTATGAATCTTCATTACACCACTCAAAAGTAAATCAAAGGTCTCTATTTAATATCTTCTTTGGCAGTAACATAAAATCTATGGCTTGCATTTAATATTTGCAACGACTATTTCAAGATGTATGAACTTTGACACTCATTTGGATGTCATCAGGTTTTTCAGTTATGTGCTATATGGTTAACTATTTTTAAAAGTATAATGCATAAATGGTGACAAAAATGACAAGAGCAAGTTGTTGGTGTGTTTGACACTATGAGGAAGTAGCAGTACCACATTTGGGATAATAAAAATGAGAATGGGAGATTTTTTAAAGGAACAAAATATATGTTTCAGAATGACAATATATATTGTTTTGTGTAGATGAAATTTTTGACTCTAATTCTGAGGTCATGGAAGAACAGAGTATGTAATTCTTGAAACAAAGATCAACTATGTACTTAAAATTCTTTCATACATGTACATTTAAAAAGACTATGAGTGAGATAGCACTATAATACTATCAGTCAAATAGCATCATTGTTAGTGAGACAAATCAGCCAGTGAGGATTTGTACACAGATTATTTTTAGATAAGGCTAGTGAGGCCAAGTTCGAGTGGTTTTATTCCCCAGGAGGGTTTCCACTCAAGTCAATCTATGTGTAAATCTTTTATATGTTTTTGTTCATTATTTTTTCATTTGAGTTATATTGCATAAGTTCATTCATGATCTGAAAATTATTAAAAGAAATAAAAGAGTTAATTTGATTGTTTACATTGACTCACCCCCCTCTCAGTGTTAACTGTACTCCAACAAAGAACACAACCTATCCTCATGAGAAATGTTTCATGATGATGACCTATTTGATTGTACTAGGACATTTTGTATCAAGTGAAGGGATTCAAGTGGATACCAAAAAAATTGAAATAATCTCCACACTCCCTATGTAACAAAAACAAAGAGATGTTAGGAGTTTTCTAGGACATGCAGGCTACTATAGCAGATTCATTCAGGAGTTTAGAAAAATTGTAGCACCCTTATTTGTTCTACTCAAAAAAGGATATGGAATTTGAATGGACCATCTAATGCCAACACTCTTTTGAAGCACTTAAGATAGCACTAACAAAAGCACCTATCTTGAGAGGACCAAATTGGACTTTGTGTTTCCACATACACATAGATGCTTCTAACTTTTCCATAAGAGCGGTACTTTGATTTGAGAGATCATGTTTTGAGAAATTTGAAATTGTGTTGTGTTTGAATATTTTTCATGGATGAAATAAATAACATGTTTCATTGTGAATTATTGAGGTGTTGTATATAATTTAAAATAGTTAGCATGGATGAAATAAGTAGTCCTTATTTTGTAAAAATCCTCATAATGGTGAGCTTGAGTGTTATTTTTCAATTATTGCAAGGTAAATATGTGGAAAGAGGGGTATAGGTGGACATGGTGGAACACCAAGTTGGTCAACCAGGGATGAAAAGTGGAACACTTTTATTTGTAATATGGTGAAATGCATCTGCAAGTTGGTCATCTATCATATCTATAATGGATGAAATGTAAATTGGTTTTGTACATGTCATATCACTATTTTTGTATAAGTGGTTATACAATGGAAATAAAAATGTGTATTCCCATTCACCTAAATTTGGAAAGCTGGAAAGTAATTACTATATCTTTGATTGGACCCATAGTTGATTTAACATGTACTTTTGTTTCCATATTATAAAATACTGTTTAAAAAAAGAGGGAATTTTGTGCTTATTATGAAGGTTTGATTTGAAATTTTGTGGGGCCCAGTTTTTCAACTCCTATCCCCACAATAGGAGTCTAATCCACTATAAAGGCCTACTAAGGTTTACAAAAATTGGTGTCTAACACACAATTCAGAGGGGGTTCTATTGAACATTCCACTAAACCCTTAAAAGACCTTCATTTAATTTATCAACCAATGCTAACGTAAGATTTTGATGATGTTGGAATTCTATGTGATTTTAGAGATTCTTCACTACCTATATCATCCTAGCATAGGTGTTTACACATACTAGAAATTATAGATTGCATAATAGTGAAAAGAGGTAATGTTGAAGCTATTGCTATAGGTACTTATAGTTGAAGACCGTGACTAGTTCACTGTCAAGAAATGAATTTTGTCATTAACCAATACTTACTAACTCAACTAACTACTGCAATATAAATAAATGTACAAAAAATATTTATAGCTTATCTTTTCACTGCCACACCACTACACTACCATAGCCCACACCACCATCATGCCCTCTCCCCTATATGATTACACTTTCTATATTTCAAAATGTTCTATAAACAGTTAAATAAGTTCATCATGTTCTATATAAACAGATGTCAGTAATTGCAAAATAAAGCCAACTATTCACATTTGTAATATATATAACCCTTTTTGATTAACTGATATATATATATGGATGCATATATGTGGTTTTTTATAGAATCATAAACCTTAAAGACATTGAACTTCAAATGTTTTGTATGGTTCTATAAAACCATTTTTTATTTTAATATTTTTATGGTTTCCATGCTCCATTATATGTATGTCTACAATTTTTTTTGATTTTCCAACTAGACCCTCTACATCATGGAATTCAAGGTTTTGGCTGATGTATCCTCTACTAATGTGGACCCCTCACACAACATTACCCTCACCACCATCCAACCCTCTGAATTACTTCCACTATATATATGTGCAATATCTATACATATTGTATATCTCTCTACAATATATGTGTGTGTGTGTGTGTGTCTTCTTATATCCTTATAGTTTTCTCAATGCAGAAGAAGAATAAAGCGCAAGCTAGAACTAGGAAAGTTATAAAGAGAGCATGAAAAGCATTGCCTCCATGCAAGAGAGGTGTGAGTCTTCTAGTATGTGAAGAGGATGGACTTATTCCCATTCCATAACTAATTGACCCTATAATCCAAGTCAATGCAAATGTTACAAAAAATAAAGTTTTAGTTCAATTGGAATGGTATACATATGCTATGGAATTTTCCATGTGAGAGACATTGAAGATAATGGAATGTCAACAAGGGGGGTAGCAATGAAATGGGGACTTCCAACAACCACATTGTTGAGCTGGTTGACTGGTGTTACTTCTACAAAGAGGAAAGGTCCCCCAACTATTTTGAATGAAGATGAAGAGGAAAAGGTTGTTGAATGGTGCAAGGAGATGGTTGTAGTTATCCATGGATTGGAAATTGTGAATTTAAAGTCTAAAGTAGAACAAATATGCAAAATGAGGCCAAATCCATTCAAGAATGGAGTTCTTGGTAAGTCTTGGTGGAAAGGCTTTAAAAAAGACATCTTAATCTCACTTTGAGGATAACATAGTGACAAGATAGAGAACGAGCACTAAATTTGAGGCTTGCAGTGGTTGTTGCATTCTAAGATACATTTTCAAAGGCCTATGTAGCTAATTTGTATGGTCCATTAAAGATTTGGAATTGTGATGAGCCTAGCATTCAAGCAAACAGAAATGGTGCAATTTGAGTGCTTGAAAAAAAGGCAACAAAAGTATTTCATACTGTAGTGTCATAAATTTTCACCCTTAACACCTTCACATTATGTTTCATCTCCCTAATTTATTGGACTTATGCAAGATCCTAATTTTCCAAATTATTCATTGCAAGGCCTATTTTTTATCGTTTTATGAAGGATTGCAAGCATTGAATAAATGCATCCAATTATTATTTTTCTCCTAAGTGAGTCTTATAAATTTGGGCCACGACCCATTCGCCCATGAGAAAATGGGTCCCCTTATTAGACAGGACCCAAATTTAAATATGTTGTTAGTGGCATTTTAACATCCAAAATTCAAATATCAAGTGTTGGCTTTTGGAATCTAAATTTTGGAAAATTAGTACAGTTCCATATAAATACCTAGTTATTTTATCACTTTGAAATCTAATAACTAGAGCAAGCATTCATGACCAAATTTATTATTTTCAAGAGCAGATCAAGAGCAAGATTTTAAAGCTTTATTACAGAAATTCAAGATCCTATCATCATGTCAAATTCTATGTGAGTTTATGTGTGTTCATGTTAATTATTTTATGAAGGCTAACCTTTGTTGTAGGTTTACAAAACATTCAATCATTCAAGCAAAGAAAGATCCAAGTCCTTGAGGTGATGTGTATGCTTTCAGTCCTTCAAGGAAGCCATTGAAGGGTTGTGAGTTGCAACATTTTTTCATTCATCATTCCTTCATTTTTATTATCATTCCTATCATTGACATTTGCATTGTGGAAGTGACAAAACTTAAACAAGGTTTGACTAAGGAAAGCCCCTAAATGTCCCAAGATTGTATCCCTCTTTGAATGTGTAGGTTATAGGTTTGAAGAGGATCAAAGAAATTTTGAAGGAAAATTCTCCATTGTTGCATTAAAAGCCCTAAAAGTTGTCAAGATTGGCAAATCAATTGAATAATTCATTGACAATATTTTAACAATTTTGCAACAAAAAAGAATCTTAGATTCAACATCAAAGGACTTCAAAATTAGTGTCCAGACACCTCATCAAAGACCCATTCACCCAAGGGCAACTGAGTCCCTCTACACATGCTAGATCTTGCTTTTGGTGATAGGTAGATATCATCTAACACTTCCTAGATCCACTTACAACCTACAGTTTCAATCTATGCATTTCCAAAATATCACATTTTCTATATTAGGTCATATAGTCCAATTAGGTTAATTCTTGAAAATTATTTTCAATTCATTTCTAAGACTCAAAAGGATTATATCCATGTCTAATTGGCTCACCTTTTAGGTTGAAAGTCAATCTTTGTACCTTGTGGATTTAATTCCTAATGAAACCATTGGAAAAGTGGAACTGATCCTAGTTTCTTTGCATTTAGAACTCATCCTTCCCCCAATTTCCACATTTCTGTATGTTTCATTTTGGTGAACCCAATGTTTGACATCATAGCTTTTTGATTTGGTAGTCTTTCAAACCCTAGATCTAGGTTTTGCATCATTTTGTCTTGCATTTATCATTTAGGGTTTCATATTTGCATTATCAGAAAGTAATAAAAATCTAAAAATATTGCATCTGAATTGCATCATAGCTTGTATTAGGGTGTGTTTCAATCATTTAGATCATATTTTCATTTCAAACTTGTATTAAAAAGAGTCTCATTTTGTCCCAAAATTTTCATACATTTGCATTTGCATTACATTGGAAAATTCTAGAAAAATAATCATTGTCAAAATGTTTTCAAATAGGAATATGAACCTTAAACAACAACTTAGACATTCAATTTTTCAATTTTCAAAACCCTGAACAAGAACCCATTCACCCTTGGGCGACCCTATCCTTGAATAGGTGCATCAACAATCTTTTTCACACTTGTATGTTTCTATCTACTTAGTTTGTTTGTACTTGCAGATATTATTTTTGAATTCCTAATTACATATCTTAAGGCATTTTTCATTTAGTTCATTGGGTGAAGGAAAGTGCATTGATTTTGTTCAAGATTCACATTCAAAAATCATCATTTATAGGTCCTTTTCATATTAAAGAATCAGTCAATTATTGAATTTCAGATTTTAAAATTGGCATTCAAACTTGTTTAAATATCTTAAACATCATTGCATACTTCCATTTTGCATCAAATTGGGATACATTAAGAAAATTCTAGAAAAAAATTTCCTATTTCAACTATTTCCAAGTAGAATCAACATTCTTATACAGTGTAGCACACAGTCATAATTTAAACTTTTAGAACACCTAACCAAGACCTAGACGCCCTTGGGCAACTCTATCTTGTTATTTGGGTACCAGTCAGATTTTTGTGATAGAATACTCTTAGAGTCGTTATCTAGAGTTTCTATTCTTCACTTGTTTTCTAACAATCTAAACTTCGTTGCAAAATGGATATGTGTTTTGGTAAAATTTGGATGTCCTTGAAATATTTGATTGATGTTTCAGGTTGTGTGTTTGGTGATGACCCTAATTCTAATAATGACAATCATGATAATCCATCTCCTATTTTTAAGTCATTTTGATGTCATAGGTCAAGATAAAGAGAGCATGCATGAATTCATACAAAATTCCTTACACAACCTTGAGAATAATGCATCCTTTTATTCTTTAATGCAATACACTATACTCCATACCAACAACATCCTACCATATCACCACTCGAAATTTTCACTCATTTACACCTTGAAAGTAAGTCATAAAGCATACCTAAGCCAATGCACATGGAAGCACTTATCAAAAAAATCACAAGGAAAGTACATTGACCAACCCTTCATCATATGAGCATAAGGTTACAAATACACCCATTGACTTGGAACAAACTTATGTACAAGGCTTTAGAATCTTGAATAAACAAGGATGTGACATTAAGAATGAACACTAATTCCACTCTCTTTTGGAACAAACACCATCTGAAGATACTAAAGGGTATGTGCAAGATCATCATGGTAAAAAAAGCCCTTAAGTGGCGATGAAAATTCAAAAAATCATATTTAGGCGACTTGACATAAAAATTTGAATAAGTTATCTATATTATTTCAAAAATATGTAAGAATAGAATCTGTAGCAAATTGAGTGTAGTTTCTAAACTACTAGGTTTTTTTTTTTTTAAATCTATTTGGTAGAAAATTTGAAATTTCAATGTAGTAGTACTTAAATTTCAGGGAAAAAATAAGAAGTGGTTGTCTTTCTGACCACCCTAACCACAATAAAAAGATAATATTTTTTTACAATATTTTTTTATAATATTTTAGATATAAGTAGAGGACTCATGTCCTGATCTAATGCATATCTTTTTATAATTTTTTCCCAAGTAAATAATTAATTATGAATTTTTTATTACAACTTTTAAAAAATATAAAAACTTGTATGTCTGACCACATTAACTTGGTCAAAAATTCATGAAATTCAATTTTATTTTGTTTAATCGTATGTTATACGAAGCATAGAATGTGATCCATGTTTCAGATTCAAAATGTGATATCGTTTTGAAGCATAGATGTTTTCAATGGGCCTGTCAGTATTCGGGACTTTAATTAGGTAATTCGGAAATGAAAGGAATTATTAATGGTGTTTATTGGGATTCCAGAGAGTAAGCATGTCTGTATTGATTTGGAAGGAAGTTGAGAATCTCCTTTAAAAACCCTTTTCATTTCATAAATTTTGGGTAAAAAGAAAGTCGCCAACCACATGGGCCATAATATCACTTACATATCGCCATTGTTTGGCCCATCATGATTCTGCACATACCCTAAAGGGATAGGCTACAAAAATCCTCCACCCTCACATCAACCATTTTATCAACCAAGTAAGAAAAAAAAACTTTATAAAATTAAGAAGTTACCTTTTTTGCATACTATAACCAAGACTGAATCAACCTTACAAACACTTCTCAACCTAGGACTGATCAAATTACCACATATCTGTGAATGAAAAGATAAGAAAGGAAAGAGTATGTAAACATGTCTTATTGTGCATATCATAGAACACTTGGACATATTACTGATGAATGTCATGCTTTAAAGAAGATATTGAAAGAATTTAATCCCTATGGGGATTAATTTGAATGTGTCATAAAATAGCATTCATTCCTTGTGCTCCTTGCCATGTGGTAGTTGTAGTATCATAGCATATTCACTACCATTCGTGAGGGTATAAACTAGGATTTATGCAATCATCTTTTATCTTGCAAGTACCACCATATTAGGCTCACCTTTGTCTTTATGCTTGGGGGATAAGGGGTTAGTTATGCATCTCCTAGGAGTATTTCTTATATCAAGGGATCCTTTTATCTCCTTAAAATATTAGTGTAGCAAGTACACCAATCCTTTAAGGATGACATATAGTCCCCTGCTCATTGTCTGCATAAGAAACAATCCCTTCTTAGTGATGATAGCATACATCTAGGAAGTGTGACCTTTTCAACCAATGTGTGGCCTTCTTAATCCATGTGATGTGTCTCCTTTTTTGTGGTATTATACTCGATGTCCCATAAGAGTGTGACCTTTCTTGGCATATGGTGCTCCTATTGGTGGTTATACTATGGTTGGTATTCCCTAAGGTGTTATTTTCTATCCCTTGAGTAGTACTCTCTTGGTGGTGATATCATGTGTGATGTTCCCTAAGGTGTGACCTTCATCTATTAAGAAAAACCCCTTTGATTATTACCTTTTGTGGTGATTTTATTGCAACATCCCTTGAGGCTTTAAAACCTTATCATATTCATCCACGTGATGTTAAACCTTGGAATATTTTTTCCCTATGACATTAAACCTTGGCATATTTCATCCCCTGTGACATTAAGACTTAGCATATATGTCCCTTCATGACATTAAACCTTGGCATTTTTCTATACTTTTTTCATGGGATTTGAACTTAATGTAGCATTGACATAGCACCTTGTGGCACTTTATCAAGGTTATCAAGGAATATAACTCTTGGTATGGTTGTTATGGGCACACCTTGTAGATAGGTCTAGTGTGTGTTTTCCCATTTTTGCCACCTTGTTACTGGAACACTGTGTAGACCTAGTATGTTTCTCTCATTTTACGTTATCTTGGGGGCTCATCTAGTGAATATCAGACTTCACTAGCCCATGTGTCTCTTGGTTTGTGATTCACCTTGCAAAAAGTGGAATTTTTTATTATGTGAGTCATGAACAGCCTTTTAACATGGCCACATAGAATAATACAACTTTCTTTCTAGTGGAGCGATGTATTCCATGAGTGACTTATATGACTTCAATCCTCATGGAGCATTTTTCTTTATTTGATGGACAACATTTCGTATTTGAGACAATTTAAGACTGAGGTCTCTTTGCCTTAACGACTCAAATATTTTTAGTACTAACCCTATGTTAAATGTTGTGTATCCTTTTATGTGTCTTCTTCATGTTTACATTGTGTTTACATCATGTTTACATCGTGTTTTTTTTTATTTCATCATGATCATCTTTATGTTCTATGGTATCATGTGTGATTTCATCATGTATGCTTCATGTTTTCTAAAATGTATGTTTGTGTATGCTATTTTTCTACATATAATGCATGTGTGTTCCTTTGTGCTTATGTTTGTTTTCAATGGGATCTTGGATTTTGGGGGCGTGACCATCTCGCTTGATCCTTAGTCATCCTATCTTTTCAACATTTGGACAATTTAAACCCTCTTGACACATATTTCTCTACTTTAGTGTGAGTTTGAGAATAAGTTCATACTCTCACTAAACTAGGGGCTACATATAGTGTCAAAAATGTTCACCATTAAAAATTTCACATGATGCTTCACCCCCCTAATTTATTGGACTTAATTAAGCTCTTAATTTTCTAGATTATTCATTCTAAGGCCTAATTTTTACTATTTTTTGAAGGATTGCAAGCGTTGAATAAATGCACCCAATTGTTATTTTTCTCTGAACTAAGTGTGTCCTAGAAATTTGGGCCAAGACCCATTCACCCATGGTTGAATGGGTCCCCTTTCTTAGACAAGATCCAAATTTAAATATGTTGGTGGCATTTTAACATCCAAAATTCAAATATTAAGTGTTAACTTTTGGAATCTAATTTTTGGGAAATTAGTACAATTGCATATAAATACCTAGTTATTTTATTATTTAAAATCTAACAACTGGAGAAAGAATTCATGAGAAAATATTATTGTCAATAGCAGCATTCCAGAGCTTCATTGCAGCAATTCAAGATCCTAACATCATGTCAAATTTTATGTGAGTTTATGTGTGTTCATGTACATTGTTTTTTGAAGAGTAACCTTTATTTTAGGTCTCCAAAACATTCAAGAATACAAGAAAAGAAAGATCCAAATCCTTGAGGTGATGTGTATGCTTTCAATCCTTCAAGGAATCCATTGAAGGGTGGTGAGTTGCAACATTTTATTCATTCATCATTCCTTCCTTTCGATTATCATTCCTATCATTGACATTGCCATTATGGAAGTGCAAACACTTACATAGGGTCTGACTGAGGCAAGCCCCTAAATGGCCTAACTTTTTCTCCCTCTTTGAATGTGCAGGTTATAGGTTTGAAGAGGATCAAGGAAAGTTTTAAGGAAAATTCTCCGTTATTGAATTAAAGGCCCTAAAATTTTTCAAGCTACGAAAACTCAATTACATAATGCATTGATGACAATTTGACAATTCTACAACCAAGAATCAAAATCTAAGATCCAGCACCAAAGGACTACAAAATTATTTTTAGGAACCCTCATTAAAGACCCATTTGCCTAGGGGTGAATGAGTCCCTCTACACATGTCAGATCTTGATATTGGAAATAGGTACATATCATCTAACACTTCCCAAATCCATCTGCAATCTACAATTTTAGTTTATGCATTTCTAAAATATTACATTTTCCATATTAGGTTATATAGTCCAATTAGGTTAATTATTCCAAACCATTTTCAGTTCATTTTTAAGACTCAAAAGGATCAAATCCAAGTCTAATTGTCTCACCTTTGAGGTTGAAAGTCAATATTTATACCTTGTGGATTTTCATCCTAATGAAACCCTTGGAAAAGTGAAATTGGTCCTAGGTTCTTTGCATTTAGAACTCATCCATCTCCATTCCCCTTTTTCTATGTTTCACATAAATTATACCAAAGATCTTGGAGTGCATAAATTTTAGTGTTGTGTCAATGTTGCTAGATAGAAAATACATGGTTACTACTTGTTTAAGAGAAAGAAACGACTAAAGTTCATTATATAGTTGATTGTGAACTAGGTGCATGTATTGTTGCTCAACCCTATGCATGGATGAAAAAAGAACTCTTTCTCAATTGGTTGCACCATTTTGTTTCTTTTGTATCTGGGGGTGTGTCACCCACTAATATACACCTATTGATATTTGATGGCCATGGCATCCATGTTTCCTTCTCAACTATTCATGAAGCAAGGTCACTAGGCATTGACCCGCTAACCCTACCAACCCATGTACATCTCACAGGTTGCAACCACTAGATGTTAGTGTATTCACATTATTCAAATCATATTTTAAGAAGGAAAGAGCAATAGGGATGAGTAAGTATCTGAATCTAGATATTAAAATGGAAGAGTTGGCAGCACTTGGCAGTGTTGCATTTAAAAAAAGAATTGACTAAATTGATAACATAAAATTAGGTTTTAAAAAGATAGATATTTGGCCCCTAAATCCAAATGCATTAATGGAGGACATGCGACCAAGTGAGACATTCCAATTTACTACCATCGAGAAAGCTTCAACTACCAAAAATATTCTAAGTCTATCCACTATTATTGTTCCACAATAAGAGATTAAAGGGACACATGGTAGCCTTATGGACAACATAGTTCATCCATTAATAGAAGAAAATTTAGAAACACCTATTTTGTCAAACCAACATACTTCAATAGGAACACCTAGTTTGGCGGACCAACATACTCCAATAGGAACACCTAATAAGTAAGACCAACACAATGATGTATACATGTGACTATCTCTACCCAGTGCACCAAACAATCCATCATGGTTGTTGGAGGGGTCTACAAATCTTGGTATTGATCTAAATGTGGATGAAGACCAAAGTATATAAATGACATCCCCACCAAATAGCATGGGCCCATTTACCTTAGTGCATTTTTATGTTTTGTGGAGAATTGGAACCTCTTGAATTCGGAGGAGGCAAGGATGCCAATGAAACTATTAGTGAGATGCAAGTTGAAACTGAACAAGATTCCAATGATCCATCAAGAAGCCAAATCAGTTCAAACATCTCCCAATTATTGGAATTACATGTTCATCTAGTCAAGGATGCATCCAACCACCTGATTGACTTTGGGATTCGACTGAGTAGACAATCATAGCTCCTCACCATACATGAATACATGAAGATACTATTGAAGCAAGAGGAGAGGGAGAAAGAAATCCAATAGTTGAAAGATAGGAAGAGAGAACAGATCGAACAATGGAAGCTTGAAAAAATTATGGCAAGGGACCTAAAATAGAAAATAAAAATTGAAAAAGACCTACAATGACAAGCATTTGAGGTACAAAGAGATCACTAAGGGAAAGAGAAGGAACCAAAAAAGGAGCAACAAAGGATTGGATGGGAAGCTACTAAAATAGAGAATTCTAAAGGGCTAGAAAATTGGCAGCAAGGGAAAGGCATCTAAGCAATCATTTAAATCTCTTGTCAGAATAACATGCAATTTTCAAGGAATTAGTTTTATTCATTTCCCCAATATTTTCCACCATTACCTCACACAAGTATTGACCAAACCCAATCAAGTTACAATCCTACATATTCAGATATAACAAACATGGATGAGTAGTTTGCTAGGAAAGGTTCTCAGACTAAAAACGCATCAGAATAATGCTTCCCATCATTTGGATTCTCTTTTCAAATTTGGTTTTAATAATAGGAAAGTTAGATTGCAAGGGGCGAATAGTTTTTTGGAACCATCTATAATTATGACGTTAACACAACATGATAGAATGCATGCCAATTTTGTTTTTGTCAATGTTTTGAAGGTGTTCCCTTTACATAGAAAGAACCAAGTTCTCCTGTCAAATACTATTATGTTATGTTAGTAACTGATATATTTTTTATAATACAATTTATGTTCATCTTTTTTGTTTCCCTACAATACATAGCCACCTGAACATAGCCTATTTTTTGTAATTAGTTAATATAGTTGAGTTTATGTTATCAATAATGAATGCTTAAGTATATCTATTATAATGTTTGCAATTAAACATAAATTTTAACCTCGTATACATATACAAATTATCCATATATGTAACCATTAGCTGGTACATATATAATGACATATATATATACAATACATGTATATATGTTGACATTGTTGATATATATAAAAGGGATATAATCCATATATATATGTATGTATGTATGTATGTATGTATATATATATATATATCAAGTAATCAGTTTCAAAAAGGGTTATGAATATTTATATTATAATGGTCTTTGAAGCGATATATAACCCTCAAAGCAATTTAACACTAATGTCAACATGAAGGGTTTGTAGTGTAGAAAATTATACCCCTTTCTAGGAGAAAATACAATTTCGCACTTATTTGGACCTATTTTAGTGACCTTTTCATTTATGCATTTTAAAATCTCATTAATAGGCCCCTAATTACCTTTATTGTGTATCCCAAGGCCTATTTTATTCATATTGAATAAATGTTGTTGATTGAATTGATGCCCTGACATTTATGGAGTCCTAAAGTTTTAGGGCAGGACCTTGGGCGAATGGTTCCTCCTCATTAAGTTCCTTAAACTCAACTTTAAACATGTTTTTGGTGGCATTTCAAGGTCTCAAATTCAAATCTCAAGTGTCAGCTTTTGGGATCTGATAAATGGAAAATTAGAAAGGAAGCCTATAAAACTAAGTTTCACAATCATTTTTCACTAGCAAAGAAGAGAAATTCACATGAGATCAAATATTCACATTCAAGAGCAAGGAGAAGTTAATCAAGCATTCAAAAGTAAATTCTTGGAGAAGCATTTTAGTTTTTTTTGTAGGTCTTCAAGTTCATTTTGATACCAAGATCAAGCATTTCCAAAGGAGTGATGATAAATACCTATAGAGGATCATGATGGATTCTAGGTTTTGGGAGGTGCACTAAGACATCCAACCAAGCCCAATGACTTGTTTCCTAAGTGGTTCCATCTTCTATTATCATTCTACTTTCTACCTAAACGAAGGTATATTCAATTTTATGACTTGTTGGGGTGATTTGAGATCTCCAAAAGTAGGTCTTCATCATTGTTCATGTTCATTTCAGGGATCTTGTTCTAACACACTTGAATAGAGTTCGTTTGCATCTTAAGCTTCTTTAATCTTAAACACATTTCAGGTTAGGGACTGCACACACATTTTATGTTTCAGATCTATGTTCTTCATCAAGGTTTGATTACCAAACATAGGGTTTGACTGAGGCAAACCCCCATCCACCAAAAAAAAACAATCTTGTTTTGTAGATTTTACACAAATCTAGATCTGGGAGTGAAGGTTTAGAATTACAAAGAAGAAGTGCAAGTCTCAGACTCAAATCTCAGATTCAAAGTTTTCTAGAAAAGTTTTTCAGGACCCATTCATGCTAGGGCGAATGAGTCCCTATTAGGGTTGTAGAAACATTATTTTATGATAGGTGCACAAAATTTATTCCTCTCATATTTTCCAGAAACTTTGTTGGTTCCTTTAGTTTTATGCTTAATCTACCAAATCCAAGTTATAGATTACATTTTGGAGTTGATTTTCTATTTTTAATCTTTCTTCAAAAAATGTTGTTTGACCTAGAATCCCGTCCTGACATAAAAATAAAATCTAAAGATTCCTCCATAGAATTGATTCTCCTAAGGGTAGTTAGTCAATTATTTGTGGGGATCTCATTTCCTAATGAAATTAGAGAAGTAGGACCCCTTTTCCCTCTTTGGATCCACTTTTCCATTTTGGGAAACCATAGTCCGGCACCCTATTTTTCTATATTTTAGAGTTACATATACAACTTCAAACCCCATTAAAATTTAAATATATTATATATGTATATGTTAGTTATGTACATATCAGTCATGGGGTATATAGATAATGGTTATATATAGCAGGAAACAACATTATAACAAAAATATTTAAAGCATATAAAGTTCATTAGTTTGTAAATATGCTTTAAATATTTATGTTATAATATTGTTTCTTGTTAGACTTCCTCTCTCTCTCTCTCTCTCTCTCTCTAAATATATATATCAATCTAGGGGTTATATACAACTTGAAACAACATTATAATATAAATACTTATAACACTTTCTAAAAATAATATAGATGTAAAAGCTTATATAAATTGAAACAACATTTTCATACATGTAAGAGTCATTGTAATTGAAGAACAAACAAACCATACATCTAATTCACTTCAATGTAAATGAACAATGTTTTGATTAGATTAAAACTAGAAGGGCTAGTACCCATTACAGAGCGGCCATAAAGGCAGAAGAAGGGTGGCTCACAAAAAATGAGACCATAAAAAAAGTGGAGCAAGACTCACCAATAGTGAGCCTAAAAGAACAACACACAAACCATGCTTTTAATCGGAGCATGAAACTGGAGACCCAAACCCAAAGAGCCAATAAAGGAGGTTTGTATCTGAACTTCAACATGGACTACAAAGTAGAAGCAGGATCAAGAATAGGTGAGCCGCCAATATTATCAACAAAATTTCTCATATGCTTGCAAGAAGCACCATCTAACCTAAAGCTCTTAGCAAAAATCTTCTCATTACTAATAATAGTGGGAGGCGATAAACAAGAAGAATCACCAACTCCAATATCCAGCTTTCTTTTTATCCCTAACATAGGACCATTATTATCAACACCATGGGAGGTCAAGGTTGCAGCAGATTGGGAAAGAGTATCTCCATTTTGAGTACTCACAGTAGTATTTAGAACTTTATCAAGATGAAGGAAGCCTAGATCAATAGGATGGGATGATAGAGTAGATTCATAGAGAAGTTCTTGCTCCTAAGAACCTAGCCTGGAGCAAAGGTTCACACATTTGGGAAGCACATAACCAAACTCAACCAAAACATGAAATCTAGCAAAGAGAAAGTTGGATCTATCTTTAGTGATAACTAAGGTGACAAAATGGCCAACAGTTTTATCTTGATATCTTGAATAATATCCTCATCCCAAAATTCCAAAGCGATCTCAGGGAGATGAATCCAAAGAAGCTGCAAGTTAACCTTAGTAGCATCAAAGCCAACAACCCAATGTTGAAGGTGGCAAAATGCCTTACCAAAACGCCAAGGGACTTTGTGAAAAATGTGAATGTAGTCCTCCAAGGAACTAAAGGAAAAAAAGCAGAAACCCATTCATCAAAGCCAAAATACGAAGACCAAGAGCAGCCCAAAGATAAGAAGCCCACCTACAAATAACATCAATATTTGGTCTAAAGCCATAAAATCTCCCAATTAGGGTAGCTTGCAGACCATTCGCACTTCTATCAATCCACCGATCAAGAATGGTGAAAGAGAGAGAAAGGGGAGCAATAGGAGTCTTAACATCAATGAGCAAAGTTTGAGAAATTCCTTGAGAAACAACACAATAGGCAACAACTCCCTAGAGATCAAGAAGATCAGAGTGTGAGCAAGGAGGAGCAAAGCAATCCAGAAACACAGTTTGAACAAGAGTAGAGGGGTTGGGGATCCCCAAAGGAGACCCCAAAACAAAACACCCTTCAGATCAAGACACAAAACCCCTAGAAAGCCCAACCGCCACAGGGGGAGAAACAACTAAAGGCAAGGGGTGAGACAGAGGAGGCAATCAACAAAATGCCCCTCTTAAGAGATCTGCACATATTAGACCCATCCAGGCCTAGACTACCAGATCCAACAACACCCAACACACAATTTTGGGTAGAGCATTGAGCATCTAGCCAAGAAGATAAATGAACAATGTTATATGTGAAATGAAACAATTATTTAATGTGTAAAAGTCAATTGAACAAGAAGCATACAGTACATATAATCCACTTGAAAGTAATTGTAGAAGGGTACATATAAATTGAATTAGTAATTTAATAAATGTAAAATTCAATATCTAGAGAGGAAAACAAACATGCAATACATATAATCCACTTGAATTTAATTAAATAGGGTTACATATAAACTAAAACAAGTAAATAAACATATCCTGAATTCTAACTCTTACCATATTTAACCCTTCACATTCACACTAAGGATATATCTCGCTCTGCTTGGCATAAAATCTTTAACTGATAATGAAGTATGTATGCATACTCCTGCATATCCATACAAACATATGTATGTATGCATGCATACACACATATATATACATTTATAATAAATATATTAGTTTGAGGATTCTATAAATTTATAATAGTATATCTCAATTGCTTTCAAAATGTACAAAGTGGCATGCACAACGAGAAAGAAAGTGAGTTTGACATGTGCAGAGTGGCATGCACAACGAGAGGCAAGCTAAATTAGCAAGCATACATATAAGGGAGCATGAAAAGCATAAAATGATTGAAATGTAACAAGAGTTAGAGTATTGCAAAGAACATTTCAAAACCAATTGAAATACACATACAATGGAGGATCATTGTCGTTGTGAGGTTGGAAGGCAACCTCACATATGATGGTCAAAGTTTTTTATTTTCCTTACAAGTTGGAAGTGTTGATAAACACAAGAAAAATGAAAAATATATCATAATGAGTCGCTCCCAACCTCTTCGTAGTCAATCCTGAAGTGCACCACCATTGGTCCATCTATGGATGGTGTCATGTGTAGACGTGAATAGTGAATGTTGTTACAGAGAACCCAAAAGAAATCCTACTTCTTGAAAACATGCCAAAGTGGGTGTGAAATGGTAGATGGTGGAGGGGAGAGGGGAAGTAAATTCACAGTAAATGAACATTAAGTTCATGGGGAGTCGTGTGGTAATAAACATGTAAGCAAGTACCACGTGTCCACATTTGATCGATGCCACATTTTGCCTCTTAAAAAGGCTTTTTCAAAATTGTTTGGTATAAGTTGGAAAACGTGTGAGAATTTTGCAGAGATGGATTTTTCTAAGTTGCCAACTAGACCCTCTACAATGTGACATTAAAAGTTTTGACCGACGTGTTCTCTGCTCATGTGGACCCCTCACACAACATAATCCTCACCACCATCGGGCCCTCTCCCTACTTATTGTCTATGCAGAACAGTATTTATTAATTTATTGAAAATCAGAATAGAATGCATATTTTATCTTCAATTAATACAATTTTGTGCATTCTGCTGGCTGGGTAGTTGTTGCCCTCTCCGTTAGTCTTCTTCGATATTGGTGAAGGGAAGCAATTAAGGCAGGTGCCGCGAGGGAGAAATAAATTGTTTGAGGCTCTCGAGAGATTTCGATTTGGCTACTTACTATCAATCAGTTCAACACATCACGGGAGTAAATTTAATTAAGTTCTATGAACTCGCTGCAATTCGGTGATTGTTATTGATTTCCTTGCAGGTTGATGATATGGTGATCTCAAAAAGCTTATCTTAATTAATTTGGCTGTAAAGAGCTCAACTGACGGCCATAAATAATTACGCCAGCCATCAAGTAAGATGATTTTGCATTCATATATCTCTCATTATGCAGACTTCAAACCATCATTTATACCGTACTCCATCACATCAAAGTTATTAAACATCATGAAGTTGTGATGGGCTGAACTTTGAAGCTATAAATTAGCGATAAGCCATTCTTTTGTGCTTACACATCGTTTATGAATCCTTTCTTGTGAGCGGAACGTTGTTAAGTAAGCTTAATCATTTGGCCTGGATATTTGGTATGGTTTATTTAACTCCTGCATTTTGATCTGTACTAGCTTTCTATGTTGTTGTTTTCGAATTCTCCGTGTATTTGATTTGGTTGATTGTCCAGCTGTGTGAATCGAATGGCTACTCCAAGAGAGCATATTGAACAGATACGGAGAGAGAAGTTCTCAATTGGCAAAGAAGAAAATCCACTGGTTGAAGACCTTCATCACGCTGTTAAACACCTGTCTGCAGAGCTTTATACAAAGGATGTCCATTTTCTTATGGAGCTTATTCAGGTCGACTGCTTTACTGTTATTGACGTTTGTTTAATTCTAATGCCATTTGCTTCACTGTTATAAACGTTTGTTTATTTCTAATGTTTTTCCTGGTAATCAAGTACGACTGGAACTCTTATGATTTTGTAGGAAATTAAATTCCTTCTTGAACATTTGATTAACATTTGTGTTATTTGGCAGAATGCTGAAGACAATGATTATGCAGCTGAAGTGGAACCATCAGCAGACTTTGTAATTACAAACAGAGACATCACAGGGGTGGGTGCTCCTGCTACTCTGGTAGTGTTTAACAACGAGAAAGGCTTCACGTCAAAGAACATTGAGTCACTATGTAGTGTTGGACGGTCCACCAAAAAGGGTAAAAGACAAGGTGGAGACTACATAGGAGAAAAAGGTATTCTACTGCTATTAATACTCAACAAATGCAATTAGATTGTTTGCTGTTCATAACATGAATAAATTGCGTTAAACAATTAAAAAGACGTCATAGTTTAGTTGGTAGAGCACGTCGACTAAAAGATACACAATTTAATTGGTGGTATACTTTAACAACAAATAGAAATTCTGATATTTGAATTGTAAGTGATTTATATGAACTGTAACTCAACATAAATATTACTGAAAATGTGAGTTTTACTAAAATGCACTGTATATTGTTAATCACAGGAATTGGGTTCAAGAGCGTGTTCTTAGTGAGCAAACACCCTTACATTTTCAGTAATGGGTATCAAATTCGATTCAACGAGATCCCTCCCCCGGACACCAAAATCGGGTACATTGTTCCAGAGTGGGTTGATGAAAAACCAAATATTCAAGATATTCTCAACGTGTGCGGTAGTAAGAGTGTAGCAAAGCTGCCTAATACTGTGATAATTCTGCCTCTACGCCGTGAAAAGATTAAAGCTGTCAGAGAGCAGCTTGCAAGTGTCCATCCGGAGGTTATTTTGTTTTTGTCAAAAATAAAGAGATTCTCAGTTCGTGAGGAAAACCAGCAGCGGGTAAATTCGATTTCAGTGTCCAAAGAAATAGCATTTCAAAGTATTAAGAACGAAGAAAGTGAATCGTTCATACTGCATCTCTCCGCCCAAGAAAATGACAAGTCTAATGGAGAGTGCAGTTATTACATGTGGAGGCAGCGCTTTCCTGTGAAGACTGAAAATCGGGTGGAAGGAAGGGAAGAGGTGGACAACTGGGTGATAACTCTGGCCTTCCCGCGGGATGAACGGGTGACTACCACAAGAAACAAAGTCAGTGCTGGCATTTATGCCTTTCTTCCAACGGAAATGGTGACTGGATTGCCATTCATCATACAGGCAGACTTCATGCTGGTGTCGTCAAGAGAGAGCATAAGGTGGGACAATAAGTGGAATCAAGGGATTCTCAATTGCATTCCCGCTGCATTTTGTTCAGCTTTTGTTTTTCTTGTGAAAAGCGTAGAATCAGCACCGCCATCCTCGAAAAGCTATTGCTTCGACAAATACTTGCCAATTCATCCTGTTTCGTATCCTCAGTTAGAAAGCATTCGGCAGGCTATCCAAACCCGTCTGAAAACAGAAGAAATCATTCTTTGTGAAGGCCAGAAGACGTATTGCACTCCCTCACAAGCTCGTAGAATACTTCCTGCATTCAGAAAGATACTGCAAAAATCAACAAAAGATCAAGATTTGTAAAGGTCGAATGCTCTCTGCTCTAATCAAGTTTTCGTAATTCACCCATGTATGGACAGTTTACAGTCTTTGCTATTTTTGGGAGTGCAATACGTAAGTTATGAGTGGTACTCCCTCTTTATCACCTCTGACGTTACATGGGTGTGTGGATTATCTGAAGATGTTTATGTTCAACTCCTCTGTTTTGTAGCACAACATTGGATGGAAACTGCAATTCGTGTCAAGCTCTATCCATTTCCTCTGCTCAAGTATCACAATGACAGTTGCTCTAATGCTGTGGATTGGATGAGCTTAACTCATATAGCTTCTTCTTGTCAGCCCAGAATTTACTTTTCCCAGAGTATGAAGGACGCTGAATGGTTGATAAGATGGAGCAGAGAGCTGGGGGCTCCGATATGTTACAAATTCATGCCAAAGGCAACTCAAATGGCCATAACAAAACTAAAGGATTATCAGCGGGCTACCCTACTACAATGGCTCAATCGGTATGCTAGAATCACTGACCTTTCTCTCTCAGCTTTCATCAAGGAGATTGTGGAACAAGTTTACATCTCTAGAAGTAAAGAATTCGTAGTGCGTGTAGCCCAATTTCTGCATTTTTCTGCTGCAAATAATTATATTGATTCAACAAAAATGCAAACATTATGCTCGAAATTGCCAGTACTTACTGAATCGGGATCCATAGTCTGGAATGACCTAACAAAACTTGTCCCAGCAGCCATTGGGAAATGGGCGAAGTTAATGGGTAATAATCGATGGGCTGCACAGGAGGCTGTCATACTGTCAGCTGATTATTTAAGCCCTCCCCCATGCGCTCTTGAACTGGCAGGAGGAAGTTTAAATGATATTACATGGTTTCTTATCAGTACACTTAATGCAAAAGATATTCCACATCTAAAACTACCAAATGGTCAAGTGCCCGGATTTCCTTTCGTAATTGGGCAAGAGGAAGCGATTCTCCTTCTAAGTTGGATTCAGCGTTTACTGCACACGTCTAGTAGGTCGCTTCCTACAGAATTCAAGACAAGTATCATGGAAGCAAAATGGCTGAAAACTTCTAGAGGATATCAATCTCCGAACATGTGTTTCTTGTTAGATTATGAGTGGTCACAGGCCGGTCTGCACTCAAGTGATCTTTCTTTCATCGATTCTTCACTGTATGGGAGATCTATGGGTGTGTTCAAGGATGCCCTTCAATACATAGGGGTAGTTGTCAAGTTTGGAGAGGGGTGTGAAGTAGTTGCAAAGCATCTTCAAATGCATACAGATTTCGAGGCCATAACCAGGCTCTACAAGTATCTTAGCCGTTGCCAGTGGACACCTAATGACAAGGATTCTGTCAAAATCTGGATTCCACATGGTGAGCATGGAGATGCTGGAGAATGGAAAGATGCCGAAATGTGTATAATTCATGGTGATGGCCTTTTAGATGACAAGCTACACGTTCTTGAGAATATTTATGAAGCTTCACTACTGCCCTTTTTCTCTACAAATCTTGGAGTACTAATGCGTCCTAGAGCCGAGGAGTATTGCAATGTGTGGCTGGATTGGTCCTCTGCAAATCATCAGGGAGTGTTGCAATCTGTGGCGGAAACAGAGTGTTGTTCAGTTTGGAAAGGCATTCTGAAGTACTGGTTACTTTCTCCTACCAAAGTAGAGAAAATTATGGGAGCAAACGGTCTAAAATTTCCTACTCAGAAAATAAATGGAGATTCCCTTAAATTGAGTCCTGCTACTCATGTCTTTGTCCCTGATGATCTTAAACTCACAGCATTATTTAAAAGAACTTCTGCAAGGACCATATTTGCATGGCATCCAAACCCCTCTAATTCTGAAGTACCTCTGCGCTCCTTGTTCTCATTGTATAACTCCCTTGGAGTTAAAAATATTTCAGAAGTAGTTGAGAGAAATGAGATTTCTATTTCAGAGGACGCGTCCTTGCGTAAGCTGCAAAGCGGGGAGGGATTATTCAGAGGAGGACTATACAAAATTGTTCTTGCTTATCTCGCGTACCCATCATTCAATATATCAGCAGATAAACGGCATGGAATAGTTAAAACGCTTATAGGATCATCTGCTTACGAAACCACAGAGACAATGACACTTTCATATATTCTGACACTTAAAGCAGAGGATGGCCGTCCAGAGAATATTGTTGCAACTGGACCTTCCTTTGTGCGCTGGGAAAAGCATAACAACAGGATTTTAATACAGATGTCTGCTCTACACAACCCAAAGGCAAGGTTGTCACTGGCAACTGAATTTGCAGAGGTGGTTTCGAAGGGTTTATTATCAGAACATCCAGGCCTTGTTGCAGGGTTATGCGAGATGTTGAAGATAGGGTGCATTTTAGAATTTGACGATGAAGTTGTCGATGATATTCTCCAGCACAAAAACATGCAGCTCTTTAAAGAGGACGAAGGTTTCCTTTTCATCCACGAAGTTTCCTAAAATGTCATGTCCAGTAATGTAAAATTTTGATTTCCAAGGCACAATGGTATAATGTAGGACATGCACTTGTTTTCTTTTACACTTACGACTAGTATTGATGTGACTTCAGTACACGTGGGCATGGCACAAACTATATGTTTGGTGGAAGGGTTCTTCGCTATTATGCTCTTATTTGCCATCTCCATTAGTTCTCAATCATAATTTGCTATCAAAAAACCCATCCGTACATTCCCTATGACTCATATTTTGTAGCTGTGCAGTGTCTGGTGGTTGTAACTTTTGGTTTAACATCGTCTCTGAATTCCTGTTTTCTTACATCACTATCGTTCTATTGATTGTACTGTTTTTTGGTTCTTAAATTAGATCTCTGTATATTGTCCTTTTTAAACTACTTTCATCGTATATAAACAATCTGTAAATATGCTGTCATGAACAGCTGTGTTTACTGTGTAATGTTATGGCTTAATTCCAATTCAGTCTGATCAGGAAAACAGGACACCAAAGCCAGATTTCTTTACCCACGAAAATTGGAAGACATGAGGGTAACTCCGTGCATAAGATTTGGCTCTTTTTGATAAAAAAAAACCACCGATCTCATACAAAACTACACGCTCTTAAATTGAATTATTACAACTCAGAGTGTTGTCACACCAATACAACTTATATTGATGGCATCATATGTTCTCTTAAAAGCATCAGAAACTGTTCTTTCTTTCTTCAAACCTCACTATTAGAATGATCGCCACAGATCCGATAACCATGAAATTAGTTAATGGAGAATCAGTGTCAAGAGATCAAATGGGTCGCGACCGTTTGGATAATTTTGAATCTCCTTATAAAAGAACGTTGAATAGAACTTTATGTTAAGTATTGTTTAGTTCTTCTCCTTTGTACAGACATCATGAGTATTACTAGTTCCAGTCATACGATTACTAGCTCATATGATGATCCTTTTTCTTTACGAGATTACATGCCATATTGCAAGAACACAAGTCCCACATCGCGACGTAGGTCTACCCCGCCACCTGGACATATATGTTACGAGTCAAGTAGCCCTAGGGGTCGTTCGCTCCATCCAGGTAAGCCATCGATACATGAAGAAAGAAGTCGAAGTCGAACAGTTACTCGAACTTCTTGCAAGCGAAGGCGTAACAGCAAAGGCTTGACACCTAGCCCTAAAACAATTGTTCGCAATAAAGATTCAGCTAAGTTATTCTCTAGGTCAACAAAGAGAGGAACACCCAAGAGGAAGCGACTAAGTTACCTGTCACCTAGTCATGCTAAGGCCTTTTGCCATTGAACTTGATGATGTGGATTCAAAAGATGATTTAGACATGTATAACTTACAACTTATTGGTAAATTAGGAAGTGGGGCTACTGGCAATGTCTATAAGCTTCGTCGTGTGCAACAATGTAGCAATAAAAAAATTGCACTGAAAGTAGTTGAAATGGAGACACTTGACAGAGCATTCCCAGCAGCTAGGGATTGTATACAAAATGAAATAGCTATTTTAGAGGAGTTAAAGGGCCATCCTCATCAACAAGTTGGTAATGTGGACAAATTAATGGACAAGGATAAATACTTGAATAGTGTTATTATATAATATGTCAATGGCGGGTACCCTTAGGGATGTGCTTGGCAGGAGGGAACAATTGAGTGATAAAAGACGTTTCATTACTTGTTAGAAAATTGTTTAATGCTCTAAAATCAATTTGTTCACATGGATGTGAAGCCAGCTAATATTTTGGTCAGTAAAATTGGTGATAATGTGAAATTGACAGGTTTTGGATGTAGTTTTGTTGTGGATGAGTCTAAGACTCCAGAAATTTATAATATAGGTTTTGGGACAGCTAAATAAAATTCTGAAAGATTTTGGCGTTATGATTATTGGTTGAAGAGGACTATTGATATTTACAAATTGGATATCTAGAGTTTGGGGATATGTTTGTTAGAGTGTAGTGGGTGCTTTGATGTGCAGGGAGATAATATTAAGTTTAGGGTTAAAATGGTAACTAAAGCACATGTTATTTCAACACCTCCAAAGGGGCGATGCAAGGAGTTGAAGGACTTTGTAAAACAATGTTTGCGATGAGAGGGTTTTGAAAGACTTTTCTCCTATGAACTTCTTTGCCACCCTTTTATTGAACAATATGCTCAATTTGAAACACTATATTGTATTTCTAACATACTATAAGAGTTATTAATCTCTTAATTAATATCTTTGGAATAAGAGATAGTATTACTAACATTAGTATGTTATATAATTTTTCTCAATATAAAAGCACGTTATTTTTTAATAGCTTTAATATTATTTAATTCTTGTGTATAAAATCATTTATAGCAATTAAGTGTTGATATGTTTTATTTGTCTTGTTTATAATTTAGTAGGTTAAGTCTTTAATCTAGTGATGTATTACAATTTGTCTATTTTATACATTTTCAGTTGTGGTTAAATCTTGTTAAAGATTATCTTTAAGAACACTCTCTTGAGTCTAGTTGAGTCCAAAGTGAAGGAGAGATTATCCACTCTTAGCAATTGGTTGGTCATCACTCACAATTTTTTATGAGCCAATCTATCCATTTATAAGAATAACATATCCCTAGTCTTGAAGTGGATTGATCTCTCTAGAAATGTGAACTGTAATTTTAGGAACCAAGAAGTTGTCCACTGTGAGATTCTACTTGAAGCAATTGATTGTTAGTTTCTTGCACTAATACCCTACCATAGATATTTGTGTAAGGATCCTCTTATTAATGAAGGATACTTATATTATGGTTACAGTGGATGTATGGATTTTATTGGAGCCAAAAATTAGTATGCTTGAATTGTAAAGATTTCATGAATTTTGTAATGGTGATACTCTAATCCTTACCCTACGGTTCAGTATCATCTCTTATGTATCTACAACCCTAGCACATGAGTAGGATTATTGCATTTATGTATACAAATATCCAAGCTTCAAGTGACATTTTTATAAATGATTTTTTCTCATTATATTATTGTTAGGCTATTTCATCCATCTCTTTGTCTCCTAGATAGAAGATTTTCTAGATTTATCAATCTCTAAGTTCTATTTAAAAAAAAAAAAATCACAGAAGGAAGAATATTGTTATTTCAAGAGAAAGATTTGTTGGAATTATTTATGATTTTTAAAAACTGTCATTTCATAAGCATTGAAAATCATCAAAATAATTTATATTTTTTTATAGTTGCAGAGGCAAGGGAATGGTAGGTGCAGATGTAGATTTTTAATTTCAAACTTGGCATTGTGGATCCACATCTTGATTGTAGGGTCACACTGCATTTCTCGAAGATGGCCTTGGCTTTGTCCACTTCATTGTACCTGAGTTGATAGTTTGTATATGTAGACCAACTGTGGTGATTAGGTTTCGAGTTCATCCACCTCTCAAAATTTTGGCAAGCCCCTTAAACTCGAAATGCCGTTTATTTAGACCCAATACTTATTTGAACAATAGATGTATTATTCTATAATATGTGACAAAGAGAAAAGGTTTTGCAATGTTTGTTAACATACGTCTGTAGAATTTCGCTTTTGGAAAAACCACAATCATTGATTAATTCCAAGATACCAAGGTTGTGGAATAAAGCATGGATGCATCTATTTTGGTTTGAATACAACTTAGAAGCCATATTATTGGAGGATGTAGCCAAAATTGAGATATTTTATAATCTAGCCCTTGAAGAAATAGAACTTACATTATTTAAGGGGTCAGGTAGGGAAAGTTGTACTACACTATCAAAAATTTATGTGATTCCAATCACCTATTTAGTAGACATAACAAGACTAGACAGTGAATCGTGAAGGTAAAAAATTGGACAAACTTGATACAATTGTGTATTTGGTATAACCCAAGAGTATTTTTGGATATATTGTATTGGTTATACAATGCATTCTGGACTAATAACTAAGGCTAGAGTTGTATAATATAGAAAAGTAGATTAATGTCTTATAGAACCCACCCCTCAGTTACTGCTATTTTTTATTTTATTTTGCAAAAACTACCAACTTAATTGACCAAACATATTCCATCTAGCTTAAAAGTGTTGACTTCATAACTTCTCCATTCACCATGGTGGCAAAAACTCAACATCACCACCTCTATGGTTACACATGAAAGTGGTAAGCACCCAAGGTTAGGGTCATCCCTAGACCTAAACCTAAACCTCGAGAGTTCATTCATGATGACCTTTCCTACATATCCCCTTTGAAAAACCATAGGTTTCATAGTTTGTACACCAATGATTAAGAGATTTCATCTCATTATCTTGTATGAGATCTTTGATTTCACTTTAAAATCATGACTATTAATTTAGTGTAAGCTTTTAATTTATTTCAATTATATTAGAATGATATATTATCATCAAATGTTGGTTCCATATCAATCATTAGCATACAAACACACAAAAACACATAGGGTCAACATCATTCCAAAATCCTAAGTTAACACACAATGACTATCTCGATCATATATCAAAAGTACAACAATGACTAGCTCATGTACACATCATAGTTATAATATATAGTGGTTAGCTAATATACACATCATGAGTGCAATGACACCTGATTAGCTCATACACATGATAGCACAATACAGTAGTGACTAGCTTATACACACATGTCATAGGTACAATAGTGACTAACTCATACACATGTCATGAGCACAATATTGACTAGATTAAACATACCTCATATATATCTATTGCGAGCAATCCACACATACATCACATGTTTATATAAAAAACAATTGGTAAAATGAAAATGGATGCAACCTATTGAATGAATCATCCCACTACTTGGTTCACAATCACATTGGTCCATAAAAAAATCTCACTTGGAAAAGGAATGTTGGTGCATCCCATAAATTACACCATAGGTCCCATCCTTTTCCTAATTTACCATTGTTTATGAGGATAGTCAAGCAAACCATACAACGATGTCATCATTGGCAAGGGAATTAGTAACAATGTGCATAAAACTTGAGTCCATTTACACATGTACACAATGAGTGACTAACATATACACAATGGTTGACAGACACATCCAATGAGTGACTAACACCTACCTTTTTATTGCATCTCAAATAGAAAAGGAATTTTGATGCATTGCACACTACATTGTGGATCCATCCTTTTCCTTGGTCTTTTGCATCCATCATGATGATGGTAAGCATCCCATACTACTTGCAACACCATCAAAGAGCGAGGAAGATGATTTGGTGTATCCCATAATATATCGGGGGTCCAACCTCCATCCCAAGAGTCATATAGGCACAAATGAGATTTCCACAAGTAGTGAACCTATCTAGCCCAAAATATTCCAACTTCAATCACCCTAAGGTCATTGGTGACAAGTTTCTCCACCTAGGAAGAAGTAGCTTCTAACATATACCACCTTGTGATCTTAGTGATATTTTCAACTATCTTTTTACAATATGGGTAACATTGGTATCAATCACCCTCATGCTACAAGTGACTGCTTTCTATCCCTCCTGATACAATGGTCAACTTCAATTACCATTACTCACATGTTGGGCTAACTACCCATGTAACCATTCTCATATCATAACTAAGGTAGCCTTCGTCAATCCTTCAACTCCCTAAACCAAGTGAATGTCATCT
Organism: Sequoiadendron giganteum; assembly: GCA_007115665.2. Classification (NCBI taxonomy): domain Eukaryota; kingdom Viridiplantae; phylum Streptophyta; class Pinopsida; order Cupressales; family Cupressaceae; genus Sequoiadendron; species Sequoiadendron giganteum. The sequence continues at coordinate 620,024,239 of CM021103.1, read as the reverse complement.
AATCCCTAGTATTAGCCCATGCATCAATCATTGGCACAGTCTAATAACTTCCTATCACTACTTGGATATCGTATAGGTTCATAGTTGTGGTGGTCATGCATATCAAGGGGTCACAAGTATTGGTCAAGTGAACCTAGATATTTATATCACAATCAAGTGATTCAAGATCCTATACATAGAATCCTATAGGTCTAGAGTTTAATTTCACAAAAAAAATAAGAATCACATTGAACCAACACAAGATAACCTATACTAAACATGTACACATAAACAAATACCAACTATACAGTATTCAAATCCACTCACTTCATTCAATTTTTTTAAAAACCAAAATACACTATCCAAAAACACATTCTTTATCAAAAAATCCAATGCCAAATATCCAACGTTATTCAATTATACTTATAGTTTTTTCCTACATGTGGCATAGGAAGCCTTAATAAAAGCATCCTAATCTCAACCAAAAAACAAAAACGTAGTTACAACAAGGAAACCATCCATAACCCATAAGAAAATTTTTTGTTTTCCCCATTAGATCTCGTTCATGTCAAATTTTACATCATTATTGGATATGAGTTATCAAGTTATCTTAACTCATCCATAACCATCTACTATAAATTTTAGCCTCAAATTGAAGGCCTATTGATAGGAAAGGGAAAAAAAAAATAGGAGTAATCCCAACCTTGGAGTTGTCCCCTAAATCCTCCCCATATGGACTTGAGGTCATAGGGGCATCCTTCGCCCAAGGACGCCTACATACCCACTTCCAAATGGGATTGAAGTCATGCGTAATTCTCCTCACATGGTCTCTCTCTAAGAACATACACTTGGAATTCCTACAAATAAAACCCCTCATCTAATAAATAAATAAGGCTAATACAATTTTCCACTGGCAAGATAGTTAATTATACCCTACAAACTAACATTGATTCTTTCTTGCAAACCCACCAAGGTTCAATTCGCATCAAGATTCATGTACATGGGAAAATAAGGGTTAGCTAGGTTTTGTTAGTAATAATGTTATCTAAGATATATATCTCCAAGCATGAAGATCCAAGCATACCTAGGTATGAGGTTGCTAGGAAATCTGAATTCAATCTAAGAATAGGACATTGGTAAAGCGTGTATGCCCTTATAACTAGGTAATAGTCAAAATATATTTCCCATGCATCAAATATGCAAAAGCCTCAACATGGGCCCATGTAAAGAGTGGAAAACTCTTTAAAACCAATTTAACAATTACTTTAAATAAGATCCATTATATTCAAAATAAAGTCATCATCTCATTCATTTAGACATCAAAGAACTAGTCGATTACAAAACAATGACATAAAAGTCGATAAGATAATTTCATTACAATTTAGTCTAAATCGTACAAGTGTCGAATTACACAATTTCAGTTATAAATACAATGAATGATAATAATATCAGTTACAATTCGAGACTTAGGAATTCAGTCACCATAAGCTCGTCATTACATATATCAAGAATAATAAAGCATAAAAGATGATGCAGTTAGTCAATCTTCCATCTAAAATAAAATCTTCAACAAGAAGACGAGAACAAGGATCGGGCGCTTTTTCTACCCAACCTCGAAGCTTACGCTTCCCCGAAATTTCTTAGTCAATCAAGAAATACCTGACCCTACACGAATCCTTAGCAAAAAGCAGTCTACAAGCAAGGTGGAATCTAGTGCATACCTAGTACTACTAGTAAACCACAAGCATTTTCATTTTTCTAATTCATTTAAGAAATAAGCAAGTTCGGTACTAGGATATGGTAAGGAGTTCAATAAATCCATCTGTTTCAATGGTCCATAAATTACTTGGCCAAGTAAAATGTCATGCACGACAATAAAAGTAGTTTTGGAAAAGCAAAACTACACTCTCTATTTACCCATATTCGGCACCTGTCCCGGAAGGTAACTTTCCCAAAAACATAACATGTAGAATCATCTATCATTCATGCATGTTCTAAATAGTCAAATACTATCTTTCACAAATAATTTATCGAAAGTAATGATTCAATCAAAAACAGTTTAAAATATTATTCTTTCATCATTTTTGACCATAGATATTAAATTCACCTTTAAACATTGAATAATTAATTAATCAAAAATAAGGTGGTGTATCTCCAGTATGTAATTAAGTATATATTTAAAAACAATCATAAAAGAGCACACGTTCTTTTGTTCTATTTATTCAATTAATTTGTTTCTACTTGAAATAATCTTAATTTGTTTTGTTTTCACGAAGTTCATATTTTAATTTGAAAGATTTATTTTCTATTTTCATACTTTCAGAAAATAAGTAAATAATTTTATTCTTTTCATGTACAGTTTAAAATCACTCGTTTCAATACGTTTTGAATTTCAAATGCAAGATTTACTGTTTAAAATCATCTATTTCGAATAATATCCAAATTTAGAAGTTATTCTATCAAATTATTTTCAGTTTTAAATCCAATTTTCAAATAAAGTTTTATGTTTAAGATCCTTTTTGAATCTAAATTTAAAAGATGTCTTCTGATTTGAATTTCTTCCTAAATTTAATCGGTTGTTTCTATTTCCTATTTTCAATCAAATTCTTTATAAAAATCTTTTGTTTCTAACTTCCATAATATTCTGGAAATTGAAGAATAATCCCATTTACCATTCATACAGAATTTTGAAAACAACATAAATTTCTTTTAATAATTTCCAGAATTCACACAATAAATAACATTGCATTTTATTTTAAATCTATTCATGATTTGTTCAATTATTCAAGATCCTACTTGTTAAACTCTCTAATTTATTAATGATTTTCGTTTGTGAGCCTCCTCTGTTCTTGAATTTCTTCTCTCTGACTGTATTCGGTTGCTCCTGGAGTCTTCCTAACAATTCCTTCCTGACTCCTATGTTCTCTATCTTGGATTACTTGTTGCCACCCCTGTCAAATCTTTCTTCCATGTTCAGTGGGCGCACTTCCTTTCTCCCTGATCGCGCCCTCTACATTCTCTCCATTCAAGCTGCTGGTTTTTTTGATGCGTGGGAGAGTGGGACTATGTGGCTATGTAGGAGATGTGAAGAGTCCCTGCGCACCTTTACCAGTCCCTGCGCGTACTCTTCAAACCTCCTTAACAGGTTGCGCAAGGAGATCCTTATAGCTATGCCTAACAAGCTCTTCCTGGTGTATGATATGAAGATCAGGTGGATGCTTATGGTAGAGAGTGGGGACCCTGATCTGGCCACGTGGAGGAGTCTTCCCTGTAGGTTGCGTATCCCTCTCTTTGGCCGCATAAGGTGAGTAGGGTGGAAGTCACCACAATGGAAAACAAGAACCTCACTTCTTGGCTGCGCTTTCCCTGTGTGCCCAAGCACATAAACTAGAACTAATGCCTTCCCCAAAATTTTATGATTCCTCTGATAAAATTCAATAATACCCAGTGTGATTTTTCTGATCAAGATTTTAAACGGATTTTTCTTTTTTCTTCAATTTCAATTTGTTTTTTTTAGTATCTATCCTCCTCCTCTTTTTCTCATGCATTCCTTTAATCAAGCAATGAGATCCACAATCTATTCACTAATCTCCAGATCAATTCTCTCTTCTCTCAATTCCAAATTGTTGAATGTATCTCCGTTTTTTTTGAAGATATTTATTCAACTTGTTAATTAGAGTTCAAAATTGAATACAAATTCCAATGTGTATGTAATTGTTTTCTAATTGATTTCAAAAAACTCCATTTTCCATTTTGTTCAATTTTTGAATTACATATTTCCTCTTTTTATAAATTCAATTTAAAAGCATTTAATTTTATAAAACACTTTATTAATTTAAAATTTAGTCTAATTTCGAAATAAAAATCAATTCTATTTGAATTTCGAAATACAAACATATTATTTTCATCAATTTTAATCAAATCCTTATTTAAATCAACATGCATTTTCTCAATTTTTGAAACATTACATTAAAACTTGATTTTCAAAATTTGCAAACAAGATAACACAAAATGAATAGAAAAAAAATATTATCTATGTGAGTGTGTGAGATTCCATCAACTCATAAACGTCAATCGGATAAACAACTCTACCTAATCGTTGTTCTCACCTTCAATCACGTTCACCTGTTCGTGCATTCACTTGCACTCGATTTTACATTAGCAATGACAAACCCCGAAATTAATATAAATACATTTCAAATCATAATAATTGCATTTCAATTTCAATTTCATTTCAATTTGAATTTGAATTTAACTTTCATTAAAATAATCATTTAACTTTCATTTAAATAGCGACATCATGATTAATACTTGCATTAATAAATCAAAAGAAATCTATACGTGACATCCTTCCCCTCTTGGAAGAGACATCGTCTCGATGTCTTATTAGTCATTCAATAAGCATAACATCATCATCATCAATAAGACATATTATCTCAATCAACAAACATAGTATCTCAATAGGTAAAGCATAGTATCTCAATCATAATGAAATCGTAACTAACAACATAGTCCTCAAACATAAGTATAAACAATAACAATAGCATCCACGCTATCAAAGTTCACAACATATGAATGAAAAAAACCAAAGTATCAAGTATCTCCGCATAAAACATATGCTAATCTATGAAAGCAGATGAGGAAAATGATGGTCTATCATCTCAGAATCCTCCCATGTAGTACTATCCTCAGTATACTAGTTCCACTGGACCTTGTACTGAGTACTATCTCTGTTAACGCTATTCTATCAACAATAGGATTAATGACTTCCAGTACATCAAAGGGTCCCACCAATCTTGGAGCCAACTTGATGATTTCCAAAAATACGTAAGATTTACAAAACATTCCTTCTATGCAACAATCTGGTCCTTTCTAGACCTTGCTTCAAGTGTCCTTACTATCACATAGGGAAATTTCGTATGCTTCACACATACTTACTCTCCCTAAGAGCTTTATTCCACAAATACATATAATATATAATAATAATATATATACTTAGTGATCGGAATTCATTGGTCCATGCATTTATCCTTAGTATAACCCAAATGGAAAAGGAATGTCGATGCATTGTACACTACATCGTGGGTCCAATCCTTTCCTTTGAATTTACATTGTTAGACAACTCATAACCCAAGTCCATCCACCACTTACACATTCATTATCCTTACCATAAATTACTTTACCTTAATTACTTGTCTATACCGTGCATAACCTTGCTCTTAGACACTTATCAATTTAATACTGCTCTACACTTAAGCTTCGTTATCAATTAAGTTTAATCGATCACTTCTATCTATCATTTCCTTTTTAACATTTTATTAAGTCTATGATTACATCCAAGCCTTTTCAGCTTTATTATAATTTTCTTTCTTTCCATATAATAGTCCATACGCCAATTTTAGAATTTTACAAATCATTCAAGATTTAGTCCACCATTTTACTTATTTGACAAAAAAATAAAATTGGTTACACAATCCCTATCATCATTTGCTAAACTGAAAACACCTTTCAGGTTTACTAAGCAACTACTTCCTAGAATATATTAATTAGGGTCATAATCCTATAAGTCGAGTTTCCAAAAACTGTCGGTTTCCTGATGAGTCTATCCACTAGAACATTATGTTAATCCTACTAATCAAAGACAGATCATTTTGTCTTGTGTTCTACCATTTTCCTTCTAGAATCTCACGAGAGTGACATGTCCTACCAATGAGGACTTATGGTCTTCATTTCCTGACATACTAGATATTCCTTGCTACATTTTGTGCAACTTCTTACTCTATCTTCTTCTGGATGATAGTGGATCCTTATCCGACAATTCCTTTTGTCAATCCGATATTCTAACCTTGAAATTATTTTTCTTGTTCCATTCTCGAATCTTCCAAATTTTGGACACATAGGTTCTTTTATATCCAACAATAGTCTACCCTTTGACTAAATGATAACCTATTTTGATCTTTCATCATTATTAACCTTGATGTAAATAGTTAGATTTTGCGGAGATAATTTTTTCATTTATCTCAGGACATCCATACCTTGGATTTTCTTTTGTCCTTTAATTATTTTCAAAATTTCAATTCATCCTTTAACTCAATCTAATTTCTTGATTTAATCGGGTACTACTTTTTGAGTATAAATCCTCGTTCAATCACGTTGATCTTGAGATAATAACCAATTTAATTGCATACCTAATCATGAAGCATAAGATGTCAACTCTATGAATTTTCTTAATCATAAGAGAGTCTTAACTTCAATAAATCCATTTTGAGCACAAGTAACAATTATGATGTTCTTCTCCGTAAGCTTTTTCAGTATTTATTGTTGGGTAAGTGCATCAAGATGGTTCCCAAAAAGGGGACTTAAGTCGACAACTTTTTTCTGAAATCAGGAAATACTGTCCTTGGACGTGAAATTGAGGATATGTTGACTCAAAATTTGGAGATGGAACAAAAAGAAGGATTCAAGTGCTTCGAGTCTACTTTCTAAACTACTAATTTATTTTGAAAATGATTGAGATTAAGGGGTTCAAACAAGGGATGTACACAAATTGGTGTTGTTTTTGTCAGAAAAACATAACATAGCAACTCTTGTATGACCCTCGTACAGTGAACTTTTTTTTAGTATTTCTAAAATTGCATCTGTCAGAAGTTAGCTAATAGTATTTAGTTGATGCACAATTTTTCTGATAATTCTTTAATGAATATTTGATTTTTTACTAATTTGCGAAGTGGACATATCCTGAAAATAGAATTTTGGCCGTGCTACCCCTACAAATTTTGGAAACTAATTGATTTATTTTTTTATTTTTTTTAGTTTTGTAGAATGGAGTCTAGTTTCTAAAAATGTAATTTATTTGAAAATTTGAGGAACGGTTAATTTATAACGAAAAAAATACCAAACACTGCTTTTTGAAAAAAAAAGACATATAAATAAAATAAATTATGGATGAAAGACATAACATTTTCAGAAAGCGAAAAAAATTACATTGTTGGATACCTAAGAGATAAATCAACATTACCCATGTGCTCGATTTTTTTGATATTGAACCACGTGCAATCTTGACGGTGAGCACAAACTTTATTATGAGAAATATGGTGGAATTTTTAAAAACACGTCTCTGGTTGTTGGGAATGCCCTCCAAGCCTTTGGTTGGTATTCCAAGGCAAATACCAAGCTTAAAGTTCGGTAATTCCCAAAGCAAGTTATAACGCGAGCATGTTATAACACGCTCACGTTATATCTCACTTTTGATATGGTTTTTGCTTCTACGGGGAACATGTCTACTAGCACATAACGCGAGCACATTGTAACGCGCTTGCGTTATGTCTTACTTTATGTTAAATGCTAATATATTAATGTATGCTGATATATTTTTATGTACATGTATGTATGTATGCTTGTATGGATGTAAGATTATATGTACATATGTATTATTCTTGTATGTATGCATTTATGTATGTCTTTAGACAAAGGGAGAATTTAGAGAGAGTCTAGAGAGATGGAGAGGGGGTCGAAGTGAGAGTTTAAGAGAGAGGGAGTGGGAGAGAAGGGGTTGGATTGAGGGGGACTTAGCTAGGTAGGGTGGGAGGGATAGAGGGAGGGAGAGAGAGAGAGAGGGGGGGTCAGAGAGAGAGAATTGAGGGAGAGGGAGAG
>CM021103.1:619893896-620016507 GCA_007115665.2 Sequoiadendron giganteum | reverse complement strand
TAATAGGGGTTGAGGGATTAAGAGGGTATAGGGATTGAGGGATTAGGGTTTAAGGGTTGAGGGTTGAGGGATTAAGAGGGTATAGGGGTTGAGGGATTAGGGTTTAAGGGTTGAGGGTTGAGGGTTTAAGGGTTGAGGGTTTGGTTGAGTGGACTGTGGTTTCAAAGTATGAATGTCAAATCTTGGTGGTAGTCTAGCACCTTCTACTAGAAACTTTGCTAGATATCGTTGGGGATCATTTGCCAAACACTCATCCATGTAGGATGCAAACTCAGGATCTTGAATGGTGGCGTCTATGTATTCAACAACGATGTGTCCTTGGATATCTCTAGTGAAATGTTTATCAAGTAAAACTTTGTGTGGTCTCTGACTCCTCGATGGTTGATTTCCGAAAGGACTAATAAATTCATTTTGGTCCGACATTGTTTTTTTTTTCTTTTGAGACCTTGTTTCGACCATGAATAGTGGCTCAAACCGGGGTAATGCAGACTATGCCTAAAAACTGATATGACCTATCTCTATGTTTTTTGGATTTTTTGACAAATAAGGTCGTTGCTAAAGACTTCTAAAATGATGTATACTAAGATGACGTAGGATATGACAGACAGTTATGCAAGATTTCGAATGGACTATGATGGTAAATGAATCTAAAATAGGATAACCTAGCACCTATGGAGTAAATGTATGGAATGATTTGTTTTTGACCAAAGAACCTGATTGTAGGACAAGGATAGTTGACAAGGTGAATTTCCCAAACTAGACTGTTGAGCTGAGAAGATTCACTGATATGACTAAAGTGACTAGGTTCAATGACAAGGACAAATCAAGACATAGACATATCCAATGATGTAGAAAATTGTTCTATTGTGCTAAATGCAATTTCCTAGGAAGTATCTATATGCATGCAATGTAAGATGATGATGACTATGACGTATATGACACCTAGAAATGCAAGGGTTTGAGAAAATTTTCAAGTTTTGTCCAAGGTTGATCTTCAGAAATAGAAACGAAAAATGACAGTGATGTTTCAAACACGATTTTTGCAATTTTCGAGGATTTTGTTGATAGTCAAATGAGGTTCACCTATCAAATGTAGCTCTAATTTTGACAGATGTGGTTCACGATTGTGCATGCGGTGATTTACCTAAAAACCTAGTTTCGGTTTTGACAAACAGTTGCGGCTTTTCTCGACATATGTGGTTTTCTATGTGACAGATCCGACTTTTGAATACACATGTGGTGTTTTAACTAAACTTGGTTCTCAACTTTGCATGCACCTACGGTCTTTTGTGACAGATGTGGTTTTTGACATGATAGAAGCGACTTATGGACTCAAATGCGGCTCAAAATATGGACTCTGTGAAAACCTTAAGCTCTAACAGAAACATGCAGTTCTAATGTTAACAGATGCGGCCTGCATGACATATGCGACTTGTAATTTGATAGTTGTGGTTCGATATATCCAGACTGTAAAAAAATGAATTTTCTGACAGTTGGATGCGGTGTTTCCCTTAACAGATGCGACTCTCTAAGACACATGTGGCGTTTGAACTGACAAATGCGACTCAATTTTCTGACAGTTGAAATTTTCTCGAAAGTTGTTTTTGATGACTCAGTTTGTTAATCAAGATTTTGAAAAATACAACAGAGAACAAACACAACAATCAATATATTTTCAGTTTGTGATGAAAGACTTGTTAAGACTCGAAAAACATTTACAACCTACCTTCTTTTTGGATAATACTTGTTGAGTTCTTACTTGGATTTCTCCAGCTACGCATATTTATGGCGAATGACTACTAGCTTGACCCCACTAGCTCCCCTCCACGACACTCACTTATATGGGGCAGCCAAGCTACTGTACCCATGAAACTCCCATGGCATACATTTTATTTCAACACATAAACCGTAAGAATGTAAGATGGCTTCACAGGGCCGACCCTGCTACGCCAACAAGTAGGTAATATTTTGGTAACTATATAACAAGGTGTTTAATAAGGGCATTCCATTCGTAGGACACTATCTAATGTCGGCGAGAGTCCATTTCTATCCATCTCATCGAAATAGTGCGCGTGATTCTTGGGCTTTCCCCAAGAATCCACTTTTATATACCGGTTGGAAGTCGCTTGGCTTTAGCATGCTACCAGTCTGAGTCATCTTGGGGTGAGTACTTTTTCCCACCAAAACAGGCCCAAGTTCTAGAGTTAGCAACCGTTTCTCTTACACCCACGATCACACGAATGCGCAAGGGGAGAGGATACTTCGGTGTACCAAATCGTAAGGGTGACAAATATGTGCAACGCACCAGATAAAGAAGAAATGATTTTTTTTAATCCAAACGACAATTATCTCTCTACCAAACAGAAAGTTCTTTTTAATCCCCACGATAATTGTCTATCTACCAAACAAAAGCTTGCTAAATAAATAAACACATAGGCATTAGGTCTCGCATGCAAATTTATTAGTAGTTATGGTTTTGTTATTGTCTTCTATGCTTCATCCTGCAAACACTATGTTATACCACCTTAACACAATTGTAAACAACCATTAGCAAAAATCAAAACAACCTCAAAAGCGAAAATAAAAATATGAATGTACGAAAATTGATAAAAAAATGGAAAAGATTTACCAGCCAGATGTGGCTTTTAGAGCCACAAATGCAGTTTGATATTGACATGCGGATGCAGTTCGCGAATTTGTTGATAGGTGGATGCAGTTCGTGACTTTGGATGCGGTTCGCGAATTTTATTGACATGCAGATGCAGTTCGTGACCTCACGGATGCAGTTTGGTATGACGGATGCGTCTCTATTTTTATCAAATGCAACTCATGATATAGATGCGTCATTTTTCTTAACAGATGTGGTGCGCTGTACAGAAACCTGCAAAAAACCAGAAAAAAAGAAAACGAAAAAACGAAAAAGAAAAAGATGTGCGGATTTTGAAGTGTGTTCATGTCGGGTTCACCAAATGTAACTTAGATTTTCAAAATTGGAATGAATGCTATTGTTGCACAAGATCACAAATATCAACCCTAATCTAAATAAAACAACAAAGAACGATTAAAGTATGCATAATTAATCTAAACTAATAAAACCAAAATGGTCTCACCGAATATGCGATTACTTCCTCAAATTATCTCGATTGCTCTTCTCCATTTTGCCTTTTCAGTATTCTTGCCCTCAAATTTTTGTGTTTGATGCAATCATAACCTGTTTGAATGTCTAAGCAAAATATCGAAGATGAGTCTCTTCTCAAAAGTGTATGATTTCGGGAGGAGGAATAATGATAATGACAGACCATTTTATAGATTTTGGGTTTTTGAACGATCGACTCAGATTGAAAGAGAGATCGACGGATGAGATTGATGAATGCTATGCGATTTGAGTTGTGTGTCAGTTAGAACATGAGTTAGAACATGAGTCAGGAAAGACTGAAAATAGAACAAGATCTTAATCTTGAGTTAAGAATCTTCGAAAATAGAAGAAATAGACTTTGAATGTCAAAGACAAAGTCAGAACTCGAAGATGAGGAATTCAAATGCATAATTAAATTAATTAATTAAATAAAAGATATTTAATTAATAGATGCATACATGCATATGACTTAGAACTAGTTAATCAACTAGTTGTGACAGAGAGTCTTCCTGCAGAGATGATCAATAGTTAAATTCAGAGATAACTGGAAAACTAAAAATAGATCTCGAGTCAAAAGGTAAGTGGACAATTAGATAATTGATTGATAGAAGAATGTGACATAAATGATTAAATAATGAATTAAATGTTAATTTAATTCAACATTCGAAATATGAGAGATATAATTAAATAAATAAAGATAATTTATTTAATTGACTTGCGAAAAGGGTGGAATTGAATAATTAAATAATAAATATTTAATTATAGTTGAAAAGGTTAAATTTGAATAATTAAATAATAAATATTTAACTATGGATAAAGAGGTTAAATTAATAATGAAATAAAGATATTTAATTATAGCTGACATATGATAAAGGGGGCAATTAAATAATAAATTATTTAATTGTAAAAGAGGAATTTAATAAGTTAGCGACATAATTAAATAAATATGATTTATTTAATTAATCAATAGTTGAATTAATGAATTAGTGAATTAATTAAAAAGGGGTATTTAATTAATAGAAGAAATATGTATTAGAAAAGGTAATTAAATAATTGACATTATTTAATCATGACCATGGATAAATATAAAATTATGTCGAATGTGTACTCGCAGGCCTAGACCAATTTTAGGTATCTACATAATTATTATTAACAACCCCATTTCTAACCTCTAAAATCACATTGATACGTAGCATTCACCTTACAATTCATATCACTTCTATCATTAATTTCATGTATGCACATATGAAAATCCCCTCCAACAATTCAAATTTGTCCACATTCTCTCAAATGCCTATTTATACAAGTTACATATATTGTGTGTTGCATATTTCCCAATTTCAGATTATTTTACAGTTTCAGTTTTAGACACCTATTGGAGACTTATTTCAGAGACCTATTGCAGCTTCCAAGGTATGTATATTTCAAAGTTGTTCTAAGATTACAATTGTATAAATTGTTCAATATATGTTATTATTTATGATTTTATTTTGAAACATTTGCATACATACATATCATTCCACCTATCATCCTTAGTTTACAACTTCTTTTACAAGTGTTAAATTTATTATGAAATTTAAACTAACAGTATAATTAAACTAAAATATGATTTTCATACAAGCTTTCATTTTTGTTTTCTAAGTTCTAACTGTTGTTCAAATTTTACAATGAATTTCAAATTATTCGATATATTTAATAGTGTTGGTTAAATTTTTTTGAATATCTAAAATGAATAGTATGCACCATTGTGAATTATAGGCTGTTGTTTATGATTCAACATATACATTTCTACATAAAAACATATAGTAGCAGTTAAGGTGTTTCCTACAATGATAAGGCTATGAACGACTATGTATAGCTTCTTTTCACCGCCACACCACACCACTACCATAGCCCACACCACCATCATGCCCTCTCCCCTATATGATTACACTTTCTTTATTTAAAAATGTTCTATAAATAGTTAAACAAGTTCATCATGTTCTATATAAATAGATGTCAGTAATTGCAAAATAAAGCCAATTGTTCACATTTGTAATATATATAACCCTTTCTGATTAACGCTCCATTATATGTATGTCTGCAAATTTTTCTGAGTTTCTAGCTAGACCCTCTACATCATGGCATTCAAGGTTTTGGTCGATGTGTCCTCTGCTAATGTGGACCCCTCACACAACATTACCCTCACCACCATCTGACCCTCTGACTTACTTACACAATATATATGTGCAATATCTATACATATTGTATATCTCTCTACAATATATGTGTGTATATATCTTCTTATAGTTTTCTCAATGCGGAAGAAGAATAAAGTGCAAGCTAGAACTAGGAAAGTTATAAAGAGAGCATGAAAATCATTGCCTCCACGCAAGAGAGGTGTGAGGCTTCTAGTATGTGAAGAGGATGGAGTTATTCCCATTGCATAGCTAATTGACCCTATAATCCAAGTCAATGAAAATGTTACAAAAAAATAAAGTTTTAGTTCAATGGGAATGGTATACATATGTTATGGAATCTGCCATGTGAGAGACATTGAAGATAATGGAATGTCAACAAGGGGGGTAGCAATGAAATGGGGACTTCCAAAAACCACATTAATGAATTGGTTGGCTGGTGTTACTTCTACAAAGAGGAAAGGCCCCCAACTATTTTGAATGAAGATGAAGAGGAAAAGGTTGTTGAATGGTGCAAGGAGATGGTTGTAGTTAGCCATGGATTGGAAATTATGAATTTGAAGTCTAAAGTAGCTCAAATATGCAAAATGAGGCCAAATCCATTCAAGAATGGAGTTCTTGGTAAGTCTTGGTGGAAAGGCTTCAAAAAAGACATTCTAATCTCACTTTGAGGATAACACGGTGACAAGATAGAGAACGAGCACTAAATTTGAGGCCTGCAATGGTTGTTTCTTTCTATGATACATTTTCAAAGGCCTATGTAGCTAATTTGCATGGTCCATTAAAGATTTGGAATTGTGATGAGACTAGCATTCAAGCCAATAGAAATGGTGCAATTTTAGTGCTTGAAAAAAAAGGCAACAAAAGTATTTCATTCTATAGTGTCAGAATTTTTCACCCTTAACACTTTCACATTATGTTTCGTCCCCCTAATTTTTGGACTTAATCAAGATCCTAATTTTCCAAATTATTCATTCCAAGGCCTATTTTTTATCGTTTTATGAAGGTTTGCAAGCATTGAATAAATGCATCCAATTATTATTTTTCTCCTAAGTGAGTCTTATAAATTTGGGCCACGACCCATTCACCCATGGGAAAATGTGTCCCCTTGTTAGACGGGACCCAAATTTAAATATGTTGTTAGTGGCATTTTAACATCCAAAATTCAAATATCAAGTGTTGGCTTTTGGAATCTAAATTTTGGAAAATTAGTACAATTCGATATAAATACCTAGTTATTTTATCACTTTGAAATCTAATAACTAGAGCAAGCATTCATGACCAAATTTATCATTTTAAAGAGTAGATCAAGAGCAAGATTTTAAAGCTTTATTGCAGCAATTCAACATCCTAACATCATGTCAAATTCTATGTGATTTTATGTGTGTTCATGTTAATTATTTTGTGAAGGCTAACCTTTGTTTTAGGTTTCCAAAACATTCAAGCAAAGAAAGATCCAAGTCCTTGATGTGATGTGTATGATTTCAGTCCTTCAAGGAATCCATTGAAGGGTTGTGAGTTTCAAAAAAATTTCATTCATCATTCCTATCATTGACATTTCCATTGTGGAAGTGAAAAAAATTACACAAGGTTTGACTAAAGAAAGCCCCTAAATGGCCCAAGATTCTATCCCTCTTTGAGTGTGCAGGTTATAGGTTTGAAGAGGATCAAGGAAAGTTTGAAGGAAAATTATTCATTGTTGTATTGAAATCCCTAAAACTTGTCAAGATATGAAAAATCAATTGCATAATTCATTAACAATATTTTAACAATTTTGCAACAAATTAAAAGTTTAGATTCAACATCAAAGGACTGCAAAATTAGTTTCAGGACCCCTCATCAAAGACCCATTTACCCAAGGGCAACTAAGTCCCTCTTCACATGCTAGATCCTTCTTTTGGTGATAGGTAGATATCATCTGACACTTCCCATATCCACTTACAACCTACAGTTTCAGTCTATGCATCTCCAAAATATCACATTTTATATATTAGGTCATATAGTCCAATTAGGTTAATTATTGAAAATTATTTTCAATGTATTTCTAAGACTCAAAAGGGTCAGATCCATGTCTAATTGGCTCACCTTTTAGGTTGAAAGTCAATATTGGTACCTTGTGGATTTACATCCTAATCAAACCCTTGGAAAAGTGGAATTGATCCCAGTTTCTTTGCATTTAGAACTCATCCTTCCCCCAATATCCACATTTTTCTATATTTCATTTTGGTGAACCCAACGTTTGACATCATATCTTTTTGATTTGGTAGTCTTTCAAACCCTAGATCTAGGTTTTGCATCATTTTGTCTTGCATTTCTCATTTAGTGTTTCATATTTGCATTATCAAAAAGTAATAAAAATCTAAAAATATTGCATCTGAATTGCATCATTGCTTGTATTAGGTTGTGTTTCAATCATTTAGATTAGATTTCATTTCAAACTTGCATTAAAAAAGTGTCATTTTATCCCAAAATTTTCATACATTTGTATTTGCATTACATTAGAAATTCTAGAAAAATAGTCATTGTCAAACCTTTTTCAAATAGGAATATGAACCTTAAACAACAACTTAGACATTCAATTTTTCAATTTTCAAAACCCTAAACAAGAACACATTCACCCTTGGGCGACCCTGCCTTGAATAGGTGCATCAAAAAATATTTTTCACACTTGTATGTTTCTATCTACTTAGTTTTTTTGTACTTGCAGATCTTAGTTTTGAATTCCTAATTACATATCTTAAGTAATTTTTCATTTAGTTCATTGGGTGAAGGAAAGTGCATTGTTTTTGTTCAAGATTCACATTCAAAAATCATCATTTATAGGTCTTTTGCATATTAAAGAATCGGTCAATTATTGAATTTCAGATTTTGAAATTGGCATTCAAACTTGTTTAAATATCTTAAACATCATTGCATACTTCCATTTTGCATCAAATTGGGATACATTAAGAAAATTCTAGAATATTGTTTCCTATTTCAACTATTTCCAAGTAGAATCAACATTCTTATACAGTGTAGCACACAGTCATAATTTAACTTTTAGAAAACCTAATCAAGACCCAGACGCCCTTGGGCGACTCTATCATGTTATTTGGGTACCAGTCAGGTTTTTGTGATAGAATAGTCTTAGAGTCGCTATCCGGAGTTTCTATTCTTCACCTATTTTCTAACAATCTAAACTTCTTTGCAAAATGGATATGTGTTTTGGTAAAATTTGGATGTCCTTGAAATATTTGATTGATGTTTCAAGTTGTGTGTTTGGTGATGACCATAATTCTAATAATGACAATCATGACAATCCATCTCCTATTTTCAAGTCATTTTGATGTCATAGGTCAAGATATAGAGAGCATGCATGAATTCATACAAAATTCCTTACACAACCTTGAGATTAATGCATTCTTTTATTCTTCAATGCAATACACTATACTCCATACCAACAACATCCTACCATACCACCACTTGAAATGTTGACTCTTTTACACCTTGAAAGTAAGTCATAAAGCACACCTAAACCAATGCACATGGAAGGACTTATCAAAAACAATCACAAGGAAAGTACATTGACCAACCCTTCATCATATGAGCATAAGGTTACAAATACACCCATTGACTTGGAACAAAATTATGCACGAGGCTTTAGAATCTTGAATAAGAAAGGATGTGAGATTAAGAATGAACACAAATTCCACTCTCTTTTGGAATAAACACCATCGGAAGATACTAAAGGGATAGGTTACAAAAATCCTCCACCCTCACATCAAACAATTTGTCACCCAAGTAAGAAAAAAAAACCTTATAAACTTAAGAAGTTACCTTTTTTGCATACTATAACCAAGACTGAATCAACCTTACAAACACTTCTCAAGCTTGGACTGATCAAATTACCACCTATCTGTGAATGAGAAGATAAGAAAGGAAAGAGTATTTAAACATGTCTTATTGTGCATATCATAGAACACTTGGACATATTACTGATGAATGTCTAGCTTTAAATAAAATATTGAAAGAATTTAATCCCTATGGGGATCAATTTGAACGTGTCATAGAATAGAATTCATTCCTTGTGCTCCTTGCCATGTGGTAGTTGTAGTATCATAGCATATTCACTACCATTCATGAGAGTATAAAATAGGATTTATGCAATCATCTCTTATCTTGCAAGGACAACCATATTAGGCTCACCAAGTTGTCTTTATTCTTGGGGGATAAGGGATTAGTTATCCATCTCCTAGGAGTATTTCTTATATCAAGGGATCCCTTTATCTCCTTAAAATAATAGTGTTGCAAGTACACCAACCCTTTAAGGAGGACATATAGTCCCCTTCTCTTGTCTGCATAGGAAATAATCCCTTCTTAGTGATGATATCATACATCTAGGAAGTGTGACCTTGTCAACCAATGTGTGGCCCTCTTAATCCATGTAATGTGTCTCCTTTTTGGTGTTATTGGACTTGATGTCCCATAATAGTGCGACCTTTCTTGGCATATTGTGATCCTATTGGTGGTTATACTATGGTTGGTATGCCCTAAGGTGTTATTTTATATCCCTTGAATAGTCCTCTATTGGTGGTGATATCATGTGTGATGTTCCCTAAGGTGTGACCTTCATCTATTAAGAAAAACCCCTTTGATTGTTACCTTTTTTGGTGATTTTATTACAACATCCCTTGAGTCTTTAAAACCTTATCATATTCATCCACGTCATGTTAAACCTTGGCATATTTTGTCCCTATGACATTAAACCTTGGCATATTTCATCCCTTTTGACATTAAAACTTGGCATATATGTCCCTTCATGACGTTAAACCTTGGCATTTTTCTATACTTTTTTCATGGGAGTTGAACTTAATGTAGCATTGACATAGCACCTTGTGGCACTTTATCACTTGGTTATCAAGGAATATAACTATTGGTATGTTTGTTATGGGCACACCTTGTAGACAGGTCTAGTGTGTGTTTTCCCATTTTTTCCACCTTGTTACTGGCACACTATGTCGACTTGGTATGTTTCTCTTATTTTACATTATCTAGGGGTCTCATCTAGTGAATATCAGACTTCACTAGCCCATGTGTCTCTTGGTTTTTGATTCACCTAGCAAATAGCGAACTTTGTTATTATGTGAGTCATGAACGCTTTTTTAAAATGACCACATAGAATAATACAACTTTCTTTCCAATGGAGCCATGTATTCCATGAGTGACGTATAGGACTTCAATCCTCATGGAGCATTTTTCTTTATTTGATGGACAACATTTGGTATTTGAAACAATTTAAGACTGGGGTCTCTTTGCCTTAACGACTCAAATATTTCTAGTACTAACCTTGTGTTAAATGTTGTGTATCATTTTATGTGTCTTCTTCATTTTTACATCATGTTTACATTGTTTTTACATCATGTTTACATCGTATTTGTTTTTATTTTATCGTCATCTTTATGTTCTATGGTATCATGTGTGATTTCATCATGTATGCTTTGTGTTTTCTAACATGTATGTTTGTGTATGCTATTTTTCTACATATAATGCATGTGTTTTCCTTTGTGCTTATGTTGGTTTTCCATGGGATCTTGGATTGTGGGGGCTTGACCATCTCTCTTGATCCTTAGTCATCCCATCTTTTCAACATTTTGACAATTTAAACCCTCTTGACACATATTTCTCTACTTTAGTGTGAGTTTCAGAATAAGTGCATAGTCTCACTAAAGTGGGGGCTAAATATAGTGTCAAAAATGTTCACCATTAAAAATTTCACTTTATGCTTCACCCCGCTAATTTATTGGACTTAATTAAGCTTTTAATTTTCCAAATTATTCATTCTAAGGCCTAATTTTTACTGTTTTTTGAGGGATTGCAAGCGTTGAATAAATGTACCCAATTTTTATTTTGCTCTGAACTAGGTGTGTCCTAGAAATTTGGGCCAGGGTCCATTCACCCATGGTTGAATGGGTCCCCTTTCTTAGACGAGACCCAAATTTAAATATGTTGGTGGCATTTTAACATCCAAAATTCAAATATTAAGTGTCAACTTTTGGAATCTATTTTTTGGGAATTAATACAATTGCATATAAATACCTAGTTATTTTATCATTTAAAATATAACAACTAGAGAAAGAATTCATGAGAAAATATTATTTTCAATAGCAGCATTCCAGAGCTTCATTGCAGCAATTCAAGATCCTAACATCATGTCGAATTCTATGTGAGTTTATGTGTGTTCATATTCATTTTTTTTTGAATAGTAGCCTTTATTTTAGGTCTCCAAAACATTCAAGAATACAAGAAAAGAAAGTTCCAAATACTTGAGGCGATGTGTATGCTTTCAATCCTTCAAGGAATCCATTGGAGGGTGGTGAGTTGCAACATTTTATTCATTCATCATTCCTATAATTGGCATTGCCATTATGGAAGTGGAAACACTTACATAGGGTTTGACTAAGGCAAGCCCCTAAATGGCCCAACTTTTTCTCCCTCTTTGAATGTGCAAGTTATAGGTTTGAAGAGGATCAAGGAAATTTTTAAGGAAAATTCTCCATTATTGAATTAAAGGCCCTAAAAGTTGTCAAGCTACGAAAAAATCAATTACATAATGCATTGATGACAATTTGACAATTTTGCAACCAAGAATCAAAATCTTAGATCCTGCATCAAATGACTACAAAATTAGTTTCAGGACCCCTCATTAAAGACCCATTTTCCTAGGGGTGACTGAGTTCCTCTACACATGTCAGATCTTGATTTTTGCAATAGGTGCATATCATCTAACACTTCTCAAATCCATCTACAATCTACAATTTTAGTTTATGTAAATTTCCAAAATATTACATTTTCCATATTAGGTCATATAGTCCAATCAGGTTAATTATTCCAAAACATTTTCAATTCATTTTTAAGACTTAAACTTGGATCAGATCCAAGTCTAATTGGCTCACCTTTGAGGTTGAAAGTCAATATTTATACCTTGTGAATTTGAATCCTAATGAAACCCTTGGAAAAGTGGAATTGATCCTAGGTTCTTTGCATTTAGAACTCATCGATCTCCATTCCCCTTTTTCTATGTTTCACATAAATTATACCAAAGATTTGGGAGTGCATAAATTTTAATGTTGTGTGAATGCTGCTAGATATAAAATACATGGTTACTACTTTTTTAAGAGAAAGAAACAACTAAAGAATTATATAGTTGATAGTGAACTAGGTGCATGTATTGTTGCTCAACCCTATGCATGGATGACAAAATACAGGTCTTTCTCAATTGGTTGCACCATTTTGTTTCTTTTGTATCAGGGGGTGTGTCACCCACTAATATACACCTATTGATATTTGATGGCCATGGCATCCATGTTGCCTTCTCAACTATTCATGAAGCAAGGTCACTAGGCATTGACCCGCTAACCCTACCAACCCACACATCTCACAGGTTGCAACCACTAGATGTTAGTGTATTCACATCATTCAAATCATATTTCAAGAATGAAAGAGAAACATGGATGAGTAAGTATCTCAATCTAGATATTAAAATGGAAGAGTTGGCAACACTTGGCAATGTTGCATTTAAAAAAGAATTGACTAAATTGATAACATAAAATTAGGTTTTAAAAAGATAGATATTTGACCCCTAAATCCAAATGCATTAATGGAGCATATGCGGCCAAGTGAGACATTCCAATTTACTACCCTCGAAAAAGCTTCAAACTACCAAAAATATTATAAGTCTATCCACTATTATTGTGCCACAATAGGAGATTAAAGGGACACATGGTAGCCTTATGGACAACATAGTTCACCCATTAATAGAAGAAAATTTAGAAACACCTATTTTTTCAAACCAACATACTTCAATAGGAACACCTAATTTGGAAAACCAACATACTCCAATAGGAACATCTAATACGACAGACGAACACAATGATGTAGACATGTAACTTTCTCTACCCAATGCACCAAACAATCCATCATGGTTGTTGGAGGGGTCTACAAATATTGGTATTGATCTAAATGTGGATGAAGACCAAAGTATATAAATGCCATCCCCACCAAATATCATGGGCCAATTTACCTTAGTGCATTTTTATGTTTTTTGGATAATTGGAACCTCTTGAATTGGGAGGAGGCGAGGATGTCAATGAAACTATTAGTGAGATGCAAGTTGAAACTGAACAAGATTCCAACAAGCCATGAAGAAGCCAAATCAGTTCAATCATCTCCCAATTATTGAAATTACATGTTCATCTCGTCAAGGATGCATCCAATCAGCTGATTGAATTTGGGATTCGACTGAGTAGACAATCATAGATCCTCACCATACATGAATACATGAAGATACTAATGGAGCAAGAGGAGAGGGAGAAATAAATCCAATAGTTGAAATATAGGAAGAGAGAATAGATCAAATAATGGAATCTTGAAA
This sequence comes from Sequoiadendron giganteum, assembly GCA_007115665.2. Lineage (NCBI taxonomy): Eukaryota > Viridiplantae > Streptophyta > Pinopsida > Cupressales > Cupressaceae > Sequoiadendron > Sequoiadendron giganteum. The sequence continues at coordinate 620,002,784 of CM021103.1, read as the reverse complement.
AAAATGTGGCAAGGGACCTAAAAGAGAAAATAAAAATTGAAAAAGACCTTCAATGACAAGCAGTTGAGGTACAAAGATATCAACAAGGGAAAGAGAAGGAGCAAAAAAAGGAGTAACAAAGGATTGGATGGGAAGCTACTATAAGAGAGAATTGCAAAGGGCTAGAAAAGGGGCAACAAGGGAAAGGCATCTAATAAATCCTTTAAATCTCTTGTCAGAACAACATGCAATTTTCAAGGAATTAGTTTTATTCATTGCCCCAATATTTTCCACCATTGCCTCACACAAGTATTTACCAAACCAAATCAAGTTACAATCCTACATATTCAGAGATAACAAACATGGATGAGTAGTTTGCTAGGCAAGGTTCTCAGACTAAGAACGCATCAGCATAATGCTTCCCATCATTTGGATTCTCTTTTCAAATCTAGTTTTCATAATAGGAATGTTAGATTGTAAGGGGCGAATAGTTTTTTGGAGCCATCTATAATTATGATGTTAACACAATATGATAGAATGCATGCCAATTTTGTTTTTGTCAATATTTTGAAGGTGTTCCCTTTACATAGAAAGAACCAAGTTCTCTTGTCAAATACTATTATGCTATGTTAGTAATTGATATGATTTTGACAATACAATATGCTCATTTTTTTGTTTCCCTACAATACATAGCCACCTGAACATAGCCTATTTTTGTAATATGTTAATATCTAGCTGAGTTTATGTTATCAATAATGAATGCTTAAGTATATCTATTATAATGTTTGCAATTAAACATAAATGTTAACCTTGTATACATATACAATGCCATATATGTAACCATTAGTTAGTACATATACAATGACATATATATATAGTATGTATATATGTTGACATTGTTGATATATATAAAAAGGGATAATCCATATATATATGTATGTATGTATGTATGTATATATATTAGGTAATCAGTTTCAAAAAGTTATGAATATTTATATTATAATGGTCTTTGAAGTGATATATAACCCTAAAAGAAATTTATCACTAATGTCAACATGAAGGGTTTGTAGTGTAGAAAAATATACCCCTTTCTAGGAGAAAGTACAATTTCACACTTATTTGGACCTATTTTAGTGACCTTTTCATTTATGCATTTTAAAATCTCATTAATAGGCCCCTAATTACCTTTATTATGTATCACAAGGCCTATTTTATTCACATTGAATAAATGCTATTGATTGAATTAATGCCTCGACATTTATGGAGTCCTGAAGTTTTAGGGCAGGACCCTGGGCGAATGATTCCTCCTCATTAAGTTCCTTAAACTCAACTTTAAACATGTTTTAGGTGGCATTTCAAGGTCTCAAATTCAAATTTCAAATGTCAGCTTATGGGATCTGATAAATGGAAAATTAGAAAGGAACCCTATAAAAATAAGTTTCACAATCATTTTTCACTAACAAGGAAGAGAAATTCATAGGAGATCAAATATTCACATTCAAGAGAAAGGAGAAGTTAATCAAGCATTCAAAAGTAAAGTCTTGGAGAAGCATTTTAGTTATTTTTGCAGGTCTTCAAGTTCATTTTGATATCAAGATCAAGCATTTCCAAAGGAGTGATGATAAATACCTATAGAGGATCATGATGGATTCGAGGTTTTGGGAGGTGCACTAAGACATCCAAACAAGCCCAATGACTTGTTTCCTAAGTGGTTCCATCTTCTATTATCATTCTAATTTCTACCTAAACGAAGGTATATTCAATTTTATGACTTGTTGGGGTGATTTGAGATCTCCAAAAGTAGGTCTTCATCATTGTACATGTTCATTTTAGGGATCTTGTTCTAACACACTTGAATAGGGTTCTTTGCATCTTAAGCTTCCTTAATCTTAGACACACTTGAGGTTAGGGATTTCACACACATTTTATGTTTCAGATCTATGTTCTTCATCAAGGTTTAATTACCAAACATAGGGTTTGACTGAGGCAAACCCCCATCCACCAAAAAGCAACAATCTTGTTTTGTAGATTTTACACAAATCTAGATCTGCAAGTGAAGGTTCAGAATTATAGAGAAGAAGTGCAAGTCTCATAATCAAATCTCAGATTCAAAATTTTCCAGAAAATTTTGTCAGGACCCATTCATGCTAGGGCGAATGAGTCCTTGTTAGGGTTGTAGAAACATTATTTTATAATAGGTGCACAACATTTAGTCCTCTCAAATTTTCCAGAAAATTTGCTGGTTCATTTAGTTTTATGCTTAATCTACCAAATCCAACTTATAGATTACATTTTGGAGTTGATTTGTTATTTTTAATCTTTCTTCAAAAAATGTTGTTTGACCTAGAATCCCGTCCTGACATAAAAATAAAATCTAAAGATTCCTCCATAGAATTGATTCTCCTAAGGGTAGTTAGTCAATTATTTGTGGGGATCTCATTTCCTAATGAAATTAGAGAAGTAGGACCCCTTTTCCCTCTTTGGATCCACTTTTCCATTTTGGGAAACCATAGTCCGGCACCCTATTTTTCTATATTTTAGAGTTACATATACAACTTCAAACCCCATTAAAATTTAAATATATTATATATGTATATGTTAGTTATGTACATATCAGTCATGGGGTATATAGATAATGGTTATATATAGCAGGAAACAACATTATAACAAAAATATTTAAAGCATATAAAGTTCATTAGTTTGTAAATATGCTTTAAATATTTATGTTATAATATTGTTTCTTGTTAGACTTCCTCTCTCTCTCTCTCTCTCTCTCTCTAAATATATATATCAATCTAGGGGTTATATACAACTTGAAACAACATTATAATATAAATACTTATAACACTTTCTAAAAATAATATAGATGTAAAAGCTTATATAAATTGAAACAACATTTTCATACATGTAAGAGTCATTGTAATTGAAGAACAAACAAACCATACATCTAATTCACTTCAATGTAAATGAACAATGTTTTGATTAGATTAAAACTAGAAGGGCTAGTACCCATTACAGAGCGGCCATAAAGGCAGAAGAAGGGTGGCTCACAAAAAATGAGACCATAAAAAAAGTGGAGCAAGACTCACCAATAGTGAGCCTAAAAGAACAACACACAAACCATGCTTTTAATCGGAGCATGAAACTGGAGACCCAAACCCAAAGAGCCAATAAAGGAGGTTTGTATCTGAACTTCAACATGGACTACAAAGTAGAAGCAGGATCAAGAATAGGTGAGCCGCCAATATTATCAACAAAATTTCTCATATGCTTGCAAGAAGCACCATCTAACCTAAAGCTCTTAGCAAAAATCTTCTCATTACTAATAATAGTGGGAGGCGATAAACAAGAAGAATCACCAACTCCAATATCCAGCTTTCTTTTTATCCCTAACATAGGACCATTATTATCAACACCATGGGAGGTCAAGGTTGCAGCAGATTGGGAAAGAGTATCTCCATTTTGAGTACTCACAGTAGTATTTAGAACTTTATCAAGATGAAGGAAGCCTAGATCAATAGGATGGGATGATAGAGTAGATTCATAGAGAAGTTCTTGCTCCTAAGAACCTAGCCTGGAGCAAAGGTTCACACATTTGGGAAGCACATAACCAAACTCAACCAAAACATGAAATCTAGCAAAGAGAAAGTTGGATCTATCTTTAGTGATAACTAAGGTGACAAAATGGCCAACAGTTTTATCTTGATATCTTGAATAATATCCTCATCCCAAAATTCCAAAGCGATCTCAGGGAGATGAATCCAAAGAAGCTGCAAGTTAACCTTAGTAGCATCAAAGCCAACAACCCAATGTTGAAGGTGGCAAAATGCCTTACCAAAACGCCAAGGGACTTTGTGAAAAATGTGAATGTAGTCCTCCAAGGAACTAAAGGAAAAAAAGCAGAAACCCATTCATCAAAGCCAAAATACGAAGACCAAGAGCAGCCCAAAGATAAGAAGCCCACCTACAAATAACATCAATATTTGGTCTAAAGCCATAAAATCTCCCAATTAGGGTAGCTTGCAGACCATTCGCACTTCTATCAATCCACCGATCAAGAATGGTGAAAGAGAGAGAAAGGGGAGCAATAGGAGTCTTAACATCAATGAGCAAAGTTTGAGAAATTCCTTGAGAAACAACACAATAGGCAACAACTCCCTAGAGATCAAGAAGATCAGAGTGTGAGCAAGGAGGAGCAAAGCAATCCAGAAACACAGTTTGAACAAGAGTAGAGGGGTTGGGGATCCCCAAAGGAGACCCCAAAACAAAACACCCTTCAGATCAAGACACAAAACCCCTAGAAAGCCCAACCGCCACAGGGGGAGAAACAACTAAAGGCAAGGGGTGAGACAGAGGAGGCAATCAACAAAATGCCCCTCTTAAGAGATCTGCACATATTAGACCCATCCAGGCCTAGACTACCAGATCCAACAACACCCAACACACAATTTTGGGTAGAGCATTGAGCATCTAGCCAAGAAGATAAATGAACAATGTTATATGTGAAATGAAACAATTATTTAATGTGTAAAAGTCAATTGAACAAGAAGCATACAGTACATATAATCCACTTGAAAGTAATTGTAGAAGGGTACATATAAATTGAATTAGTAATTTAATAAATGTAAAATTCAATATCTAGAGAGGAAAACAAACATGCAATACATATAATCCACTTGAATTTAATTAAATAGGGTTACATATAAACTAAAACAAGTAAATAAACATATCCTGAATTCTAACTCTTTGGGGTCGTTTTTTGTGAGTTTTCCTTCCTCACTTGAATTGTAAACCACTATTGTGGCTTCACCCTGATCATATCCCGAATTCTAACTCTTACCATATTTAACCCTTCACATTCACACTAAGGATATATCTCGCTCTGCTTGGCATAAAATCTTTAACTGATAATGAAGTATGTATGCATACTCCTGCATATCCATACAAACATATGTATGTATGCATGCATACACACATATATATACATTTATAATAAATATATTAGTTTGAGGATTCTATAAATTTATAATAGTATATCTCAATTGCTTTCAAAATGTACAAAGTGGCATGCACAACGAGAAAGAAAGTGAGTTTGACATGTGCAGAGTGGCATGCACAACGAGAGGCAAGCTAAATTAGCAAGCATACATATAAGGGAGCATGAAAAGCATAAAATGATTGAAATGTAACAAGAGTTAGAGTATTGCAAAGAACATTTCAAAACCAATTGAAATACACATACAATGGAGGATCATTGTCGTTGTGAGGTTGGAAGGCAACCTCACATATGATGGTCAAAGTTTTTTATTTTCCTTACAAGTTGGAAGTGTTGATAAACACAAGAAAAATGAAAAATATATCATAATGAGTCGCTCCCAACCTCTTCGTAGTCAATCCTGAAGTGCACCACCATTGGTCCATCTATGGATGGTGTCATGTGTAGACGTGAATAGTGAATGTTGTTACAGAGAACCCAAAAGAAATCCTACTTCTTGAAAACATGCCAAAGTGGGTGTGAAATGGTAGATGGTGGAGGGGAGAGGGGAAGTAAATTCACAGTAAATGAACATTAAGTTCATGGGGAGTCGTGTGGTAATAAACATGTAAGCAAGTACCACGTGTCCACATTTGATCGATGCCACATTTTGCCTCTTAAAAAGGCTTTTTCAAAATTGTTTGGTATAAGTTGGAAAACGTGTGAGAATTTTGCAGAGATGGATTTTTCTAAGTTGCCAACTAGACCCTCTACAATGTGACATTAAAAGTTTTGACCGACGTGTTCTCTGCTCATGTGGACCCCTCACACAACATAATCCTCACCACCATCGGGCCCTCTCCCTACTTATTGTCTATGCAGAACAGTATTTATTAATTTATTGAAAATCAGAATAGAATGCATATTTTATCTTCAATTAATACAATTTTGTGCATTCTGCTGGCTGGGTAGTTGTTGCCCTCTCCGTTAGTCTTCTTCGATATTGGTGAAGGGAAGCAATTAAGGCAGGTGCCGCGAGGGAGAAATAAATTGTTTGAGGCTCTCGAGAGATTTCGATTTGGCTACTTACTATCAATCAGTTCAACACATCACGGGAGTAAATTTAATTAAGTTCGATGAACTCGCTGCAATTCGGTGATTGTTGTTGATTTCCTTGCAGGTTGATGATATGGTGATCTCAAAAAGCTTATCTTAATTAATTTGGCAGTAAAGAACTCAACTGACAGCCATAAATAATTACGCCAGCCATCAAGTGAGATGATTTTGCATTCATATATCTCTCATTATGCAGACTTCAAACCATCATTTATACCGTACTCCATCACATCAAAGTTAGTAAACATCATGAAGTTGTGATGGGCTAAACTTTGAAGCTATAAATTAGCGATAAGCCGTTCTTTTGTGCTTACACATCGTTTATGAATCCTTTCTTGTGAGCGGAACGTTGTTAAGTAAGCTTAATCATTTGGCCTGGATATTTGGTATGGTTTATTTAACTCTTGCATCTTGATCTGTACTAGCTTTGTATGTTGTTTTCGAATTCTCCGTGTATTTGATTTGGTTGATTGTCCAGCTGTGTGAGTTGAATGGCTACTCCAAGAGAGCATATTGAACAGATACGGAGGGAGAAGTTCTCAATTGGCAAAGAAGAAAATCCACTGGTTGAAGACCTTCATCACGCTGTTAAACACCTGTTTGCAGAGCTTTATACAAAGGATGTCCATTTTCTTATGGAGCTTATTCAGGTCAACTGCTTTACTGTTATTGACGTTTGTTTATTTCTAATGCCATTTGCTTCACTGTTATAAACTTTTGTTTATTTCTAATGTTTTTCCTGCTAATCATGTACGACTGGAACTCTTATCATTTTGTAGGAAATTAAATTCCTTCTTGAACATTTGATTAACATTTGTGTTATTTGGCAGAACGCTGAAGACAATGATTATGCAGCTGAAGTGCAACCATCAGCGGAGTTTGTAATTACAAACAGAGACATCACGGGGGTGGGTGCTCCTGCTACTCTGGTAGTCTTTAACAACGAGAAAGGCTTCACCTCCAAGAACATTGAGTCACTTCGTAGTGTTGGACGGTCCACCAAAAAGGGTAAAAGACAAGGTGGAGACTACATAGGAGAAAAAGGTATTCTACTGCTATTACTACTCAACAAATGCAATTAGATTATTTGCGGTTCATAACATGAATAAATTGTTTTTAAACAATTAAAAAGACGTCCTAATTTAGTTGGTAGAGCACGTCGACTAAAAGACACACAATTTAATTGGTGGTATACTTTAACAACAAATAGAAATTCTCATATTTGAATTGTAAGCGATTTATATGAACTGTAACTCAACATAAATATTACTGAAAATGTGAGCTTTACTAAAATGCACTGTATATTGTTAATCACAGGAATTGGATTCAAGAGCGTGTTCTTAGTGAGCAAACACGCTTACATTTTCAGTAATGGGTATCAAATTCGATTCAACGAGATCCCTCCTCCGGACACCAAAATTGGGTACATTGTTCCAGAGTGGATTGATGAAAAACCAAATATTCAAGATATTCTCAACGTGTACGGTAGTAAGAGTGTAGCAGAGCTGCCTAGTACTGTGATAATTCTGCCCCTACGCCATGAAAAGGTTGAAGCTGTCAAAGAGCAGCTTGCAAGTGTCCATCCGGAGGTTATTTTGTTTTTGTCAAAAATAAAGAGATTCTCAGTTCGTGAGGAAAACCAGAAGCGGGTAAATTCGATTTCTGTGTCCAAAGAAACAGCATTTCGAAGTATTAAGAACGAAGAAAGTGAATCGTTCATACTGCATCTCTCTGCCCAAGAAAATGACGAGTCCAATGAAGAGTGCAGTTACTACATGTGGGGGCAGCGGTTTCCTGTGAAGACTGAGAATCGGGTGGAAGGAAGGGAAGAGGTGGACAACTGGGTAATAACTTTGGCCTTCCGGCGGGATGAACGGGTGACTACCGCAAGATACAAAGTCAGTGCTGGCATTTATGCCTTTCTTCCAACGGAAATGGTGACTGGATTGCCATTCATCATACAGGCAGATTTCATGCTAGTGTCGTCAAGAGAGAGCATTAGGTGGGACAATAAGTGGAATCAAGGGATTCTCGATTGCATTCTGTTCAGCTTTTGTTTTTCTTGTGAAAAGCATAGAATCGGCAGCACCATCCTCGAAAAGCTATTGCTTCGACAAATACTTGCCGATTCATTCTGTTTCGTATCCTCAGTTAGAAAGCATTCGGCAGGCTATCCAAATCCACCTGAAAACAGAAGAAATTATTCTCTGTGAAGGCCAGAAGACGTACTGCACTCCTTCACAATCTCGTCGAATACTTCCTGCATTCAGAAAGATACTGCAAAAATCAACAAAATATCAAGGCCTAGAAAGGCCGAATGCTCTCTGCTCTAATCAAGTGTTCGTAATTCACCCATGTATGGACAGCTTACAGTCTTTGCTATTCTTGGGCGTGCAATACGTAAGTTTTGAGTGGTACTCCCTCTTCATCACCTCTGACGTTACATGGGTGCGTGGAATATCTGAAGATGTGTATGTTCAGCTCCTCTGTTTTGTGGCACAACATTGGATGGAAAGTGCAATTCGTGTCAAGCTCGTTCCATTTCCTCTGCTCAAGTATCACAATGACAGCTGCTCTAATGCTGTGGATTGGATGAGCTTAACCCATATAGCTTCTTATCAGCACAGAATCTACTTTTCCCAGAGTATGAAGGACGCTGAATGGTTGATAAGATGGAACAGAGAGCTGGGGGGTACATGTTACAAATTCATGCCGAAGGCAACTCAAATGACCATAACAAAACTACAGGATTATCAGCGGGCCAGCCTACTACAATGGCTCAATCGGTATGCCAAAATTACTGACCTTTCTCTCTCGGCTTTCATTAAGGAGATTGTTGAACCAGTTTACGTCTCTAGAAAGGAATTAGTAGTGCGTGTAGCCCAATTTCTGCACTTTTCTGCTGAAAATAATTATATTGATTCAAGAAAGATGCAAACATTATGCTCCAAACTGCCAATACTTACTGAATCTGGATTCAGAGCCAGTAATGCCCAAACCAAACTTGTCCCAGCAGCCATAGGTAAATGGGCAAAATTAATGGGCAATAATCGGTGGGCTGCTCAGGAGGCTGCCATACTTTCAGCTGATTACCTAAGCCCTCCCCCATGCGCTCTTGAACTGGCGGGGGGGAGTCTAAACGATCTTACATTGTTTATTACGAGAGGACTTAATGCAAAAGATATTCCACATATAAAACCACCAAATGGTCAAGTGCCCGGATTTCCTTTCGTAATTGGGCAAGAGGAAGCCATCCTCCTTCTAAGCTGGATTCATCATTTACTACACACGTCTAATAGGTCGCTTCCTATAGAATTCAAGACAAGTATCATGGAAGCAAAATGGCTGAAAACTTCTAGAGGATATCAATCTCCCAATATGTGTTTCTTGTTGGATTATGAGTGGTCACAGGCCGGTCTGCAGTCAAGTGATCTTTCTTTCATCGATTCTTCACTCTATGGGAGATCTATAAGTATGTTCAAGGTTGCCCTTCAATACATAGGGGTGGTTGTCAAGTTTGGAGAGGGCTGTGAAGTAGTTTTAAAGCATCTTCAAATGCATACAGATTTCGAGGCCATAACCAGGCTCTACAAGTATCATAGCCATTGCCAGTGGACACCTAATGACAAGGATTCTGTCAAAATCTGGATTCCACATGGTGGCCATGGAGATGAGGGAGAATGGAAAAATGCGGACATGTGTATAATGTTAGTTTGTTAGCTTGGACAGCTATTTGTCCATTTGCTAGGATTAGATAATAGTTATTTTATTGTTGAGATGTGATAATTATTATTTAATTATTGATTTCTTTTAGTGACACCTTGCAACCAAATTTGTTGTGGTTGGTAATTTGTTATTTATCTCAGCCGTCGATTGAGAATCGATCTTGGCCGTTGGTTTTCCAATGAGAGGAGTATAAAAAGGGGTCATTGGGCATATGAACAACATAGAGGTTTTTGTAGAAGCATTTGCAGTGCTAGCAAATGAGTTTGTGAGTTTGCAGTGATAGCAAATAGTCTTGCAGTGTTAACAAGGGCGCAGTGATAGCGTTGGGGATAGCAGTAGGGGAATATCAGTGGGAAGTTGGGAGATTGTTGGAGTTCTGCTAGTAAGAGGCAAGGAATCTTTGTATCTCTTAATTTGCTGAAGTTAATATAATTCCTCATCTGTAGAACTGGTTTTCCTTTAGGGGTTTTTTCAAGGACAATTTGTCCAAAAATATTGTGTTCATTGTGTTACGCATTTCTTTCCGTATTTTTATTAGTGAAGTTGCAATTGTGTTATTTTTCGATATTAGCTATGAATTAGTTTTCAGCAGTTAAATAATCTTTTAAGATAGGAGATTAATAATCAGTGACTGCAATAGGAATTTTCACATGGTATCAGAGCTGTGTTAAGGGTAGAAAAGGTTTGCCCTAGGAAAGAAATTGAGGGTTTCTATAACCTAGTTTGATCTTTTAAATTATTATTGCTTTTATCCTTTGAGATGGCTTCAGCTAGTTTGAGAGATCAGGACAGATTAGATGGTGCCTCGAATTTTGGTGTCTGGAAGGCCAGACTTTTTTTATTGTTGGAAGAGAATGGTATTAAGGATTATGTTACCACTGTTGTAGATGTACCTATAGACGCAACACAACTTGTAGCATACAAGAAAGAGGATGCCAAGGCGAGGAGGATTATCCTTGATGGTGTCAAGGATCATATTGTTCCGCATATCTCCGAGTTAGATACGACGAATAAGATGTGGGATGCCATTATGAAACTGTACCAGAATGCTACCACTAATAGGAAGCTGATTCTCAAAGAAAAGTTGAGGAATACCCGAATGAACAAGGGAGAAAACTATACAAGTTACCTCACCAGACTTAGACTTGTCAAGGATGAGTTAGCAGCTGTTGGAGATAAGCCAGAAGATGATGAGCTAGTAAGAATAGCCTTAAATGGGTTTACTAAGCAGTGGGATATCTTTGTTCAAGTTATTAATGGACGAGACACCCTACCGAGTTGGGATCGACTGTGGAGTGATTTCACTCAGGAGGAGCTTAGACTAAGTCTTGTCAATGGAGCCAACAACAAGAGTCAGAAAAGTGAGGGAGAACAAGAAAACGTTGCCCTAGCGGGAAAAGGGAAAGCAAAGAAGGGATTTAGAAAAGGATCAAATTCTCAAGGTGAGAAGAAGAAGGACCTATCTAAGGTCAAGTGCTTTGGTTGTCACGAGTTTGGCCACTATGTCAGCGATTGCCCACAAAGGAAGAAAGATAAGAAGGGCAAGAACCAAGTGGCAGCTTCAGCAAGTGCAGAGGAGCTCTCTAGTAGATTGGAGGATGAGTTTGCACTCATAGCTTGTATGATTAGCTCAACCTCACAGAGTGTTTGGTATATAGACAGTGGAGCATCATTTCATATGACAGGAGTTAGAGAGTACTTCTCCAGTTACAAGGAGGAGGAAACCAATATCCAGATTTCTATGGGGAACTTGCCCAAGCTCAACCCAGTTGGGAAAGGGATTGTTCAGTTTCAGAGGGAGAATGGAAAGATAGTTCCACTTCATGATGTCTTGCATGTTCCAGACTTAGGTATGAATATGATTTATGTATCTATTCTTCAAGATAAAGGGTATAATGTACTTTTTAGAGGAACACATGTGTTGATTAAACACAAGGATTGGAAATCACCCATAACTATTGGAGTTAGGAGTGGTCGCCTTTATAGGTTACAGTTTGATACTCCTAAGGCACTCATGAGCAGTAGTAATCCTAGAGATCTTGGAGAGCTATGGCATAGGAGGATGGGCCATATTCATCATGGAGCACTTAAATTGCTTCGTGAGACAGTGATAGGTGTTCCAGAGGTGAGCACAGAGCATGATGATGTATGTAAGGGATGTGTTTTGGGGAAGTTTGTGAAAGCATCTTTTCCAAGGAGTGACAATAGATCTAAGGGTGTTCTTGATCTAGTACATTCGGATGTATGTGGACCAATGTCAACAAAGTCTCTCAGAGGATATGAGTACTATGTTACTTTTATTGATAATTTTTCCAGGAAGACCTGGATATACTTCTTGAAGACCAAGGATGAAGTTTTCAGTCGCTTCCAAGAGTTCAAGGCTCTTGTGGAGAACTCGATAGGAAGGAAGATAAAGGTTCTTCGGTCAGACAATGGAGGCGAGTACAAAGGAAATGTCTTCCAGGATTTTTGTACCAGAGAAGGAATCAAGAGAGAGTGGACTGTTCCTTACAATCCACAACAGAATGGAGTTGTTGAGAGGAAGAACCGTTCTATATCAGAGGCAGCAAGGGCTATGCTACATGACCAGGACATGTCGCGTTACCTATGGGAAGAGGCGTGTAGTACTGCAGTTTACATTCAGAATATGGTTCCACACAAGGTACTAGGGAAGATGACACCAGAGGAAGCCTTCACAGGGAAAAAGCCAGATGTTGGTCACTTCAGGATATTTGGGAGTTTGGCATATTGTCATATTCCAAGAGATACACGTACCAAGTTAGATCAGACTGTAGAGAAGGGGTACCTTGTTGGGTATAATGAAACTTCAAAGGCATTTAGGATTTTTATTCCAGGGACCAGAAGAATTATTGTCAGATGTGATGTCAAGTTCATGGAGGACAAGGCGTTTAGAAGGTCCAGAGATTTGCCAGCAGATGATCAGAGTGAGCAGCCAACAAAAGCTCCAAGTCCAGGTCAAGGGCAGCAAAGCTCAAGTACTGTTACTAGTACAAGCATAGACTCAGGTAGTGAAGATTCACAGAGTATGGAGTAACTGGTGCAACAGGATATGCATCTAGAAGATATAGAGGTTGATATTTCATCCTCTACAGTTGGCAGCAGGAACTGTGAGGTTCAAGACACACAAAGGGATACTCAGGAGTCTGTGGGAGCTCCTAGGAAGAGTACGAGACAAAGGAGAGAACTAGCCAAGTTCAATGACTATGTGGCATTAGTCAGCCAGTTGGTAGATAGTGAACCATCCAACTATCTAGAGGCTTCACAACATCAAGTATGGCGAGATGCTATGGTTGAGGAATATACTTCAATAATGCAGAATGATGTGTGGGAGGTAGTGCCTAGACCAACAGATAGGTCAGTAGTTGGATCACGCTGGATCTTCAAGATAAAGCATGGTGCAGATGGTAGCATCGAGAAATACAAGGCAAGGTTAGTGGCCAAGGGGTTCTCTCAGAAGGAGGGAATAGACTATGAGGAGACATTTGCTCCAGTGGCCAGGTATACTTCTATACGAGCTGTAATCTCATTTGCAGTCCAGATGGGATGGCAGATCCATCAAATGGATGTCAAGACAGCATTCCTTAATGGTGAATTAAAGGAAGAGGTATACATAGAACAACCAGAAGGCTTTGTAGCACACAACAAAGAGACCCACGTGTGCAGATTGAAGAAAGCCTTGTACGGACTCAAACAAGCTCCTAGAGCGTGGTATGAGCGCATTGATACATACTTGCAAGAAATGGGCTTTATGAAGAGTGAGGCAGATGCTAACCTCTACTACTTGGTGGTTGGGGGTGAGGTTCTCATTCTTGTTCTATATGTAGGTGACTTGTTTCTTACAGGTGCACTAGGGCTCATAGAGGATTGCAAGGACCTTGCAGAAGAGTTCGAGATGAAGGATTTGGGACTCATGCACTATTTTCTAGGCATGGAGGTGTGGCAGACAGATGGAGAGATTTTCCTTGGTCAAGGGAAATATTGCATTGAAATCTTGAAGAGATTCGAGATGGAGGATTGCAAAGCCATGTCTACACCTATGATCACTAATTGGAGGAAGGTAGATACATCTAACGACAAATATGTAGATCCCACCTTATACAGGCAGTTAATTGGTTCACTCATGTATTTGGTCAACACCAGGCCGGATATAGCATTTGCAGTAAACTCTCTTAGTCAGTTCATGGTTGAACCAAAGAGAGTGCATTGGACAGCAGCCAAGCATGTGTTGCGTTATTTGCGTGGTACAGTTGAGTATGGGATCAGATATGTTCGAGGTGAAGGAATCAAGTTGATAGGCTATACTGAGGTAGATTGGGCAGGCAGTACAATAGACAAAAGGAGTACTTCAGGGTGTTGCTTCAGTTTAGGATCAGGAGTTGTTTCTTGGTTCGACAGGAAGCAGAAGTCTGTGGCTCTAAGTTCATCAGAAGCAGAATACATTGCAGCTAGCATGGCAACATATGAAGCTATATGGCTTTAGAAGTTGCTAGTGGCTTTGTTTGGTCAGAAGGTTAAGACTATTGTGTTACACTGCAACAATCAGAGTTGCATCAAATTGTTTGAGAATCCAGTGTTTCATGATAGGTCTAAACATATAGATATCAGGTATCACTTCATCAGGGATTGTGTACAGCGAGGTATTGTTCAGCTACAATACATACCTACAGAAGAGCAGGTAGCAGACATTCTGACTAAAGCATTGGGGAAGGAAAAATTTATCTTCTTCAAAGATAAGATGGGTGTCATGCAGAATAGCTTCCTCGCTAAGAGGGAGTGTTAGTTTGTTAGCTTGGACAGCTGTTCGTCCATTTGCTAGGATTAGATAATAGTTATTTTATTGTTGAGATGTGATAATTATTATTTAATTATTGATTTCTTTTAGTGACACCTTGCAACCAAATTTGTTGTGGTTGGTAAGTTGTTATTTATCTTAGCCGTCGATTGAGAATCGATCTTGGCCGTTGGTTTTCCAATGAGAGGAGTATAAAAAGGGGTCATTGGGCATATGGAGAACATAGAAGTTTTTGTAGAAGCATTTGCAGTGCTAGCAAATGAGTTTGTGAGTTTGCAGTGATAGCAAACAGTCTTGCAGTGTTAGCAAAGGCGCAGTGATAGCGTTGGGGATAGCAGCGGGGGAATATCAGTGGGAAGTTGGGAGATTGTCAGAGTTCTGCCAGTAAGAGGCAAAGAATCTTTGTATCTCTTAATTTGCTGAAGTTAATATAATTCCTCATCTGTAGAACTGGTTTTCCCTTAGGGGTTTTTCCAGGGACAATTTGTCCGATAATATTGTGTTCATTGTGTTACGCATTTATTTCCGTATTTTTATTAGTGAAGATGCAGTTGTGTTATTTTTCGATATTAGCTGTGAATTAGTTTTCAGCAGTTAAATAATCTTTTAAAATAGGAGATTAATAATCAGTGACTGCAATAGGAATTTTCACATATAATTCATGGTGATGGCCTCTTAGATGACAAGCTACATGTTCTAGAGAATATTTATGAAGCTTCACTACTGCCCTTTTTCTCTAGAAATCTTGGAGTACTTATGCGTCCTAGAGCCGAGGAGTATTGCAATGTGTGGCTGGATTGGTCCTCTGCAAATCATCAGGGAGTGTTGAAATATGTGGAGGAAACAGAGTGTTGTTCAGTTTGGAAAGGCATTCTGAAGTACTGGTTACTTTCTCCTACCAAAGTAGAGAAAATTATGGGAGCAAAAGTACTGAAATTTCCTACTCAGAAAATAAATGGAGATTCCCTTAAATTGAGTCCTGCTACTCATGTCTTTGTCCCTGATGATCTTATACTCACAGCATTATTTAAAAGAACTTCTGCAAGGACCATATTTGCATGGCATCCAAACCCTTCTAATTCTGAAGTACCTCTGCACTCCTTGTTCTCATTGTATAACTCCCTTGGAGTTAAAAATATTTCAGAAGTAGTTAAGAGAAATGAGATTTCTATTTCAGAGGACGCGTCCTTGCGTAAGCTGCAAAGAGGGGAGGGATTTTTCAGAGGAGGACTATACAGAATTGTTCTTGCTTATCTCGCGTACCCGTCATTCAATATATCAGCAGATAAACGGCATGGAATAGTTAAAACTCTTATAGCGTCATCTGTTTATATCACAGAGACAATGACAATTTCATATATTCTGACACTTAAAACAGAGGATGGCCGTCCAGAGAATATTGTTGCAACTGGACCTTCCTTTGTGCGCTGGAAAAAGCATAACAACAGGATTTTGATACAGATATCTGATCGACACAATCCAAAGGTGAGATTGTCACTGGCAACTGAATTTGCAGAGGTGCTTTCAAAGGGGATATTATCAGAACATCCAGGCCTGGTTGCAAGGTTGTGTGAGATTTTGAAGATAGGGTGCCTTTTAGAATTGTACAGTGCAGCTGTAGATGACTTGCTCCAGAACAAAAACATGCAGCTCTTTAAAGACGACGAGCATTTCCTTCTCTTGCAAGGGTTTCCAAGATTTTCATGCCCAGTTATGTAATATTTTGATTTCCAAGGCACAATGGTATAATGTCTGTGTAGGACATGCACTTGTTTTCTGTTACACTTACAAGTAGTATTGATATGGCTTTGTAGAAGGGTTCTTCGTTATTATGCTCTTTTTTTCCATTGCAAGACCAACTAGGTTCTGCAAATTGTTAAATTCAGCTTTTGACGTAATATAATTAATATAGCTCTTGGCATATTATTTTACAATCTGTCAATCATTAATCTGGTTCTTTGCTTTTAAAATAGTTTAGTTGTTAAATTTAAAATTGATTTGTCGATATGTAAAGAGGAATCAAAGCAAATAATCTCCATTGTCACAGAATGTCCCTCTCCTCTGAAACAGAGCGCAAAACCTCGAAATCTTTTACGCTTCACACATCAGACATTTAATTTGCATTTGTTTGATTACACACTAAATGAGCAGACAATTTCAATGTATTACTCTCTCCAATTTTTTGCCAGAAATGATTAGATAGTATCGAGCTCAAACAATTAAAGCTAGTCTAGGAATTGGGAGTGGGATTGGAAGACAATGATATCACAGGCACCATTACCCGTGAATTGGGCATTCTCACTCACCTACAGCTTCTTTACATTCATACAAATAACTTATCAGGCACCATTCCCAGCTCTCTAGGAAACCTCTCCAAATTGACTGCTTTAGCATTGTCGAACAATGATCTAACAGGTATCATTCCCACCACTTTAGGCAATCTCTCAAAATTGATAGATTTAGACTTGGCAGCAAACCATCTCACAGGTGTACCGTTCCTTCTCAACTCGGCCAACTTCTCCGCATGCAGAAACTCCACCAGCACTGCAATCAATTACAAGGAACAATTCCTCCCTCTCTCTCCACTTGCCGCAGTGTGTATTACCTGGCACTCTCTTATAACCAACTACATGGAAGCATTCCGCCAGAACTGAGTCGTCTCACCAGTCTGAAGTATATCTACTTAGGAGCAAACAATCTCACAGGCACCATTCCCCCTGAATTGGGCATGCTTACTAACCTGCGGCTTCTTTACCTTCATACAAATAAGTTATCAGGAACTATTCCCAGCTCGTTAGGAAATCTCTCAAAATTGATTGGTTTAGGGTAATTTTAAAAACATGTTTAGTGGAAAAATACCAGATTCTCTTGGTAGCCTCCAGCAGCTAAGAAATCTTTATCTAGATCACAAGAAGCTAACAGGGGAGATCCCTGTTAGTTTAAAGGGATGTCAGATGTTGGAGGCCATTCGCTTATCTAACAGTAAACTACAGGGAAGGATAGCTCGTTAGTTTCACTGAGTACGACAATGTTTCCACTAATAGGATCTATTGGCTATAATGCTCCAGGTAAATTTTTTTAGTTTTCTTTATATTGGCATTATCATTTCCTTTAATAGCCTTTTAACAATTTTTTCATAAAATTGACTGCAGCGTATAAATTGGGCGGGAGTGTTTCTATAAAGGGAGATGCTTCTAGTTATGGTATTCTGATATCAGAGATGATATCAAGGAAGAAGCCAAGTGATGACCTGTTTGTGGGAGACATGAACCTTTAAAGGTGGATGACAGTGTTGAAGAAAATGACAAAATTATCGAGGGCTCTTGGATGATGGACAAGAATGAAGGCCGAATATCGACCCGTTTCTTGCAACAATGAAACTTACCCTGGTCTGGATTCATCTATATATTCTTCTTTTAGAATATTGGGATTTCTTTAACCAAAAGTTGTAACAACGTTGGCAAATTTCAAGAGGTACATTGAAAATGTCAAAAGAGCATAAAATTGGAATTTATTTTTTCATTTGTGTCAAATCAATTTATTTTCAATAAGTCTTGATTTGTAATTAGTAAAGTTGAATGGTTTTGAATGAGTTCATCACGGATCAAGTCTTGTTGAGTGCAAGATATTAACAACATAGAGGATGAGAGCAAGATTATGCTCAAGCGACTTCGGATAATGGATACCCTTCGGCCCTTGGTTCTTACTTTGGGTTCCAAAAATGATTTTGTGAATAATGTGAAATTTTCCATAAAAAATCATTTTTTTCAATCCCCTCTTTCCACCCCACCTTCCTAAACCCATATTGCTTGAGACTTTAGAAGGCTAAGGGTTATTATGTATCAAAGTTAAGCCTCCCATTTTTTTTAATGTTTTTTATTGTTTGAAACATGGATATCGTAAAAAAATCACTCATTTAAATATTATATAGTTTAAAAGTTAACTGTTAATAACAATTTTATGTATTACACTAAAATGTGGTTGTAATGTTGAAAATTTGGAACTCTTGCAATTTAACATTATTTTTGGACCCACTTTGGTGTTCACCCCCCCAACCATGGTTTTAGGCTTATTTGACCCTCACCTCATCTTTATTTATGTATGGTGCTAAGAACATGCCTCTCATGGTCTCTTTTGTGTAAAATTGTGCTCCATATCTGTGAACCTTGTTATTTGACTAGCATTTAGCTTTTCTAGATGTTGTAATTCTTCAAACACTAACACAATGTGTCAATGTCTACACAACATTTGAGCATCCCACAATAGTTTGTCATTTGACAATTATTTTTGTGTACTTCACCACCTATTGCATGCTCAGGTCGATGGTAACTACTTCATAGCAAATCTAAATGACTCTTTAGGCTTGAAACCTATCTACTCTTCCCTCCTATTCTCTATTTCTTAATCTATCTCATTGAATACCACACAATCTCTCACACTCAAGTAATTTTCTAATACTATAAAACATTCTTAGGCATTATAATCTTTATGTGAACACATCAACGCTCTTCAACACTCTTAAAGGTCATTGTAGCATTCTATAGTAGCTTTGTCTCTCTTGGCTTCTCCAAGTGACTTTGTTGTTATTTTGTGCTCTTTCTTTTTCATTTTCTTTCTCCATTGTTTTAGAAACCTTTGTAATGAACTTGGTGTAAAAGATGACAATTAACTTTGGAAAAAGGAAAACAAGGCTCCTTTGAGAGTAATTTCACTTATTACATTAGATGAATCAACAATTTTAAACCTACATAAAATTGCACTGATTGTCCTTTTCTAGAAAGATGGTTTTTAAATGAAAAGATAACGGTAGCTAACTAAGATGCTTAAAGATAATAATTGGTGAATCTAAAAATAGATAAACAAAAATAACTTTCTAATAATAAAAATAGAATATATAGATGGTAAAGAACTTGGGATCAAAATATGGAAGTCACTGCTAAGGATGTTAGTACATCACATAAACGTATACATGCATTGCAGTCTCCTTCGTATGAATAATATGCATAAAAATTCCCCAAAATTGTGAAAATTGAAGTTTGTGATTCAACTTACTTATGAAATCGAAAATAAAAATATACCAACAAATACTATACAATGGTTAATAAAGAAATAAATTAACAATTTAAATGAATAATAGAAATAAATTTATAAGCAAGCACTTGCAACATAAAGAAGAGGAAGATGTTTGGGGCTTTTTGGGATTTGCCTTAGTCAAATCCCTATTTTCGCATTTCTACCTTCATAGAAACCAAGATTGATTGAAAAAATAGTGTGAATTCTCATCTATGTGTTTGAAATGTAGAAAATGGAAAACCTCAAGTTTAATGTCCAAAACCTAAGGTTAATTCCATCATTTTCTAGGATTTCATTAGGATGCAAATCCATAAGGCAATTAGACTGAATTTCAACCAAAAAGGTGAGTCAATCAGACCTAGATTTGATCCCTTTGAATCTTGGAACATTTGGACTGAATTGAGTTTCCCAAAATAAACTTATTAAACTATATGCTCTTGATTGAAAATGCAAGATTTTGATATCTAGAAGACTGTGACAGAAAATTCGAATGAAAAACTTGAAAAAGTAGATGTCTATGCACATGTCCTAAAAGCTTGGGGTTGGTGTTATGATTGGATTTTTCTAAACATCAAAGGTTGATCTTGTAGTGCTTTGTTTGCTCTCTGATTTCCTTCTATGTAACTTCTATCTTTGGATGTGTACCTACAAGAAATATATAAAAGAGATCTTGGGGTGGCTATATAGGAACTTTCCTTAGTCAAACCTCTATTTTGTTTATTAAACCTCCACAAATAGCCAAAGATCTGATAAAAGATAGTGTGTGAGCCCTAACTTTAAGTGTGTCTAAGGTTGTTATGATCTCAAATGAAAAGAAACCCTACTCAAGTGTGTCAGAGAGAGATTCATATACGATAATGACAAGATCTAGCTAAGAGAGAAGTCAAAACACTTTTAGAAATCTTAAACATAATGATACCTTGCTTGAGACTACAAGTAAGATGAAGCTTAAGATGAGAAAATTAGGAAACAAGTCACTAGGTTGAAAGAAATGGCCAAATGCATCTCCCTAACCTAGAATCCATCATGCTCTTCTACTGGCATCAACCTTCAATCATGCTATAAGACTTGATCAAATCTATAATTATGCTTGAAAATCTATGAATTAGGATGTACTGGATGATCTCATCCTTCTTATTTTCTCCAAAATTGTCTTCTCCTTTCATACTAGTTTCAAATGGTGAAAAGACTAGGTATTTATAGGCCTCTAATCTGATTTTTGATAAATTAGATCATGATAGTTGACTTTGGACAATTTAAATTCAAATAAATTTTTTTGCCTCTGATATATTTCAAATTTGAGGCAAAATAAGGGGCTTGAGTGTCCCAACCCTATTTTTAGGCTTTTAGGAGTTGGGGACAATGTATTAGATGAATGCATTTGATTTTTGGTTGCATTTTTTAAAAAATTGTCAAAAATAGGCCATAAAATGCATAATTTAGGAGATTAGCTTTGTTGAACACTCAAAATATTGAGAGGGGGGGGGGAATTAGTATTCACTAAAATTCATTAACTTCATCAACTTAAAAATGGATTCAAAACATCCCATCAAAATTACAAAAAACGAAAGGAACAATTAAAGCATGCATCACATCAATAAACATAAGAACATCATATTTATGTAGAAAATATTTGAAAGGGAAAAACCATGGTGAAGATTAGCTCACAATATATTATAACCAGTTGCAATGGATTACAAATAGAAAGACTCATTGTCCAGAAAGAAAGGCTCACTATCCAGAATAGAAGAATGGATCACTGCCAAATTTGGAACTGCTTACAATGCATCCGCAGCATGCTAAAGACAATTCCAATTAGGCTAAAAAAAACTAACGTTACACACTTCATACATCACAAGCATCACCTTTCGCCCTTCACACACACATAATCATCTTGTATATCTTCTTTCACACACTAAATTAACATTGTATATATACATGCATATATTTTGCGAACACTCAAATCATCAATTAGGTCAATCTAATTAGATGAAATGTATAACACCAGAGCCTATTAACTCAAAACTCCATCACATATACCTTTTGGAATAGACCAAAATGTGTTCTTCATCAAAATAGGTTGACATAACCTATATAATCACTCCAATGATTCTTCCTCATACATAACTTAACTCTGCATGACCCCAAAGCTCTTAGGTTGGCATCACATAACAAAACTAGTGAAGGAATAATTGAATGAACCAACTGTTCATTCACAACTCAACACATGGACCACCAAACCACTTGCATTTGGAGTGCATACACTTATGACATCCTCAAACATTTCTTTAAAACCACATAACATGATAATTATCCGTGGTTGAATGTAAAACATTCCAATATGCATTCTACAACTGCAACTTTGTTATTACTAAGCCCAATACACTATCATTGATATCTTCATCTTTTTAAGACATACAACCCTCAAAATCTATATATAGAGTCCTTTAACACGTACCATTATTGCCTCTAAACCACATGACAAGATGGTGCATTGTGGAGCAATTCAGACCATAAAGTTGTTTCTTTGAACACTAAATACGTACACCAGGACTTGGCCAATTCTCCAATACACTTGTTCTTGGGTGATCCCACAATAGTGGTTTACAATTTCTGGCCAAACTGGTCACGGAAATAATTTTTTTTAAGTAAATCTTCACTTTCGGGCACCTATACCAGCTAAACCGTGAGGAATTTGAAGATGATGCAAACTAGAGTTTCATCACATTTTGATTGTAGACTCTAAAAATATTTTTTTCAAAATTTTTGGAATCAGATGACCCTTTGTTTTTCATCTCCCTCAAAAAATAATTTTTTTCAGAAAACAACATTTTTAAAAAGTGACGTACACCATATAATGCATAAATTTTTTCCATGAAGGATACAATTCTAATTCTTTCAAATTTAGATTTGTAACTCCGATATTTAGTGCTTCCACTTGGTTAGATAGTTTTTTATTGAATATTTTTTCTTTAATCAAGTTTCAAAATCAAACCAATTACAATTTAGACATAGTGCGACCGTATAACGCGTAACTTTTTTTTGTATATATTGAAATTCAAAAAAAAAATTGTTGGATCGGACTTCAATATCTAGTGCACTCATATTTTAAAAAAAAAATTGATTATCTGTTATTTTCCCACATTTACAAAACAGAGACCTTCATTTTCGGTGAAAAACCTATGTTTAATAAAACTAAAAAAACAAATACATAATAAAACCAAAACATATTAAAATTATATTTGTTGGATAACTCATTCTGAGGACTACTTGATTCTAGCTGGGTTTGTGAAGTCTCTACAACTTTCATGTTCAAACCGAGCTCCGAAGTGAAAAAATTAGTTTTTTTTTGCATTTCAAGGGGAGAATGAGGGATGGGGGGGTTTGTATGAACCCCGAGTGGTTCAAGCAAACCACCCTTCAGTTTGCATTTCCTTTAGTTTGTTTGGGCAGGAAATGTGGGCCCAATAATTAATGGGTTCTCTCGAACCCTAGTCCGGGTGAACCACTTTTGGATTCATTCAAACTTGTAGGTTCGTTCGAACCCCTAAAACCAATGTTTTTGCCATGGGGTCATTTTTTCTCAGTTTTCCTTCCTCCATCAAATTTTAAACCACTATTGTGGCTTCAACCTCTTCTCTGGTCCAACACAAGTTCTACATTTCTATTATGTGTTTCCATCAATGACAACACGATATTCCATCATGCTCATGTTTCCAACTGTGTGTGGAAATATGTGGAAACAAATAATAAGTTAAATAAAACACCAATGAAACATTGTATCAAAGAATCTAATTTAAAATTAAAAAAACTTCAAACCCAATAGATTCTTCAAATCCTTCCCATTGTCCTCTATCTCCAAGGATTCCTTTTAAGTTTCTTACTCTCAGATTGTATAAGCATAAGGGTAAGTACACCAATCTGTGACACAATTTTGGTGACAAAATGAAAAACACACGAAATAAGCTGAAATAAGCCATTTGGTGCATGCCAAATTTGGCATGCGCCAAATGCAAAACTTAAAATAAAATCCAAAAAGAGCTTTCAATCCCTCATTTATCTTCAACTTGCACCTTCACTTGGAGTATTTGAGGTCTACAACTCGCGCTCGAAAAATATCATTCATTGTTTGCATCCTTAGCTTGCGATTTTTCATGAGGATGCTGCCAACACGTCAGAGAGGTTGAAGATTGCAAAGAGGTATGCATTTTTATTCTATTTATTTCAAATTTGATTTAGAGTGCAAATTTAAATAGGTTCTTATAATAAAACTTTGTTCTAGTTCTCAGGGAATGAATCTCCACCTCGAAACATTGAGAATTCACAATCACCCCCTCATGAATAGCCTCCTATATAAGAAAAACCTGAAACCCCTCCATCAATTCATAGGCATCCTCAAGGAACACAATAAAATATTCAAAATCAAATTGAAAACAATAAAAGAGAAATTGAACAATTAATTGGAAGATTAATTTCGAGCATGTCGAAACCCACCCTTCTAGGAGAGGGATTGTTGAATCATTGAAGTCAGTTGTAACTCATGTAGGAGAAATGAGTGAGAAATTAAGTTTTTGGTCAAATAAGAGGCATGAGATGAGATAATTCTATGCTAGTGGTTTGTCATATGCAGATGTCAAAAAATAAAAAAATAGCAAAGCTGGCTTATGTGCCCTATTGATAGACTCGAGAACCGATGAACCTTTGTCTCATGCATGCAGGAGGTTCCCCATCCATTGGTGCCACCATGAGTTAATTAAAAATAATTTTTGGGAACGGTGGTGGATGGTATTTGACCAACCTCCATAGAATAACCATGAGGTGCCGCAATACTTTTTGAGGAAACTCTATTGTGAATTTGTCCTCAGTAAAATTCCAAACTATTTTGACATCTTAGACTTTCAGGGTAGAGGTGGGGGCTCCACACACAATAGCCTTGTTGCACGACATAATCCATAATTGGCACCTAGACCCTTGGCCAGAACCATGGTGGAGCATGTTGCCATTCCTTCCATTGTTAAGGACAGTGTAGAGGTGGACATGCTGAAGTTGATTGACTCACTCACCTAGACCATTTTACAATGTGTGAGTCCTCTAGTAGAGCCTGGTGTGGAGGAGATGTGTAGGCCTCGAGCTCCACCCCACCATTGTGGCATTTGTGGTGTTGTTTGCACATACAATTATCAGATTGCTCATGATTCAACTACACAACCTACATCAGTTGCAAAGGTGATGACTTTCACAAATGATTTGCTGAATGATACATTTGGCATTTACACTCAAGTAAAATTTAGCAAGTTCATTTAATGTTGTTTATTAAATTATATTTTGAAATTTAAGAATAACTAAATTAATATAATTTTGATATGATGAAATTTTAGGGTCAGACTGTTCATGAGGCATGCTCCATTCCTATAGACCATTATACATTCTTGACGATGAGTCCACAAGTATGCAACTAGTATTAAAGATATTATTATTGCATTTGAAAATTTGAATGTTATATTTGAATTTTTGTCTCATAACATGCTTTGGATTTCAAACAGTTTCCTGGTGCACCTTCTTCCTCCACACCTCGCAATTCATATCCTCAAATAACTTAAACTTAGGTAGCCTTTATTCATTAATGGTGTTGTCAAACAATGTTAGCTAGTTTTCATAATTTTCCATATATAAAAATCTAAAAAATTCATAAGAAACACAAACATTGCATTTTTATTCCTTGATTGTGTCACATTATCTTCTCCTAGTTCACCTATTTTTCCTTTATTCCTTCCTAATCCCATACCATTAAAATTTAATGGTTCACCCTATTTTCCATGATCCCCTCCTAGCCCATCCCACTAATATCTTCTAGTCCATGCTATGTGTCATTATGTCCTTCTACTCACATCTTATTTTACCCATTATTATTTCACCCTAGATGTTCCATGATCCCTTATGTTCCACCCTATGTTCCTTTATATCATTCTATGTTATACCATCTTTATCCATGTTTCATCCTAGATAACTCTTCTCTATTATTGCTACACACAGATCAAGTTCGCACTTTGTGTATTATAGTCAAACCCTAGACACCTCCTAATTCATCCTATGTTGCATTATTCCCTAGTAATCACATCCCATTAACCTCTAATTGTCCACCCTATATTTTTTTATCGGGCATCCTAGCCCATCCCATCAACCTATACTAGTCCATCCTATGTTCCATTAATCCCTTCTATTCCCATCCCATTACCCTCTCTTATTTCACCTTATGTTCCATTATCCTCTCTTGGTCTTTCTATTGATACCTGAGATATTATTTCATTTGTGATGTTGGTGGGATGATGGACCATGGAGTTGTTGTGGAAATAGTCAGTTTTGATCCATTGAGAGAGGTATGTAATAGATTATTCAATTTGATATTATATTTTCTCTTTTATGGTCTATTATAGAAAAATTTCATGATACTTTTATGTAGTTTAATTTCCATCTTGATGGTTTCTACAGGTGGTTGTCACACCAAATTGTGGACATGGTGATGTTGTAAATGTGCATGATGACTATATGTATGTAGTAAGTAATTATATATTTTGTTATATGCCATTCCACAATTCAATTTCTATGTATTAACATCTTTACTTTTTATTGTATCAGTTGAAGGTCTAGAGTGAAGAGAGGAGGACTAGCGAGCGTGTTTGAAAGACAAGAGAAGCAACAATCACTCCATCCAGCCAAATTTTGAAGGCAACACGAGATCTATTTACTTCCCCTAGAGGGAAATTGTAGTGACCCTCCTGATGACATATTTATTATAGTTTTTTTGAAATGTTGGTAGTCGTTAGATGTTTTTGAGACTATGTTACTTTGATGTATTATGTCTTGAATTAAAAATGAACAGTTGTGACAATGATGCCATGTTTATTTTTATGAGATGACATTATTAAGATGGTACTTTGATGTGAATGGTTTTAGATTCTATTTCTTACATTAGTTCGATGAAGGAGACGATTTAGTAGTACTCATCCGTGAGTGCCCTGCTACGTTGTGATTCTTCTTCATGGTGTATTTCCTTTATATATGTTGTTTCAGTTGACCATGCAGTGTGATGCAGCTTTCACGTATAGGCATGGAATCCACCTACTTCGTTAATTCTGAGTGTGCCATGGCCCAATGGAATCGTTGAAGGGAGATAGACTTGTCCTTTGTCATGAACCATCGTTTTGAAAATAACGAGTATCATTTGGTCACCAATATGTTATGTTGTTGTTCATTTTTCGTGTGTTCATTGTTGTTGTGTCATGTTGTATTTTACCATGGTTTCTTAATGTTGACTTAGATTATTTAATGATTTAAGTAATGGTAATATTGATTAATGATTAATTGCAATGTTTAAATTTAAAAGCCTATTTTAGAATATTGAGAAATTAAAAGTGAAATATTGAAATATATTATTTGTGAAAAGTTAATTATTTGTAATTGATTTAATTGTGCAATGTAGATATTTTTGAAATCTAAAATAGTTAGTTGTGATTTAATTTGCAAAATATCTTCTTTGATCATGGTGTTCAAAAAGTTTAATTGCTAGATGTTTTGCATGCGAACAAAGAGTTAAAGTGTTTGATTGCATTGTAATCTAAAAGGTATAATAAAAGAAAAGGAAGCAAAATTTAAAATAAGGAGGAAGAAGGCAATTGGTTTTCGAAGAGAAATGGTAATCTGTATTTTTTTGAGATTTTTTTTAAAAGAAAAAACTGAAAATTGCATATCAAAGATTTTTCTCAAGCTGATTGAAGTACTGTGGTTGGAATCGTGCGGTTGATTTCGTCTCCTATTTCAGATCAAAGGAGTAGACCAGGTTCTTTTCTAAGATTTGGTATTATAAATTCTTAAATCTAAAGCTTTATATGATATTATAGAATTCTTCCTTTTTTTTTTTATTCTTTTCTGGAATTGCTTGACTAAACATGCACATGATATAAAGCATAAAATCAAGAAATGTATTAATCGAGTAATAAGAATTTATGGAGAAATGAAAGAGTAACAGGAATTTAGTTGGTATTTTGGTTCAGTATAGAAACAAATGTTTTAATTTTTTTTGAACTCGGGTGGATTGTTTGTAATTCTTCTTCTCTTTCTTTGGACTATTCTTGTTGCATGCGGAGTGAGGCTCTTGTTCCAGCCGAGGGTTGGATAGTCTATCTTGTGCTTATACTTTCATTTTTGAAGATGTAAACATTAGTATACTGTCGGTTTATTCACCTTTCTGTATACCTTGAATCTTTTTGTTTAGT
The DNA here is from genome assembly GCA_007115665.2 of Sequoiadendron giganteum. Lineage (NCBI taxonomy): Eukaryota > Viridiplantae > Streptophyta > Pinopsida > Cupressales > Cupressaceae > Sequoiadendron > Sequoiadendron giganteum. The sequence continues at coordinate 619,974,829 of CM021103.1, read as the reverse complement.
TGGTCTCTATTCCATCATATTTATGTTACTATTCGGTTGAAGATTGTTTTACACCTCTACATGTATTGGTTAAGGATTCGTCTGGTTATTGTTGGGTCATGCATCTTTTTCATTTACACATGCATGCACCCGATTGTATCCTTCTTATATTCAATTTATTTGTTCTTGGAATCTGCTATACCCATTCTTGTTAACCTCGTGCTTAAAGATTATTATCATTTCATTTAAATATTTGACAAACCTTTCTAACCTACTATTACTTCTTGCATGCATGAAACCACTTTTCTCTGAGGTATGTTGTCAAATGGTTGTTGACACTTGTCTATTCATTCGCATTTGGCATGTATGTCCGCCTGGACTCTTATTAGATTTATGTTTGATGGATGCACAAATATTTTTCCATAGCTCTCATTTAGGTATGGGCAAGGAGAGTAGCTATGAGCACCAAATGATCATCTACATATGTAATGCAATAAGATTATCTGATGAGCGAAGTTGACACAACCCTCAACTATGTATCTCATCTCAGTTAGAATTCTTACCTATCGTTGTTCTCTTTTGCATGTCGGATATACTATGGATATTGTCACATGCGAGTGTTCATGTTGTTGTCCTACTTTAGTGTTTCCAAAATTCTATTAGTTTGGTTCTTTGTATATGTTCTGTATTTTTCCTTACCTTTGGTAATTTTCCATCTGTGTGGAGCTAACATGTTTTTCCTTGGCAGTGAACTGGGTATTCCTCTCTACGCATAGAGATTTCTTCGTGATTCAAACACTTTGGTCCTGTCTGCATACTCACATTCTGTTTGTACTCGTACTTTTGCTAGGGCGTGATTATGATTTGATGTTAGTGTTCTCTCAATATGATGCTAAGTTTCATTACCTCTGCATGTAATCTGCAAGCTCACCTTTTTAGCCATCGGTACCCTGAAGGGTTCGAGCTTTTTGATTTTAGATACTTTTTATTTATTTATTGCTTGGAGATTACTCTAGACTCCTGTGGATATGCTAATGTAGGTATTGAAGCATTTTAAATTCGTTGATTTTCCTTAGCCTACTTGTGTTCTGACTGTTATTTCTTTACATGTGTCAGAGAAATATTTTCTTTATACCTTGTGTTGGTGCGGTGGAGTGTTGTATTCCATTTGTGACTGTGCGTTAATGGGGAATCATCGGTTGCACCTTCCATTTAATTTTGAACCCGATCCTTAAACTTTGCAAGCTGAGAGTATCTTCAATTCCGCCACCTTTGGAGCTCTAAGATATCTTAAATTCCTTTGGCTTCCTTACGTAGGATAAGATTTTTTATTCATTCTAATCCCGCTAGGTGTGTTGCTATTCTCAGCCAAATTGTGGATGCATGCTTTATCTTTGTGTCATCTTTATCGACTATTTTCATGGCGATCCAATCCGCTCTAAGTCGATCTGAATCTCTTATTATCAGGTTGACTTTGGAACTACTGGTCTGTCGATGTATTTCTTAGTTTCTATTTTTTTTTATGAAGTTTGTGTTTAGTCTTTGTTTATGCCAACTTGTCATTTTAAAAAGTTTAAGTATTAAGTCATATTTTAGTTGATCTTCCCTTGATTATCGTGAATGTGGATTAAATGGTTTATGGGTTATAATGGTATGTAAAAACTTATTCAGGTATATTATCTTTTTGGAAGCCAGCTGCCGGTATTTATATTTGTAAGAATATTTAAAATTCCTATTTTATAATGATTATTATTGAATTGAAAATATAGGTGTATAATGTTATTTTAATTAAAGATTGAGGTTAATTTGTGTTGTGCATATTAGAAAGTAAATAAATTGACATTTTGGTTACGTCAATTAGATAACCTTTTTGGATTCTTAAATATATAAGCACTTTACCATTTTGGGTTATTAATGTGAGAATGGAAAAACTATTAATGTTATTTTAAAAGGGCAAGTATTTTATATAATGTTAAATTAGAGTGTCTAAGGGTGATCATTCTAAATTCGATTTGATTTTATAATATCTTAGAATGGTTTTGAAACGATGTATGTTATATATTTAATTCTTTGAGAAGAATGTTTACTAATTTAAATTTGTATATGCAAGGAAAATAAAATTAGACTTTGTGAATATGTCAAATGAAATATCTTTTGGAGTTTTTTCTTGGTTACATATTGAAATATGTTGTTTTGGATATCGTTTTCCCAAGTCTTAAAAAAACAATAGTTTTGCTGAAATCATGGCTTGTTAATCATGAAAGTTAATTATATGGTTTTAAATGTGAAACATGGGCCATGTACGCTATGCGATCATGTGATGTTGTTTTGGACATTTTGAGTCCTACGACATGGTGATGTGTTTAGTTATGTAAGACTTAGTCATGCATGTTGGCTTATTATCTTGTCAGTTTGAGAATCTATACCTAGGAGGAGTGGCTTCCGTTAGGGGCCAGACCCGAAAGTGGTTGTATGGGTAACCTCTCGAAAGTGCTTATTACAGTGATGACATGTGGATCTATTGTCAATGTGATGTCATGTGTGTCGACCATCTTTTTTGTGATGTTCTTCTTGTTTTCTATTTTGACTTGAGGACCTGTTCTATCTCCCAACATGGGGGGTGGGCTTTCGAGTTCCACACAGTTGGGAGGAACGTGCCATTTCTTCCATTGGGTCCCCCACAGGTGATATTGTTCGAGACATGCTTGTTCTCGGCAGGATCCTGATTGAACATTTTTCATGGAGATTGGTTATTTGGACGAGTTTGTGGACATAGTCATCATCTATTCTTGATCTTGTTCTTATTGTATTCACTCATGATGTTACATGAGGTTTCATTGGATTGTTACTTTTTATGTATCAAGAATTGTCACAATCTTGCTTGTTGTAAATGAACTTGTAATATAATCTTGATATGACTATTCATATGATTGATGTATATGGTTCTTGATGTGTTCTATTTTTTTTTTTACTATAGCAGTGTTGTTGTGGAACCCTGGAGTGTTATGCTAGGTTGTAATCTCATATTGTTATTAAATGTTTTATAATTTTTTTTTTTGAAAGTTCAGTGTTACTAACGTAATGTTTCCTGGGTTCCACAGTGGGGCGTTACATAAATGACTATGTATTAGGGTTTTTTGTTGTATGCCTATGTGGAATTTTGGAACATATGTTTTGTACTATCGATATATACGTGACATTTTATGTCCATATGGATCCTTTGTACTAAGCCTGTATGGTATTTTTGGATATATTGTATATACTTTTATCAATATATATCATTGTATAGCCTTTCATCATTTTGATTAAACAAAATCTTATTTTGCTATTGCCATTCTTGAATGATGTTATCATGTGTATCATGTAAATTGTATGCTTGAATGTTGTAGGCATGGAATTTGCTTACACTAATTCTTAATTAGTTACTTTCAATTGCTCAATAAGCCTCATCTAAAACGTATTGTGTAGATAAGCTCCATTCTTGGTGGTTTGTATCCTTTAGAATGCTTCAATTACTTGTGCCTCACTTATTCAAATGTATGCACTTCACTTATTCACATGTATACTTCACCTATATTGTGTGTATTCAAGTGTACGGTTCATGCTTCCAATGCATAGCAGCATAAATCTTTCGGGGAAAAATTTGGCAAACCAAAAGTATAAGAGTTTTTGAAAGAACCGAGAAAAAATAATATTGAAAAAAATGTACAAATTTGTAGAATATAAGAAATAAAAACTTTATTTTTTTGAAATTGAAAGGTATTTCCATAGCATATAGAGATATAGAGAGAAAATAAAATAAAGATTTTAACTAATGAATTGTAAAAGATGGATTTTTGTAGTTTATATTCATATCGTTGATTACATTGCATTGCACATCTTTCAAAGTCAAAGCATTACTTCACTTTGCATGACTAATAACTAGATGTTGATAGATGAAAAAAATTCAATTACAATATAGTTTGTACAAATTCAACCTAAGAGGTTATGCAATTTCTTCACATTGCATAACTAATAACTAGGAGCAGCTACCAATTGCATTTTCTTATCATGGCATTCTATGAGACCAATTTTATTTGAGGTATTTTTTCAAATAGTTCATTGCCTTGTCTATGTTACCACATTTTTCATAAATGTATACCAAAGAATATTGTCAAATAGTTCTCTGCCTTGTTGCTATGGCTAAAACCCTAAAACAAGTGCTTTCGAACAAGCTATGGATGCTTCCAAAAAATATATCAAAAGAATAATAGTAAGCAATAGCATAGACAAGGCAGTGAACTATTTTAAAAAATGAATCAAATAAATATTGTGATGGAATGCCATGACAAGACATAGACAAGACATAGACAAGACAGTGAACTAGTTGAAAATATGCCTCAAATAAATTTGGTATCATGGTGAAAAAATGACATGACAATCAAATTGCATTGATTGTCATGGAATTCCATCACCATGAGACCTCATTTTTTTGAGGCATTTTTTCAAAGAGTTCACTGCCTTTTTTATGCTACCACATTTTCATACATGTCTATCAAAGCATTATATCAAACAATTAATTTCCTTGCTACTATGGATAAAACCCTAAAAAATGTGCTTTCGAACAAACTATGGATGCTTGGAAAAAATACAGCAAAGCATAATAGCAAGCAATAGCATAGACAAGGCAATGAACTACTTGAAAAAAATGCTTCAAAGAAATGTGGTCTCATGGTGATGGAATTCCATGACAATAAAATTGTTATGGATTGTCATGGCATTCCATCACCATGAGACCACGTATCTTTGAGACATTTTTTCAAACAATTCACTGCCTTATCTATGCTACCACATTTTTCGTACATGTTTACCAAAGCATTTTATCAAACAGTTCACTGCCTTACTACTATGGCTAAAAGCCTAAAACAAGTGCTTCCAAACAAGCTAGATGGATGCTTGGAAAAAATATATCAAAGCATAATAATAAGAAATAGCATAGAAAAGGCATTGAACTGTTAAAAAAAATGCCTCAAAGAAATGTCTAACAAAGCATTTTATCAATCAATTCATTGCCTTGTTGCTAAGGCTAAATTATAAAACAAGTGCTTTTGAACAAGCTGTGGATGCTTGGAAAAAATCTATCAAAGTTTAATAGTAATCAATAGCATGATGCAAAGCAGGGAGGCCTTCAATCAACTAAATAGAAATCCAACTGATACACCAAGCTTTTGTTCCTCTGAACCCTATCAAGGGTGATTCTCCTCAAACTTCACTATTTGTCTTATAGGTCTATAGACCCAACTTCTTCACCTTTTCTTGCAAAAATTATTGCAATGTCTCAAGCCACTCACCTTTTTAGACACCCTTTTAAGCCTTCAAAAACGTATAAAAAACACATCAGGTCACTTTCAATGAACACCAACAAAACAAGGCTACTACGTTGTCATAATTGGCTAAATAGGCCAAATTTTCAAAGAAAATTTACTCCAAACTATCTACCCATACCAAATAACTATAGATAGTCATTTACCAGACCAAAAAACCTCCAAATCCACAATATTTAACATGAGAACCACTCCTTTAAGCCCACTTTTACAAAACCCCATTTTTAGCAAGTTTATGGTGGGTTTATTGAAAATCATATTCTCACAACTCATAACACATTTCCAATGCATCAAACATGCTTAAACTAACCTGAAAATGATTTTAATTCCCTTAAAATTTGTTGCCCCAAAGGATTTCAACCATTTCCACTCTTAAACCATTGAATTTCACCAAAACTCATCAAATTGCCAACTAGGGCATCACACCAAACCACTTAACTCACCTCCCCTACTCTAGAAACCATGCACATATGTTCCCTACCCCTAATTATGCCATTTCACCAAGTTATAGTAGGATACAATGGGTGGAATGACTAAAAATTTATTTGTACACACTCAACTACTTGCATTTGACAATTTTTTTCCCAAGTGAGAATTTGCCACCACAAAAAAAGACCTCTGAGATAGAAAAAAATGAGAGGTTATTGTAGAGGGGCCCAACATGATCCCATAGGCTCATACAAGAAGTTTCTAAGTGTCACTATGTTCGAATACGAGCATGCTAAAGTTTGCAGCCATTTTGCACTTTGGACTCTTTAGGGATTCTGCCAGTTGAACGCAGCTCAGAGCGATTCAGCGTGTTTTAGTGTGAAAGATGACCATTCTTAGCAAAACATACACACCCATACACATTGGGACAGTATTTTTGGTCACATAAGTTTTAGAACAAAATTTGCACCACTTTACAACTTTCAACTACTTGCATTTGACAACTTTTTCCCTAAGCGAGAATTCGCCACCACAGGAAAAGGTCTTCGAGATAGTGAAAACTGAGAGAGGTTATTGTAGAGGGGCCCAACATTATACCATAAGCTCAGATGATAATTTTTTAAGCGTTACGGTGTCCGAATATGAGCATGGTGAAGTTTGCAACCATTTTGCACTTTGGACTCTTAAGGGATTTTGTCTGTTGAACATAGCTCAAAATGATTCTGCGTGTTTCAGTGCGAAAGAGGAACATTCCTAGCGTAAACCTAACCACCCAAACATTTTGGGATAGTCTATTTGGTCATATGAGTTGCATAACGAAAGTTGCACCACTTTGCAACTTCCAACTACTTGCATTTGACAACTTTTTTCCCAAGCGAGAATTTGCCACCATGGGAAAAGGCCTCCGAGATAGTAAAAACCAAGATAGGTTATTGTAGAGGGGCCCAAATTGATCCCATAGGCTCAGATGAGAAGTTTCTAAGCATCATGCAATGTTCGAATATGAGCATGGTGAAGTTCACAACCATTTTGCACTTTGGACTCTTAAGGGATTATGTCGGTTGAACATAGCTCAGAATGATTTCGTCAATTTTAGTGTGAAAGAGGACCATGCCTAGTATAAAAATACCCACTCAGATGCGTTGGGACAGTACATTTGGTCACACGAGTTGCAGAATGAAATTTGCACCACTTTGCAACTTTCAACTACTTGCATTTAAGAATTTTTTCCCCAAGCAAGAATTCGCCACCATAAGTAAAGGCCTCTGAGATAGCGAAAAATGAGAATGCTTATTGTAGAGGGGCCCAATGTAATCCCATAGGCTTAGACAATAATTTTATAAGTGTCACAGTGTCTGAATACGAGCACGATGAAGTTCACAGTCATTTTGCACTTTGGACTCTTAAGGGATTATGTTGGTTGAACATAGTTTGGAGCGATTCTGTGTGTTTCAGTGAAAAAGAGGACCATGCTTAGCGTAATGTACCCAAATGGATGCATCGGGATAGTCTATTTGGTCACACAAGTTGCAGAATGAAAGTTGCACCAATTTGCAACTTTCAACTACTTGCATTTGACAACTTTTTCCCCAAGCGAGAATTCGCCACCATAGGAAAAATCCTTCGAGATAGTGAACACTGAGAGAGGTTATTGTAGAGGGTCCCAACATGATCTCATAAGTTCAGATGAGAAGTTTCTAAGTGTCATGGTGTCTGAATACAAGCATGCTAAAGTTTGAAGACATTTTTCACTTTGGAGTCTTGAGGGATTCTATTGGTTGAATGTAGATCCGAGCAATTTTGTGTGTTTTAGTATGAAAGAAGACCATTCCTAGCATAAACGTACACACCTGGGTGTGTTGAGACATTTTGTTTGGTCACACAAGTTGCAAGACAAAATTTGCACCACTTTGCAACTTTCAACTACTTACATTTGACAACTTTTTCCCCAAGTGAGAATTCGACACCACGGGAAAAGGCCTCTGAGATAGTGAAAATCAAGAGAGGTTATTGTAGAGGGGCTCAATTTGATCCCATAAGCTCAAACGATAATTTTCTAAGCATCACAGTGTCTGAATACGAGCATGTTGAAGTTCATAGTCATTTTGCACTTTGGACTCTTAAGGGATTTTGTTGGTTGAACGTAGCTTGGAGTGATTCCGCATGTTTTAGTGCAAAAGAGGACCATGCCTAGAATAAAATTACCCACCCATATGCATTGGAACAGTTTGTTTGGTCACATGAGTTGCAAAATGAAAGTTGCATCACTTTTCAACTTTCAACTACTTGCATTTGACAACTTTTTCCCCAAGTGAGAATTTGCCAGCATGGGAAAAATCATTTGAGATAGAAAAATTGAGAGAGGTTATTGTAGAGGGGTCCAACATGATCCCATAGGCTAATACAAGAAGTTTCTAAGCGTCAAAGTGTCTGAAGATGAGTATGCTAAAGTTCACATCCATTTTGCACTTTGGACTCTTAAGGGATTCTGTTGATTGAATGTAGCTCAAAGCTATTCTATGTGTTTGAGTGCGAAAGAGGACCATGCCTATAATAAACGTACCCACCTAAATACATTGAATTTTTTTTTTTGGTCACACAAGTTGCAGATTGAAAGTTGCACCACTTTGCAACTTTCAACTACTTGCATTTGACAACTTTATCCCCAAGCGAGAATTCGCCACCAAAGGAAAAGATCTCTGAGATAGCAAAAAATGAGTGAGGTTATTGTGGATAGTCATTAACCACCCTTTAAAACTACAAATCTACAACCTTTACTTTTAGCCAAGGAACTGCTCATAGAGTGCACTTTTCACAAGACCTTCATATTTAGCAAATTTAGGGAGGGTTTATTGAAAGTCCTATTCCCACACCTATCTCATGCCAAAGCATCAAACATGCTCCAAATGATTCAAGGTTGTTTAGGTTTTTTGAGTCCAATAAGCTTAAATTATGACCATTCAAATGTAATTGGTGAAGTTTTAAAGTCTTATGTTTCCATTTTGTGGAAGTTGCAAATCATAGTGAGAATGTTGTCAAGTTTGATAAAAGTTGTCAAGATAGGTTGAATGTCAATATTTCTAGTGTGAGGTCATATTTTTGGATTCAATAAGGTCTAGGTATACCATATATAATGTTTAAGGATTCTAGGAGGGTCAAATTTCAAAATAATACAATATGAGCAAAAATGTTGTCAACAAGAATATGTAAAAAAGTGCAATTTTGTACTCCAATGGCCATAACAAGTTTGAAAATTAGTTGGAGTTAGTTTTAGGATGGTAGTTGGGTTTTTTCATGTTTTAAAATGCTTCTTATGTTCGAGCTTGAGGTTGGAGAAACCAAGTTACAAAGAAAATAATAAAATCATGTTATTCCCATGCCATTTTCTGAGTTTTTCCAGAATTTTTTTTTATGTTTATTGGTACTGTATGGTTCCGTACATAGTGGTTGTGGTTACTTCTTAGTGGAAACTAGTGGGAAAAAGAGTTAACTATTTCAAAAACTTGGTTTGAAGAAATTTCATTCAATTTTGTGCATTTAATAGGAATTTTACTAGAGGTCGGTCTGTGAGCCCTGTTTCAAGGGTTTGAGTGTATTTAAAATGGTGTTTTAAGCCTTCCACCCACTGTATGATGTTTTAACTCATTGGATAGGCCTTGTTGAGATAGATAAACATTTTTTCATTGTTTCTTGAGAAGGGGAGGTCTGGATAATGATTTTTGGTGATGTCCTAGGTGGCATTTGGGGTGTTTTTACATGAAAAAGTGAGGTTAGAGAGAGTAAAATTGGGAAATGTTTGAGGGAAGTCATTTTTCTTGTTATTTTAAGCATTTGTAGGCTTATTCCAAAGTTTTTGAGTTGTTTTTGAGGTTTTAGAAGGTGTGGAGCATAGTTTTTCAATAAGCCTTAGGGTATATTGTGAAAAGTGAGGGCTTTAGTGTTTGGGGTGTTACAGGGCCTATGTTGCCCTAAAATTTGTGGATTAGGTGTTTCGTCTGGTAGGTGAGTGTTTCCCAATCAAGTTTTTGGTGAAAGGAAAAGTTTAAAACACATTCTCTTTGTAAATTTGGCCTAATTGAGGCCTTGGACAACATTGTTTTCAAGTTTTTAGCAAGTTGCTCCAAAGGAGTCTTAGGTTGAATTGAGGTATGTTAGAGATGACATAGGTTGCATAAAATTCTATGAGGCATACACTGCCCCTACCTTGTCAACCCTATGAAATTGGCAAGCTAGTGAGCTCACTAGCTTGCCAATTTGGTAGGATTGACAAGTTAGGGGCAATAAAATATGCCTTTCTACAATTATATATAAAGAAATTATTTCATTCTTTATCATAAATCCACATTCTTTTCCTTGAAGGAAAATTTAAATGTAAACCTTGAAGCATTACAACTAATTTTAGATGTAATATACACATTTAATTGAGGCATATATTAAGGAATATACACATTTGCATGTATTAATTTATCATAATTTTTGTATATCAAAAAATGCACTAAGTCAATGAAATATATTACAATAGTGATGGAAGAACATCTTGAAAATATTCCCATTTGTCAATACTTGTAGCAATACATGTAGGGAAATTATCCTCCCATTTGCAGCCCAGATCATGAAAAACATTGTATAAGAAGAAACAAAAGGAGTCGTTGCCCAGTTTCTTTTCTCCAATCCACCTCAGCTAGCCTAGTTATTTGCATTCCAAAATGCTTAAAAACATGTACATCCCTTACTCCCTAGGAAACAAATTGGTATTAGCCTCTCTGTGGTTGTGTACTCTCATAGAAATTTGGTCCACAAAAAATTGCAAAAGCCTATCAATCTTAGACATGGACTCACATAAAAATCTTTAAAAGAGCAATAATTGAATAATGTTAGACATACACCTGACGAGACCTTTTATCACCTTCATGCTTGTTAGATAAGGAGGTCAATTGAAGGTCCTACAATGGTGATGTGGCCCATCTTTTGCTACTTTCTCATCTCTTGATGATCCTATGTATAAATTTCATATATATCATTGACATAATTAACATAAAACATGTAGCATATAAAAATCTGATAAATCTACGAGATGGAAATGAAAGAGAAGATTGACAACTAGAAAATGCACCAACAATCGATGTTATTTTCTTAAACTTTTGACAAACTTCAGTATTACCTACAATCATAAAAGGATCAATGATAATCATAAATGCATATGAAATCAAAAACTAATAGGGAATATGGTGTAGAGCACATTGTCCTTCATTTTCTGAGTTGAGTGTAGTTAGGATGAATGAGTCAAGATGTTGTGAAATAAGGTTTATAAGTCATTTAATATGGTAAACTGACCCATTCCTCTCATTGTGGCCACTTTAATTTGAGGAATGGGTCTGCAACATCAATTAACTAGTGGGAATGTGGAATTTGTGCAGGGGAGGTCGAGTGTTATGTTGGGCATGAAGCCCTAGATTGAAAATTTATGTTTTCGAACTGAAATAGTTAGGTTTTGGGATAATGAAGTGTGTATAAAGGTTGGTCAACTTTATTTCTTGATGAATTAAGTTTGGGCAGAGGTATTTAGACCTATTTGAGGTATTGGCAATTTTGGTGAGGGTTGGATGTGTGATTTTCAATAAGCCCTAGGTTATTTGGCTTAAAAGGAGGGTTTTGTGATTTTGTGCTTGACTGAGTGATTGTTTGAGGTTAAATGGTGGATTCTTTGGTTTGAACACATGTAGAAGGCTGATCAATTGAATTTTGAGTGAAAGGGAAAGCTTAAAATAGAGTCCCTTTGAAAAAGTGGCCTAATTTGGTTGAAATTGAGTGGTTTGAGTGGGAAAATGATGGGAAACTTGGGGGAAACAAATATATTCTATCCTTTTGAGTTTTTTCAATTTTTTTATGAAATGTTTAAGGTATTGGTTAAGTTAGGAAAGCCCTGGAAGACTTTTTTCAATAAACCCCCATGTAAAGAGCAAGAAATGAGGGTAGCATGGTAGGGTGGTTTGGGAAATGTGTCTCTACAAAGTAATTGTGGAATTTGGGGTTTTTTTGTCTGGTGAGTGTTTCCCAATCAAAATTTGGGTGAAAAGGAAATTGTAAGGTATAGGTCCTTTGGAAAAGTGACCTATTTGGGGGTTGAAAATGGTGAAAAATCCTAATTGCAAGGTGTTGGTCCAAAAGAGTGATATTCCCATTTGAGACATGTTTGGAATGAGTGTAATTGGTATTTTAAACCCTAAATGGTTTGTGTGTTTGTTAAGAGGGTTGATAGCTATGCCCTAGTTTTGGTGTTTGGACACGTACAAGGAAACTAGGTTGAAATAGTGAAGAGTTGATGAAAAAGAGTTGTTAGGGAAAAATGTTTGTTTGAGTTGGATGAACTTGTGTATGTAATTGGTTAACCTTCCTTTTATTGATCAAAATACCAACTTAAAGGTGGTCAATAGAGAGCAACATATAACCATCATTTTGCATATGTACATTAATGCAATTTTGTAAACCCTTATACAATCAAACTTAAACGGTTGAATGAAAGCAATGATCAATAACATGACTTAAAAAAATTCAATGTGCATACTTAAAAATCAATCCAGGGAACCATCCGAGTCTGCTCTACTCTTTATTGTGTCAAGTATTTCCTCGTGGTCAGACTCACACACTTTCCACAATTTCTTGTTCGCAGGTTTTCCCTTATATTTGATCAAATGAACGTTGGTGGCAACAATAAGGTTCGAGTAGTGAATAATCTTTCGATGCATGTCGAAGTCCTCAAACAACCAAACTGCAAAATTCTTAATTGGGTACCTTCGAAGCCATGTTCTAGTAACAACCATCGAACCTTCAGGATATTATATGTTTTCTCCATCTATAACTGGGACCTCCAATTTCCTTTTAGCTTGATACAATGACATAGGTAATAATTTGTACCCTCTTCATTGTCTTCATCTGCAATCATTGCATAAATGTGTCATGCATTGATATGTTCATCTTGGTAGATGTATTTACTAAACATCATAATAAAACCTATAAGTAAGATATATTACTTGGTTCTAGTAGGCCTAATACATGATCAAAGTAAATGAATGATTGCATCTCCATGATATGTAGAGTCATTGGAAGCTGATAAGCGTCAAGTGGGGTTAGAGTTCTTATAGACCATTCATCAACCCACTCTTTTGACTCACAATAATTCCATGCTTGAAGTGTACATGAAGAAAAAAAACATGCCATCTTTTGCGTATGGATAGTCCATGTACCTGCATTGGATCTTCTAAAAGAGTGTAGCTTGCTCGATCCTGTTAGTGTACAAAAATCCTCATATTTTTTAATGTTAGTTGTTAGTATCATCTACTAAATGAAAAAATCTACGAACTAAAGAATTACCTTTACTACCTAGACCCATTGCACCATTGCACCACTGGACAATTGATCTTGCATTTGTCAACTTTACACTATTTGTGTGCTTTAACTCTTCTCGTGCTAGGGCTCTTTTGATACATGCTCCCCCTTTCCATGCCCGGCCTCTAAGAAGTTCCACATATGTTGAACACCACTGATCCTATTCATCCTTCTCAACCAGTAAAACATTTTGGCATTCTTGAATTGCGATGTACAATTACCTAACCATATGATATTCTGACTAAATGATATACCCTTGCTACCCAGATCAGCATAGAACATCTGAAAACAACCTTGGACAAACTTTGTAGAATGTGTGTGATCATCACTGATGTATAAGTGATACTCCCTCAATACTTTATTGTTTTACTTTGTACTATTATTTTCATGAATGAATGCTATATGCACAAATATAGAAACCTGTGTGGTTGTAGTACTGTTATTGCACCTTGTTTTTTGGTTGTAGTGTGTATTTCTCAGCAACGTTGACATCTAAAATGATGCTACAAAGTGGAAATGTGTCCTTGCATGACTTGAACTGTGATTCTAACCATTGTGCTCTATGTGTATGCCTTGCATACTCGTAGACCACCTGATCATGAAAAATTCCCATAAACTGATACACTAGAATCTCATCATTGACTAATTCACACTTCTTTTCTCCTTTCCCATCTTTTAGACTGTATGCCACAGTCTTATATTTGCCAAATTCCACAATTTTATCTCCAATTGTGTGTGTACTAGCCATGTGTTGGAAAATTGGAAAATGTTGCATGCCACCACAATTATCACATGTGCCATCCAAACATGACTTCTTGTAAAACATTGACCATCCTCTCTTTCACATAAAATGGAAGATAAAAATTTCCTTGATGATTTAGGTGGAGGCATAATGTTACATTCCTACAAAACATTGCCAGTATGCGTATCTACACATATACGTCGATAAACATCATAATGGTTAGAAAACTCAATATGAACCCTACAACAACAACTAGTGTGTGTATTATTTATTTTGACATAATAAGGCTTTAGCATTTCAAAATACCTTTGACATATTTTAGTTTCAGGAAACTTCTGTATAAAATCAGCAAAAATTTGGGTTTGAGTGGTATCCAAATAATGCTTTGGATGTGGCTCACGGATTTTACTACCAATTCTCCTTCTTACAACATCTCTTTGATTAAGAGAGTTCCTTGTGTTATCCTTCCAATAATTCACTATTAAAGATCTCAAGCCTTGAGCAATTCTTTTATCTTTTTGTGGCACTCTACCCGAGAATTCCCATAACTTATTTCTATTTGGATCCTCCACTTTTACATGCCTTCCTTTGGCTCTCATTAGAGATGATCTACTTATTTTCAAAGACTTACTTGCCTTTGTAAGGTTCACCTTGTTCCTTGTTTGACTGCTTAACAATGTTGTTGTCATCACACATCATGTGGCACAACTATCCTTCGTGTGTGAGGTAGAACACACTCTCATATGCACTCATCAAGTTCTTTACAATGGAATTTCACTTGAGTCATTCAAAATTCTTAGCCCAAGAGCCTTCATGGTGGGCCTAAATTTGAGTTGCCTCATCATTTCAACAAATAGTTGGCAATTTCCACCCTCACTTAGATTCGCAAAAAATAAACTCCATATTCTATGTGCGTATCTTTGATATGTATGGTTTTGGAAACTTATTAGGCATCCATTTAAAAAAATTGGAATCAATATCAATAATAAATGTAGGTTTTCTATGCAAAACTCTAGGAGGAGTTCTCAAATGTAATTTTTTGTCAATATTATGAAGGTCAACAACATCGAGGATAGATCGTGTACCTTCAATCGGAGGTGCAATTGATGACATACCTTGAGATTGACATGTAAACGATGTTGTACCTCCAACTTGAGATGTTGTTTGTGGAGTGCCTTCAAATAGATATGTGTTTGTTGATCTACTTTCAAAACTCAATTTTATTGATGGTGTGTCTTCAATTGGAGATGTGATTTTTGATGTACATGGAAAACCACATGTTGTTGCTGATGTGTCTTCAACTGGAGATGTGCATTGATCTTCACCTATGGTTGATGATGTGCCCCCAACTTTAGTATCCATTCTCATCCTTCCATGAACTTTCCTCATTCATCCCATTTTTTTTCCAATTTGACATCTCTCTTTGCATGGTAATTTCTGGTTCTATGGGTTGCAATTCCTTTGCTTCACGAGATACATTTTTTGATTATCTTCTCCTTGTATTTTTAACTGCATGCTCTTTCGATGTTAGAGGCTTCGGTTGTTTCCTCGACATGACGTTGAATGCTACATGTTCACAAAAACACATAGAACCACAAACACACATAGAACAAAAGTAAGTAATGCATTTTATGAAAATATTGATATCATTGATTACATTGCATTAAATATGAAACACACCAAAGCAATTTTATGAAAGAAGGCAACGAGTTGTTTGGAATTATCAAACATGTCTATGCTAGACAAAATTTTTCATATGATGGAGTTAGATATATGTAGGGTTAGATATTAGAATAGGGATTTTGAGTTTTTTTGAAGAGTTGGAAAAGTGGCTAGAGGTTGATGAAGTAAATGTAGGGATCCACAATGAACTTTTTCAAAGATTTAGAGGAAGGCTCTTAATAGACTTAAACACACTCTTTCAAAGTTTCGTCAAAGGAAATAGGCTTCTAAGGACACCAATCCACACTAAGGTATAAGGGCTTTGCATGAGCCTATTAATGCATCTAACAAGATTAAAATAATAAACCAAACACAACTTGATCATTTAACCTACCAATAAACACCATTTTGTATCACTCACTCCTTAACCACTTACAAACTAGTAATCCTTCCTCATAGGAAAATCACTCATATCTAATGAGCCAAGTAACTTATGAAGACTATAACAACATTTCAGATACCCTTTTCCATGGCCTAAAATATATCTCAAAAACACTATAAACTCTTTTGGATAAAATACCTCAAACTAGCAGTGTTCCACTCAAGCAACTAGGCCAATAAGGCCACTCTTACAAAGAGACACTCCTTTAAAAACCTTAAAATATCTTGATATCCATGTAAAATATTTTTTTAGGTTTTCAAACCTCAAACTCCACCTATTTTAGGAACTAGAATGTTCAATAGGGTACCAACCTTCAAACCCTCACTCTAAGTTTATCAAAACTAGGTTTCCCCTAGGGGTTTATTGAAACCCGAACTTCCTCAACACTCCACACCCAACCAATAGTTGGAAAATTTTAAAAATAGCCTACACATGCTCTAAAAATTTACACCCAAATTTTAGCACTATTATTTCCTAAAATGCTTACTTGAAACCTCCATTTTTAGTCAAGACACACAAGAAATCAACTAGGACAACAACTCACATAACACTTCCATCAAATATTTAACTCTTGAATCCTTATTCAACATGGAAAAAAACATATCAACCTTCATTTCACTAAGTTCTAGAGGTATCCACTAACAGAAAAGTTCATACATGCATTCTTTAGTGTTCAAAACCCCAAAACAGGGTTTCATACCCATTAGCACCAAAATGATCATAAAACTCACAAACCTCCATGAAACTCAATACAAAAAACTAAAAATTAAAGCTAATACATGCCTTTAACATTTCCTACAAATTTTAGACCATGAACCACTTGTACGGGGCTGTACAGTGGTCTAAAACATATATTTACCTGTCAAAACTCAGAATTTTACACTAAAAACAAGGAATACTTCTTGATCTTCTTCATTTTTTCCATACTCTCACCTCTTCCTCAAGGTTCTCCTCACATTTATGGACTCATAACCACATAAATGAATTCCTAGAGCTGACATTCTACTTACCTAACCTTTCATGCACCTAACTCTGCATCTTTTAGCAACTTTTCTGACCAAATTTTTCCAAATTGCAAGCTATGACACAACTTAACTCTCTTAGCTCCAAATACATTATAAACTGGTCTAATCTACCTTATTGAACAAAAAAATTTAAAAAATTGACTAAAATCCTAGCATTTCACCATGCCCACTAAAGATGACCTTTTTGACAAAATTGAGCTTACAAGGTGCTCTTGCACTAGAGGCCTGGAACATTGATTTTCAATAAATTCTCCTTGTTTCAAGAATATGAAGGCCTAAAGAAAGGGTTTAGTGTTTAGATGCATTAGAGAGGGTTCCAATGACTAATTTTTTTTGAATCTGAAGTTTTGTCAAAAGAGAATTGGGTTTGAAAAAGTGTTTGAAGGTATGATGCTTTGTAAAAGTGGCCTAATTGGCCTCTTGGGGCAGCGTAGAAGCATTATTTTGGTGATGTTGGTCAAAAGTGACTTGCTTTTTTTTGAAGGCCTTAATGAGTGTCTGAAAAGGTCAAGAGTTTGTGGGTTTGATTCATCTTTGATAAGATATGAATAATTTTAATTGTTGTGAATGCTACAAGGAAGTGAATGTGAATTGGTTAATTGAGCATTGAATTGAGGTTTTTGAGATTGAAGATTGTTTGAAACTAATCTAATTGTGATTGTTGAAGATTTTTTCTCCCTGCTCTACATCACAAACCTAGGGTATAAGTTTTTGCCACCTAAATGAAAACTAGAGAATCTTGTGTTTATTGTTCTCAAAACCACATCGTGATTGTCAACGAAGCCATGAAGAAGATGAATTAAAATAAGGGTTTGTGATGCTATATATTATAATTATTCACTATTTCTTTGGAAATGAGGTAACTTAGAAAGACAATAAGCATTCTCAATTGCACAAAACTTTCCCTTTTTTTATTTAGTAGAAAGGTAAATGGTATGAATGAATGGAAACTTACATTAACAACTTTTTCAACTCACTTGATTTTATCTAAGAACATGTGATGAAGGTGATTTTTTTATGGAACAAAAAAACTAATGGAAACTTGCATTAACATTGATGAAAGCTATTTAGTTTTCCAAATTGGTTGAAAATAAAAGTTTTCCTAGAACCATCACTAACAATGAATTTGAATCTCTTATGTCATGTTTTCCATTTTATATCTTGAAGCTCCTAAAAGTTAAACTTTTACATGCATACATCCATCTTATTTAATGTTGAATTCTATGTGTACCAATGAAGATTAATAAAATCATCAAATGAATGGTCTAAAAATTGTGAAAACAAAACAAAAAAACTCAATATAAACATCTACCTAAAATGAAATAGAGTGAATTCCACTAGCCATGTTGGAAATGGACTACTATAAGCAATGCAAATAGAATTCATAAGTAAATTTGTGTTAAGGAAATGTCATGTTTTTCATTTTTTGTTCTTCAAACTCACAAAAAATAAAAAAATTTATGCAACTCCCATCTAATTCAATGTGGAATTCTATGTCCAATTGTTATGATTAATAAAATCATTAAAGAAATTTAGTTTATATTGTAAAAAATAAAAAAATATACTAAATATAAACATTTCAATATTACCAAAATGAACATATTACTTGAGATAATGTAAAATGATGTAGAAACTTCAAAAAGTCTTCTTCTACGTTGTATAGCATGCAGATTGGTTGTAAAAAGATGATGAATCAAGAATATATTAGTACAAAATGAATTCAACTGCATAAAAAAAGGCGTTTTTAAATCGGATAAAGCACTGAATGAGAAAAATACAAAAGCATGTGGGCCTGAATCACGGGGTCAACCCCTATTTTATCATTTCAAGTTAAAACAAATTTGGCGCTCGCCAAATTTGGTGAGTGCCAAATGTGTTGTTTTCAAATCTTCACCTTCAATAGAGAGAGAGAGAGAGGTGATAGGAGTGAGAGAGATTAGTCTAGGTAGTGTGGTAGCGACTGGGACCTGAGAGTGATAGAGACTTGACAGGGATAGAGAGTTATCCAATTACAGTGGAGGAAAATACCTGACAATAGGATAGGGGTTGGGAGAGATGAGACCTAAGAGATACTCAAAGACCAAAGGGGGAGAGAGAGAAGGAGTGTGGGAGAGGGGGTTGGATTGAAATATATTTGTCTAGGTAGGGTTGGAGGTAAGTGAGATGTGACAAAGATGGACTATGAGAGAGGGCGTTGGAGTGACACATATTAGTCTAGGTAGCATGGGAGGGAGTGAGACCCAAGAGAGAGAAAGTAGAGAGGGAGAGATTTATTTATTTATGGTGGCGGGGGAGACCTGAGAGAGGGATTGGGAGAGAGAGGGAGTGGGACCCTTAAATCATAAACCATATACCATTAAACCTTAAACCCTAAACCCCTAAACCCCTAAACCCTCTACCCTCTACCCTCTACCCTCAACCCCCCCTCTCTCTCAACCCTACACCATCTATCCTTAAATCGTAAATCATAATCCCTAAAACCTAAACCCTCTACCCTTAACCCTCAATCCCTAAACCCTAAGCCCTAAACCCTCAACCCTCAACCCTCAACCCTTAAACCCTAAAACTCTCAACCCTCAACCCTCTACCCTTAACTGGGTTAAACCCTAAAACCTTAAACCCTATACCATAAAACCTAACCCCTTAAATTTCTACCCTATACCCTCAATTATCAACCCTCTAACCTAAACATTGGATCATCAAACCTCATCTATCTCTGTCCCTCCCTCCTCTTATCTCCTCTCCATCCCACTTCTCCCTCCATCTCTCCCTCCATCCATTCGTCCCTCTCTACCATAATTGCTCAAAACCTATACCATCAACCCTTAAACCCTTAAACACTCAACCCCAAACCATCAACCCTCAATCCTCAAACCCTAAACCCTTGAACCCTCTACCCTCTACCCTCTACCCTCTACCCTCAACCCAATGCCCTCTACCCTCAAACCTAATCCCTCAACCCTTAAACACTCAACCCTAATCCCTCAACCCTCTCTCTCTCTCACACACTCCCTCTCACTCTCTTGCAAGGTTCTCCCTCTTACCTAAGAGAGGGGGAGAGAGATAGAGAAAGAGAGTTGAGAGAGCGAGTGGGAGATAGAGGGATGAGAGAGAGAGAGGGACTTGAGAGAGAAGGAGAGGGAGAGAGAGTGGGAGAGAGATATAGGGCATGAGAGAGAGAGAGATGGACTTGAGAGAGAGAGGGAATTGAGAGAGAGAGGGAGATGTGGTGGGAGGGAGATTTACTTGAGAGAGAGGGAGGGGGAGAGGGAGATAGATAGAGGGAGTGAGAGAGGGAGGGAGTGGAAGAAAGATAGAGGGAGTGACTATGAGAGGGAGAGGGGGTAGGAGGGGGATACTTGAAAAAGAGAGAGAGGGAGAGGAGGTAGGACGAAGATACTTAAGAGAGTGAGAGAGGTATAGGGGGTGGGATGGAGAGATAAGAGAGAGAGAGAGAGAGAGGCAAAGTGGGATACAGATAGAGGA
Source organism: Sequoiadendron giganteum (assembly GCA_007115665.2). NCBI lineage: Eukaryota > Viridiplantae > Streptophyta > Pinopsida > Cupressales > Cupressaceae > Sequoiadendron > Sequoiadendron giganteum. The sequence continues at coordinate 619,954,315 of CM021103.1, read as the reverse complement.
AGTGAGAGAGAGAGAGGGAGTGGGAGAGAGAGAGAGAGACATAGAGACAGAGAGAGAGAAATCGCTCAACCCTTAAACCCTAAACCCTAAACCTGTAAACCCTCTACCCTCTACCCTTAAACCATAAACCCTGAACCCTAAACCCGTAAACCCTCTACCCTATACCCTTAACCCTCTAACCTCTACCCTTAAACCGTAAACCATGAACCCTAAACCCCTAAACCCTCTACCCTTAACCCTTAACCCTCTACCCTCAAACCCCCCCTCTCTCTCAACCCTACACCCTCTACCTTTAAACTATAAATTTCAATCCCTAAACCATAAACCCTCTACCCTTAACCCTTAATGTCTAGACCATAAACCCTATACCCTCAATCCTCAACCCTCAACCCTCAACCCTTAAACTATAAACCCTAAACCCTAAACCCTATACCCTTAACCCTTAAACCCTCTACCATCTACCCTAAACCCTTGAACCCTCTACCCTTAAACCGTAAGCCCTATACCCTTAACCCTTAAACCCTTAAACCATCAACCCTTAATCCCTCAACCCTTAAACCCTCAACCCTTAACCCTCAATCCTCAAACCTCAACCCTCAACCCTCAACCCTCTACCCTCAACACTTAAACCTTAAACCCTTAATCCTCAACCCTCTACCCTTAACCATGTTAAACCCTAAACCCTTAAACCCTCTACCCTATACCCTCCTTCCTCAACCCTCAACCCTCAACCCTCAACCCTTAACTAGGTTAAACCCTAAAACCTTAAACTATCTACCCTCTACCCTTAAACCCAATACCCTCTACCCTCAATGCTTAAACCCTTTTAAACCCAACTAAAATTTGTACGCTAATTTTTCAACCCTCAACCCTTAAACCCTAAACTGTCACCCCTCAACCCTCAACCCTCGTCCCTCAACGCTCAACCCTCAACCCTCAACCCTCAACCCTCAACCCTCAACCCTTAAAATGTAAACCCTGTACCCTATACCCTATACCATTAACCCTTAAACCCTCTACCCTCTACCCTCAACACCCCCTCTCTCTCTCAACCCTACACCATCTACCCTTAAATCATAAATCGCAATCCCTAAACCCTAAACCCTCTACCCTAAACCCTTAATCTGTAAACCCTAAATCCTAAACCCTCTACCCTTTACCCTCAACCCTCAACCTTTAAACCCTAAACCTTTAACCCTCAACCCTCTACCCTTAACTAGGTTAAACCCTAAACCCTTAAACTCTACCCTCAAACCTCAACCCTTAAACACTAAAACCTTCAACCCTCAAACCTTAACTAGGTTAAACCCTAAACCCTTAAACTATCTACCCTCTACCCTCAACCCTTAAGCCTTTTTAAAACCAACTAAACTCTCTATGCTAATACCTCAACACTCAACCCTTAATCCATCAACCCTTAAACCCTAAACACTCAACCCTCAACCCTTTACCCTCAACCCTCAACCCTCAATCCTTTACCCTCAACCCTCAACACTTAAACTATAAACCCTAAATCTTAAACCTTGTACCCTATACCCTTAACCCTTAAAACCTCTACCATCTACCCTAAAACCTTAAACCCTCTACCTTGAAACCATAAACCCTATACCCTTAACCCTTAAACCCCAAACCCCTAAATTGTCTACCCTCTACCCTCTACCCTCAACACTCCCTCTCTCTCAACCCTACACCATCTACCCTTAAGTCATAAATTGTATTACCCTAAACCCTAAACCCTCTACCCTTAACCCTTAATCCATACACCCTAAACCCTCAACCCTCAACCCTCAACCCTCAACCCTCAACCCTCAACCCTCAACCCTTAAACCCTTAAACCCTAAAACCTAACCCTAAGACCCTCAGCCTCAACCCTCAGCCCTCAACCTCCAGCCCTCACCCTCAAACCTCAAACCTCAGGCCTCAAGGCCTCAACCCTCAACCCTCAACCCTCAACCCTCAACCCTCAACCCTCAACCCTCAACCCTCAAACCTCAACCCTTAACCAGGTTAAAACCTAAACCCTTAATGTATCTACCCTCTACCCTTAAACCCAATACTCTCTACCCTCAACCCTTAAACCCAATACCCTCTACCCTCAACCCTTAAACCCTTTTAAACCCAGCTAAACTCTCTACGCTAATACCTCAACCCTCAACACTTAATCCCTCAACCCTTAAACCCTAAACCCTCAACGCTCAACCCTCCACTCTCTACTCTCTACCCTCTACCCTCAACCCTCATCCCTCAACCCTCAACCCTCAACCCTCATCCCTCAACCCTCAACCCTCAACCCTTAAACTATAAACCCTAAAACATAAACCCTGTACCCTATACCCCTAACCCTTAAACCCTCTACCATATACCCTAAACCCCTAAACCCTCTACCCTTAACCATTAAACCATATACCCTATACCCCTAAACCCTCTACCCTCTACCCTCAATCCCCCTCTCTCTCTCAACCTTACACTATCTACCCTTAAACTGTAAATCGTAATCCCTAAACCCTAAATTGTCTACCCTTAACCCTTAATCCCTAAAACCTAAATCCTAAACCCTAAACCCTAAAACCTCTAACTGAGAGAGAGAGGGAGAGGTGGTGGGAGGGAAATACTTGAGAGAGAGGGAGAGGGAGAGATATAGAGGGAGTGAGAGAGGGAGGGAGTGGAAGAGAGATAGAGGGAGTGAATGTGAAAGGGAGAGGGGGTAGGACAAATATACTTGAGAGAGAGAGAGGGAGAGGGAGTGGGAGGGAGAGACATGAGAGAGAGAGAGAGAGACATAGAGTGGGAGAGAGAGAGAGGGAGAGGGAGTGGGAGGGAGAGACGTGAGAGAGAGGGAGAGACATAGAGTGGGAGAGAGAGAGAGGGAGTGAGAGAGAGAGGGAGTGGGAGAGAGAGAGGGAGAGACATAGAGAGAGATAGGGGTATAAGGGAGATACTTGAGAGAGAGAGAGAGGGGTATGAGGGAGAGACTTGAGAGAGAGAGGGAGGGAGAGGGGGTGGGAGGGAGAAACATAAGAGAGAAGGAGAGGGAGAGAGGGTGGGAGGGAGACACTTGAGAGATAAGGAGAGGGAGACAAAGTGGGAGAGGGGGGTGGGAAGGAGAGACCTAAGAGAGTAGGAGAGAGAGTGAGTGGGAGATAAAAGGATGGGAGGGATACAAGGAGTGAGAGAGAGAGAGATACTTGAGATATGGAGAGGGGATGGGAGGGAGAAGGAGTACTCAGGGGAGAGGGAATAATTTGGATAAAGGGATTGGAGAGAGATGGATGGAGTGAGAGAGAGAATGGAGAGAGGGGGTGGAGAGATACTGAGAGAGGAGAGAGAGAGAGGGAGGATGTGGGAGAGAGATAGAGGGAGGAATGAGAGAGACAAAGAGAGACCGACAAAGGGAGAGGGGTAGGAGGAGAGACTTGAGAGAGAGAGAGGGAGGGAGAGAATTGAGAGAGAGGAGAGGGAGAGAGAGTGGGAGAGAGATAGAGGGCATGAGAGATAGAGGGAATTTAGAGAGAGAGGGATAGGTGGTGGGAGGGAGATACTTGAGAGAGATGGAGAGGTAGAGGGAGAGAGATAGAGGGAGTGGAAGAGAGATATATGGAGTGGCTGTGAGAGGGGGTAGGAGGGGGATACTTGACAAAGAGAGAGAGGGAGAGAGGGTAGGACACAAATAATTGAGAGAGAGAGGGGGAGGGGGTGGGAGGAAGATACCTAAGAGAGAGTGAGAGAGACAAAGTGGGAGAGAGTGGGAGAGAGTGGGAGAGAGTGAGAGAGAGGGAGTGGGAGAGAGAGATGGAGTGCATGTGTATGAGAGAGAGAGACAGGGGGATGGAGATACCAGAGAGAGTGAGAGAGAGATAGAGTGAGTGAGAGAGAGGGAATGGGAGAGAGATAGAGGGAGTGAGTGAGAGACCTACGAGAGGGAGAGGGGGTAGGAGGGAGAGACTTCACAGAGAGAGACAAAGAGAGAAAGATAATGACCTAAGAGAGGGAGATGGAGTGAGAGAGTCAAAAAGACCAAAGGGAGAGAGAGAGAGGGAGAGTGAGAAAGGGGATTGGAGTGAGATAGATTTATTTAGGTACCTAGGTGGGAGGGAAAGAGACCTAAGAGAGGGGATTGGACTAAGAGAGAGTAGTCTAGGTCACGTGGGAGGGAGTGATATCTGAGAGAGAGAGACTTTAGAGGGGTAAAGAGTTATTCAATTAGGGTAATGAGTTAGAAAGCATATGAAATTTAAAACCTCAATTATCCATCTACAATCATAAACTGTGCACTCTAAGCATGATCAAAGTTGTCGACCAAAGAGAGGGGAAATTCAGGTTTTGTTCAAAGAAGGTCATTTGGCGAGCACCAAATTTGGTGTTTTCCAAATGACATATCACATTTGGTGCTTGCCAAATATGGAGCTCACCAAATGACTTGCTTTGGACGTGTTAATTGATAGGATTTTCCCAATTTCCTCATTTTTTCATCTATGCTCCCCATCTCATTGGCACGTATTTCAATGCAAGTATATAAAAAAAACCATGATAGCATTAACCTCTCTCTTAGCTATCTAAATATATAATTATTTTTTCATTTTGATTTAGTTAAGGTTTTGATCCATGGATCCTATTATAAATACCTTCGTTTTTTATCAAAAACCAACATGTGCTAGTTTTAGGATAGATTTTTACTCATTCATCAAAATGTGAAACAAATTACATTTTTTGAATGTAGACTCCATTCTACACATGATGAAAAAAAATCAATTTTTTGATTAGTTTTCAAAAAAATTAGGGGGGAGCACACTCAAATTTCAGCTTTTCAGGATGTGTCCACTTTGAAAATTCATAAAATATTATATATTCATTAAAAAAAAAATCCAAAAGAACGAGGATAAACTACATGGTGCTAGCTAATTTCTCATTGTTGGGATTTTTTAAATTCTAAAAAACAGTGAATCAAAAAGGGGGGATCCCTTAGGCACTATGCTATTTTCTTTTTAAAAACAAGACTTTTTTCCAATCTCCTTCACTTCCTTTTTGAGACCCTTAATATTCATTAATTTCAAAAAAAAATAGTAGCATAGAAACTAGACTCGAAGAACTTCAACATACTTAATTATTCAACTAGGATTTTCAAAGCACAAAAAGGTCCTACTTATAGAGTTTTGGAGGAAAAGCTTACTTGGCAAAGATCAACAGTTGAAATTAAGTTTGGTAAGATGAACCATAGACGATCGAGAGGCTGGAGAGAAAGATGGAGGCTAGAGAGAAAGAACAAAGATATTTCCTCCTACAAAACCTTTTCCATTCAAAAATAAAGGAAGATGACCATTTGTCACTTTCTAGTTATGAGAGTTAGTTGGTAGTTGAGGATAATTCAATAATTATTTAATTTCATGTGACATGTGGATTTAGAAGCTTCCATAATTAGATATTAATATTTAATTATGTGTGAAAAGTGGATAAGAAGTTTCTAATTAAATATTTAAAATGTTTAATTATATGTGAAAAGAGAATTTAAAGAAATGATGATGATTTATGAATTTAGAAGAACATTTACTTATTTTAATTAAAAATTCAAATTTAAAGCAATAGGATAATTAATTTAAATAAACTATAAAATTTAATTAATTAATTAAAAGGAAAATAGAAGCATGATAATAATTAAATAAATTCATTTATTTAATTAGAATAGAAGAATTAGAAAATGAACAATATTAATAAATAATTATACTTATTTATATGTAGATGGAATTAGAAGATTAATTAAACAACTCATATATAATTAGTTACCAAACTTAATGTGATGTGACCATTTTTAGATGTATACATTTTATCCCTCTTTGAAGTGATGTGTTTTATGCATTGCTTCAAAGAAAAATTCAAATAAAGAAAATTTGCCCCTAACTTTAAAAAATTGATTAATGATGTTATATGCCCCCTTAGGAGATAAATCGCATGTTTGCAAATTTTTTGAAGGTTTTGATGATTTTTGAAGATTTACAATGATTGGATGTAGGTTTTTCGATTATCTCTCGATGAAAAAGTATAAAAGGTCTCCCTGGACGAAACAATTGTTAGCTCCATGAAAATAAAAATAGCCCCATCTTAAACACCCCCTTAAAATGCGTAAAAAGGTAGAAAGTCATTTTCATTTTCACTATGCACATTATGGTGATTGGAGATGTCTAAGTGATTGCAAATGAGATGGCAATCCATTACGAGAGGCATAGATTTGAGAGGGTACGCCGACATCAAAGACAAACTGCCTATGGAACCCAGTAAGATTCTAAACCATTTTTGTGAATTTTTGTCCATGAATTTCATACACAATTTGAATTTTTTGAAATGTTGTATTCTATTCTAGCACATAGCAATAAGTTTTAGCGCATGCGAGCCTTATGATAACACATAGATGAGTTTCTTTATCGCATGCAAAGTAGCACATTTAGGTCATAAGCTAGTGCATACTATAGATAAATTAGCGCATAGGTAGATTTAGTGCATCGGTGGATAAAGTAGCACATACATTAGGGGTTTTAGTACATATCTATCTTTAACACATCACTAGGATAGATTAGTGCAAATGCTAGATAAATTAGCGCATTTGATGAAATGGCATATTTGCCCTCTATTTTAGTGCATCCATGGATTCATTTAGCACATTTGTTGAATTGGCACATAGATTATCCTTTTTAGCGCATCCATGGTATTTTTGATGATTTTGACTATTTAACGGTCCACATATTCTTGATTTTGATGATTATTTCAAGAATAATTGTGATTTCTTGTGATTTTGCAATATTAGACAACCGATTTGATAAATTTGATTAGCATCAAAGATAACAAATTTGATTTTTATGATGATTTAATAAATTTGTCCTCATGTTGAAATGAGAAACAAATAGTAAAATGATTGATTTGATGTGTTGATTTGATAATTGGATAAATTCACTTTCAAGAATAAAAAAAAAATAGTAGATAGATGTAGTAGAATTTTTCAAATTGTCGTTCCTGATGAAAAACAAATAGTAATGATGAGCTGATGGTGATGTATAGATAAATTTGTCTTCATGCTTGATGAAAAAGAAATAGTAGATCGATTGTATTGATCATGTTAGTTGATTTTTTTGATTGCATGTTGTAATTTCATGCATGATGTACTCTCCTAATGAATTTATTATTTTTCCATGATGTGATCTGATTGATTTATATTGATATGATGTATAGGATGATTTGAAGATCCTCCATGTCATAGAGAGATTCCCTAGGACCTGGGAGATGATCCCTAGATTGTTGCAACCTAAGATTGGAGTGATTTCTAGATGTGGGTTGGGCTCATTGCTTAGGATCCCGCAGTATAGGATCAACAGGGGGTTACTAACAACCTTATCTGAGTGGTGGCACAGTGAGCATAACACCTTCCATTTTCCCACTGGTGAGATCACAGTGACTCTTGAGGACGTATATAGGATATTGGGGATTCTAGTGATAGGCGAGATTGTGGTCTATGACCACAAGGAGGTTGGTGGTACCCATGCCTTATAGAGATTATTCCAGGATGTGGCCATTTATGGATATGAGATCCCATGGAAAGAGATGGTTGTGAGCTATGCCCCACTCCCCTCAGTGTTGGATCAATTCATTGGTGGATTTTGTGTCCTAACCACAAGTTGAAGGGACTGTTAGTAGTATACGGTTAGATTCTAGAGTAGATGATCCTTCATCAGATGAGGTATGCATGGGGTTCATGCATGTTGGCCCACCTATACCATGATTTTCATCAAGTGGTATATACAGGGGGGAAGAGTATATCTTCCAAAGTTACTCTTTTACATATCTGAGTGTGGGAACACATTCCTATTACTTGCCCCTTTGTAGAGAGAGACCATCCTATTGGCCGTACATATGTATATGCTTACGCAAGACCACTTGGTCAGCCTAAGCTAGGTAAGTTGGAGTATTGGAGGAGGGTATTGGACGACATGGATACAGTTATATGGAGGCCATATTTAGATTGTGAGTCCTGGGATGAGGATGGCATTGAGTTTCCCTATTGTGGCCTATCGAGATATCTGATTGGGAAGACCCCCTTCATTATAGAGAAATTTTTGGTCATGCGGATGTTGAGGTAGATTGGGAGAGTTCAGGTGATTCTGCAGGGAGTGGCTCATTATGCCAGGTGGAGGGAGGATGTTGCAAAGTGGGTCCCATTTATTTTCTATGAGGTAGAAAGGGCTGAGTATCTAGGATTACAACTAGAGATATGGGAGTATAGACTAGATATTGCAGATGCACATATGATAGAGGGGTACACCCAGTACTTCCACACACATGATTTTCTAAGGTTGATGATTCCTAATGAGCCCACTCCATTACTTGATGGACCAACATTACAACATGTGAGGAGACAGTGAAGGGATGAGGCATAGGCAAAGCAGGCTATTGGAGGAGATGATGGGGATGAGGATGATGACAGTGATGATGATGATAGTGATAATGGGGATGATGGAGATAATGGGAGGAGACCACCCATTTTGGATTTTCGGGTTATGAGGAGACTAAGGACCATGAGGAAATCAGAGTAGCTAGCAGTAGGTCCATCACATGTTACTATCAAGTCTCCATCTTGACAACAAAAGAGCTATATAGATAGCCTAGAGGTACAGGGACAGGCTCTCTAGAGCCAACTATCATAGGCTCATATTTTTATCACATATCCATAGGCACAAATGGTACATCCACCACCTCCAAATCCATAGGTGGCTCAGTTGATGGTTGAGCGAGATAGTTTGAGATAGCACTACTAGTAGGCAAAGGGTATTGCAGAGAGGCTCCTGTGATATGCAGAGGGCACCTCCGTTGGAGAGGTTGTGGCAGTGGGGTTGGAGACTAATCATGAGGTAGAGTACTATTGAGAGAGATATGAGGTAGTGCCTCCTGAGCAGTGGATACCTTTCACCTAGTCAGGCACCAGGTCTTGTACTCACTCTAGGTGTCACTCTAGGAGTGTGACCAAGGGTGTATCACAACTAGGCAGATGAGATATAGGTGGTGCAGGTGGGATTGTTCTAGTCAGACCAACTCCTTCTGGAGGTAGCAACAACTATAGTCTCGATTTTGATGCTCCCCATTGATTATTTGATCATCCTTGTATACATTCCTTTTTGTCACATTTTATGTATATATTTCTTGACAGTTGATATAATTATACATTTGGACATTGATTTGATGAGATTATATAATATGCAACAGTGATTTCTGATCCTATATGGGTGCTGCCACAATAATGGGTTACACTTTTTGGAACATCCTGATTTTTGCTGAAATCACATATTTTTAGAAAATTTAATGATTTAAGCCTTAAAAAGGTTTCATTTTAAGGGTTTTAATTGAAGAGGGTTTGATCAAACTCACTTATATCAAACCCCCTTGGATAGAAAGCCGCTAGTTTTAAACCATATCTATAATGGAGTCTCCTCTACACCTATCAAAATGCTGATAAAAAACCACTTTTGATTTACCTTTTAGGGGATCAAATTAATTTATTTAAAATTATTTTTTTGTAAACATGTATTCCTTATTATAAGCTTCCCAAAAAGTATAATTTTAAATATATTTATTTTTATTATTATATTTATTTTTTATTTCTTATGAATGTAGGTTTTTCAATGAACATCGAGGTCTTTATTTCACACATACGGAAAAATAGGAAAAGAGAGAAAAAAAAATCTTAAAAATGCATGTACACTAGCTATTGATGTCCTTATTCCAACAAAAAAAGAATAAGTTAATTCAAATGAATACACAAAAAGTTATGCAACTGAAAGTATAATATATCCAAATTATAATTACTTTGAATTAGAAAATTAATTAAAAAATATATATGCAACAAACAATTATGAAAAAATATCCATCCACTATATAATTGTGTGAAAACATTATATTTAAAAACTTAGAATTGTATGCTTTCTATAAAAAAAGTTATGCAGCTAAAAGTAAGCATCAGTTTTTGAAAATGATGTTTAGTAAAAAAAATAAGTTAATAAAATCTACATAAAATAATTCATAATTTTTTTTAAATTTTTTTTAAAAAATATAATTAGATTTTAAACACAAAATATCACAAATCACTAGTTTTCTTCATCTTCAAATTCTTAATGGTTTAGCTTTTATAGGCATACGGAAGTGAAGATCTAGTGAAAAATGTTGATTTCAATGTCAAGTTTGGCCAAAAAGTGTAACCCATTATTGTGGGATCACCCATATGCCTGTGTCTATAGATATTATTCTATGATGGATGTTCATGTATGTATTTCTATTTCTATATGTTATGTTGCTTATGGTTATGGCATGATGAATTATGTTTATGGATAACGATCTTTGCAAATGGTAATATCACATGATGATAACTATGCATATGATATGATAATGATGATGATGTATGTTTATGACTCAGATGAATAATTATTATGATGTGATGACCTATGTATGGATCTTATATGCATTATGATGATGGTTCTACAAAATATGTTATGATGGTTATGATATTCTCTTTTGATGAATGATGCTAATAATATATGGATGATCCAAACGACAAATGAATGATTTTATAATGTTCTATGTGTTTCACCAAAAAGTGTATACCTTGGCACTTTTTCACTCATTTTGGCCTTTTCCATCAGATTTTGGCCTTGTATACATTGATTCAGTCTTGTAATCTTGCAATTCATCAATGGCATAATGATGTTTTACTAAGGTGTTGTGAAGCGTTGCAATGCATTTCCTCACTTTTGTAAGACCCTTTCAACATAATTTACCTAAATAATACATCCTTACACCTTCCTAAGCCTTAAGACAAAATGTTGTAAAGTGTTGTGTTGCATTTTCACACTTATCTAGGCTCATCACCCTTAAATCAACCCTTTTTATAAGCTAAATTTCCCTTTTAATTGCATCATTAGTCCAGACCTAAGTGTGTTTCAGGAGGCAAATTTGATAAAATTTATTAAATATAAATCAATTCCCAACCACCACCAAAATTTTCCTAGGTGGACTAGGTCGCCACTTTGGGTGACCTAGTCCCTTTAGGCATAAAATTCAAATTTTAAATAAACTTAATAGGAATCTTGCCTCCTAAACCCTAAGGTTGGCCTATTAGGTTGAATTTTGGAAAAAATAGGGTTTCACATGTACAAATAAGGGTTTTTACCTCTATTTTGTCTCTCTCCTAGCTCATTTTTACTCTCTTTCTCTCAATCTTGAAGCACTCAAACAACCAAGACTTCACAAGAAAGCATACAAGCATTAGAGTTTTTAGGTTATCTCCATTGGAGCTTCTCATGCATGTTGCAGATCATCAACAAAGGTTTGGTAAGCATTTCTATTGTGTTGTATTTCAATCTTACATTCCTTTGCTTTCATCTCATTTGGGTTTAATCACCTATAAAGGGGTTTGACTTAGGCAAACCCTTATTTCCTAACCCCAACAATTCATGGTCTTTGCATGTGTTTGTAGGTCTTTTGATCCAGATTAGGTGAAGTACAAAGTGTTACAAGAAGTACCAACATTCTCCTCAAGTCAAATCCAAGCCTCAAACCCTAGAAAGGACAAAAGGACAACCCATAGGTCACTTTTGGGGATTCCTGCCATAGATTGCTGCAGAAAAGGGAAACATCAACCGGGACCCACAAAATCAAAGCGTGATTCCTCATAAAGCTACAAGAGGACTAGGTCACCCCTATTGGCGACCTTGTCCTTGTGTTAGGCCTAAAAAAGGGTTTTTGTATTTTTGGGCACCCATTTCCCTGAAACCTGTTTTGGTAGAATTTTTAGGTTGGAGGACTAGGTCACCCCAGTTGTCGTAAGTGTCCTTTTGCCTAGATCAAGCATTCTCCAAGAGATCCTAGGAGCCATAAACTACAATACCACTTTACCAAGTACACACTTTCTGTCTCTCTTTGTTATTTTCCAGAAAATATACATTTAGGTCATTCTAAACTAGCTAAATACATTAGTTTCATTTTTGATTTATTTACATTTGGATACATTTGGATTAGCATCAATTTACTTTCTGTTCTAGCCACACAATACACACACTTAGCACAAAGCAATCATAAAATCCTCCCCCCCTTTGAATGAACCTCACCATAACATATATCAACATAGAGGAAAGAGTTTTATTCCTAACCCAAGTTCTTCTAGGGTGAAAAACCCTATGAGCCTAGTAAAGGAATCCTCTTTCCCTTGTTAGCCACATATGTGTTTTTGGCAGTTCACTATGATGTATGGAAAATTTAATGATTTCCTATAGATGATTATGGATGCAAAGATATAATGAAAATGTTGTGATGAAATGGATGCAATGGATGCATTTTATGATTATGTAAAATGTATAATGATGCAATGGCATTTATGTGTTATATGCAAAAATAAAAATGATAATGAATAGCATTTAATGATTTTAAAATGATAAATGAAGATGATATGAATGATGTGAAAGTGATATTGAAAATGAAAAAATGATAATGAAAATGAAAATGAAAATGAATGATGTTTTTTATGATTTCTGTCAATGTCAAAATGTACTCAATCTTTGTTCAAAGAAATATATTATTGTCGATGTCCTTACCAACCTCCAAAATCTATTATGCAAATGCAAAATTAACAATGAATGCGGTCTATATTAATCATGCAAACTTAACTATGCAAAATGAACTATACGATGTTGTCATTCTATGAACCAACTTTATGCTTGTTTATCATCATTGAGCTTTTGAAATGTTGGAAGTTAGTACAAGCATCAAAGGGTATATTTGCACCGATGATGTTCTAAGTACAACTTTCATGATTTTTGATATAGCAAGTTAATAGAAGCATCGAGGTATAATTGAACTGAGATATCCTGAGTATTTCTTGCATAAACAGATAGAAGTTAATCCTTTTCCTATGCGAATTTCAAAATGTCATCAATGATACTTTTGTAAATCATGTCTCATGACAAATTTGCACAGTAATAATGATTAACTTATAGACAGTAAACAAAGAAAAATCATATTCCATTCCTATTACTCTAGTTTAGTACATCATTGAGCCACTCCAAAAATATGATGTCATATAATTACTAAACAACAACTCAACTTATGCTTTAAGTGTTCCAATCATTTTATTCGAATTAAGATCATCCAATTTGTTCCAATTTTCATTATGTGATATGTCTGATAACTATTTTGACAATGCATGATTGGATTTTTGATGTTGATCTTGTCATTTAGATATTTGATGAATTCACTATTTTCCTATTTAAAAGCTCAAAAGTTGATTGCCCCTTGCGAGTTTTCACTTTGACCCCAGTTAGACACAACCTATTGCTATGGATATGTACAATGATCACCAAGACCTGATGAAATATTTTCGCCTCTAGTGGATATCATGTCCATGATGTGGATATGATGACAAGGGATGGATTTGATGCTAATAAAAATGGCTATGTACAAATGATGCAGGACATAAATTAATAGATGGAAGAGCCAACTAGTTCACAAATAACACCTGATTGCCAGGTTTTCACCATTTATTTTTATTGCATTTTTTTTCATATTTTATGATTTTTTTGTTGTTACCAACACGCTTGTTTGTTAAGTTTTCATCAAGGCAGTGATTTTTTTGATATTTTTTCACTTCTTTTTTTTTTTGGTATTTTGTTCAAGACTTTTTATGCTATTTTTGGATTTTTTTAAGGACATTTTATATTGTTTTTGGAATTTTTTAGGATATTTTACATTGTTTTTGGATTCTTTTAGGACATTTTACATTGTTTTTGGATTTTTTCAGGACATTTTATGTCATTGTGTTTAGACATAGAACTTCTTAAGATGAATGCTATTGATCGATTCTTCAAATAGGCCCCCTTCAAGTGTAGACAATTGATAGGCTCCAGAACCATATACTGCAGCAATGACAAATGGACCAAGGCAATTTGGTTCAAACTTTCCTTGCTTCTCCCTATCTTGTTGATTATGGGGATTCTCCTTTAGGACCAGGTCACCCACTTGGAATTTTTGTGGTCTAACTCTGTGATTGTAGCTACGAGACATGACTTGTTGATAACCCTTCAAGTGATCAACTATACATTCTCGTCTCTCATCTAATAGTTCTAGTTCTTGCAATCGAGAAACTCTGTAGTCTTCATCAGTTATGAGTCCTTTCAGTGAGACTTTGAGTGAGGGTATCTCAACTTCTAATGGAAATATTTCTTATGATCCATAGACCAAAGCATATGGGGTGGCTCTTGTTGGTGTGTGAATTCTAGTTCTATAGGCCCACATAGTTGGATTCAACTGGACATGCCAATCACGATCGACATCATTTATTGTCTTCTTCAAGATCTCTAGGATTTTTTTATTTGAAGCCTCTACTTGGCCATTTCCCTATGCATAATAAGGTGTAGAGAACCTGTGTTGGATATGGAATCTTTCACAAAATTTGTCGACATATTGATTCTTAAAAGGTGTCCCATTATCATTGATAATGGAGCTAGGAATACCATACCAACATATGATATAATTCAAGATAAAATATGAAATTTTATTTCTGATTATTGTGGTCAATAGAAAAAATTCAATCCACTTGGTAAAATATTCAGTTATCATGATTATAAACTTGTGTTCGTTTGATGAAGAGGGGTGAATTTTTCCTACCAGATCTAGTCCCCACTGATAAAAGGGCCATGTTGTAGTTAAAGGATGTGACTCTTGAGCCGAAGCATGAATAAGGTTTCCATGTATCTAACACTTTGGAAATTTCTTTACAAAGGTAAAATATTCCCTTTCCATAGTTGGCCAATAATAAACCATTCTAACAAGTTTCTTAGCTAAGATCAACCAACTTGAATGAGTTCCACAAAAACCACCATGAACCTCTTGTAAGGCCTTTTTGGATTCATCATGTTCAAGACATATAAGAAGTGTACCACCAAGACTATGCCAATAAAGGGTGTCAACAATTAAGTTATAGCAAGAAGATTGGCGTATAAAGTTTCTCTTTTGATTCTAAGACAAATTTGGGGGTAAGATATTATCTTTCAATTAGGTATAGATCTTGCTATATAAAGAGGAATCAGAACCAACCAAATGACAAATGATTTGGGTCTCAGGATTATTATAGGTAGGGGAAAACAATTATTCCACTAGGACTTCATATCGAGTTTTATTTTTTGATAGTTGTAGTAGTGAAGCAATTGTAGCCATGGCATCTATAGCTTTGTTGTCGATCCTCGAAATCTATGTGAAATTGATTTCAAAAAAATATTTCTTAAAATCATCAACCATGTTATTATAAGGCATTAAATTGTCATCCTTGGTCTAATAATCATCATTTATTTGGTTAATTACAAGTTGTGAATTGCCATAGACTTGCAGCTCTATGATCCTCCATTCCAATGCTACTCTCATTCCAGTAAGCAGTGCTTCATATTTGGTTATGTTATTGGTACAAGGAAACATTAACCGATAGGATTTTGGACTATTATGTCCATGAGGTGTGACAAATAGAATTCCTACCCTTGAGCCATATTGTGTATAGGATTCATAAAAAATAGTGTTTATGACTATTTTGTTGTTGTGAAAACATCTGCATCAAGAAATTCAATATGCATTGCATGATTTGTTTGTAAGGGTGCTTCAACTAGATGATCTAATATGAATTTTCCTTTGATGTATTTTTGATCTACATAGTGGATATCAAACTCACTTAAAATCATTACCCATTAGCCTACCTATTAGGGTAGCTTTGCTCAAAAGGTACTTTAATGAATTAATTTTGGCCACAAGTTTAACTATGTGGGATAACATATAATGTCGCAAATTTTGGGAAGCAAACACTACTCCTAAACAAGCCTTTTCAATAAAAATTTAGTTGAGTTCATGACTTGTTAGGGTCCACCTAATGTAGTATACAACTCATTCTTTTCTTGTTATATCTTCTTGTGCCAACAATGCTCCCAAGAATACCTCTTTGGTTGAAATGTAAAGTATGAGTGGCTCTTCTCGTACTGGTAGAACCAAGAATTATGGACTCATTAGATATTGCTTCATTTGATTAAACATTGATTCACACTTTTCTTCCCATTGAAAGGACCATTTTTGTGCAGGATATGCATGGAAGGAAAACTCTTGTCTGCTAGTCATGCGATGAACCTTTTGATAGATTGTATTCATCCTTGCAATGACCAAATTTGACTGATATTTCTTGGTGGTGGAATCTCCATGATGTCTCTGAATTTCACTGGATCTACCTCTATTCCTTTTTTTGAAACAATATATCCTAAAAGCTTTCCAGATTTAACCCCAAGGACACACTTCTTTGGATTGAGTCTAACCTTGAATTTCTCCATTCTAAGAAATATTTTAGATAGGATTTCAAGATGTCCCTCTCTTTTGTAAGATTTTTGTAATATATCATCGACATAATCTTCCATGAAAGTGTGCATCATGTCATGAAAAATAGTCGTCGTCGCTCTCTGATAGGCTGCACCTACATTTTTTAGTCCAAATGGCATCACATTCCAATAATAGGTTCCCTAGGGACATGTGAAAGTAGTCTTGTCTTGATCCTCAGGTGTGATCTTGATCTAATTATATTATGAGAATCTATCCATAAGTGAATACATAGAATTTCCAACTGTCAGGTCCACAATTATATCAATGTTAGGTAGAGGAAAATCATCTTTCGAGCATGCTTTACATATATCCTAAAAATCTATACAAATTATGATATGCCCATTTGGATTTGATATTGATACAATGTTAGAAATACATTATGCATAGTCAATAAACCAAATGAACCCAAAATACAATAGTTTCTTTGATTCCTCTTTGACCAATAATGTGACATGCAGATGCATCTTTCTAAGTTTTTTCTTTACTGATTTTACCCCTAACATTATAGACAAATGATGCATGATGAGATTAGAATCCAATCTAGGTATATATGCATATGACCAAGAAAAGTTTATTTGAATTGCTTTCAAGAATTTTGTGAACTTTGGAATCTCCTCCTCTGTTAATGAAGCAACAAGTTGCAAGATCTTTGGTTATTCTATAGTGTCTATGTTGATTGCTTATGTTGGCTCGATCAAAATAGAAGATCTCTCTTGGTAGTGTTATGGGAGAGTGTCAAGCTTCTCATCCTTTAGTTCCTTTGAAATTTTTTCACCATTGGATACACTCTTTCTTTTTCCTTTTTCATGATCTAACACTATCGGTTTTTTGGTTTTCACCATTAGATTGATCTTTTATATTATTAATTTTGTAGCTAATAAACTTAACACTCTCCCAATTGAATTATTGATCATGACATTCACTAGTGCAACCTGTTTTAGGATTGGAAGAGCAAAGATAATTTACCACGGATACATCATCTTGGAATATAGGGACATCAATAGGCTTGGGTTGATCCCAATTAATAAGCTTAGGATGGATTAAAGGCAAAGGATCATCTGGTTGTGTGAGGTCAAGGGATGTTAAGGTCATGACATAAACATGGTTAACATTCTCGCTATAGGGAAGGTATATGATGGTATCCTCCTATTGATTATCAATCTTGTTTTGAACCAAATTTTCCTTGCTCGAGTCATGTTCATAATGAAGTACATAGTCAAGTGGCTAAGTCCTTGAACTTTATCCTTGTGTAAGTATGGGTGTATATTTTTGTATGAAATCAACATTTTTATCTCTCCAAAATTCATTGTCATAAATAGTATCCCATTCATATTCATTTGAATCAATGTTGGACTTATCCTACAATCTAAGAATTGTCAAAGCTATTTCCTCACGAGATTTCTTTAAAGTTGCTTCTTCATGGGTTTTCTTTAAAGTGACTCCTTTTGTATCTTCACTATACCCAAGTCTTGTTTTATCTTTTAGATGTGTTACTGTAGGTTGAATGGGCTCTATTATTGCTTCCTTTCTTTTACCTATGGAACCAATTTCTTGATAACCCGTCCTTTTCATGATAGTATAGAATTTACCATACTATTCTATAGGCAATTTGATATGTAGAATGAATTCATCTTCATCCTTATATAGCCAATTGAGAATGTCTCTATCTTTGGCTTCCTCTTCTTGAATATTAGCTTTGATAAAATTTTCATCAAACATTATGATGGGTATTGAAGATTGTGCTCCTGATGTGGAGGCTACTACAACTTTTTGTTTGGATATTGTGGGTTGGCCATGTGATCTTGGAGAGATAGGTAAGTTAGAGAGACATAATGAATATTCTACCACCCCTATTTCCTTCAATTGTAATTTTTTTCCAAATTTCTTTATCAACTCCTTTGATTAGTCATTATGATTTGAAGGGGAAACAACAAGAGCCTCTCTATTATGCGGCACAAAAGTGTCCTAGGTCACTCTGAGATTAGAAAAAAATTGGCTATTGTTATGATTTTTTGGTATAGTTATCTCTTGTCTTTCATAGGGAAATTTGAGACATTGATGGTACATTGATGGTACCGCTTGCGTCTCATTGATCCAAGGATGACCCAAAAGTATGTTGTAAGAAAGGTATCAATCCAAAACTTGGTATAATGTATTCTTTATAACAAGTCCCACTCTGATAGGCAACATGATAAAACCATTGGAAGCTCGTTCTTCATCATCATATTTTTTAATTGTTATCTTCCTTCTTGGATCAATAGAATCTTCAAAAAACCCTAAGGCGAGGACCAGCTTTAAAGTACATATTCAAGTTGGCTCCTCCATGTATTAAGACATATCTAATTTGGGTTTTATGGACCATGACTTCTAGATAAAGTGAGGAGTTGTGTGGATGAGTCATGGAGGCATCATCCTTTTCGGAAAATAATACAATTGTGTCGATGAGAACCTTCTCTAAAATTTTCTTATGTGTTGGGGATATTTTGAGAAGCTCTAAGATAGAGATTTGGGTCAATGTTTTATCAATTGATTAGCTAAATTATACCAAATTGGAGGAGAAACAGTTGATTTGGATGAACTCCCTTTTAAGAAAACTTTATCTTGACCCCTCATTGTCACATTGACTTTTTGATATTCCTACTTTTCCTTGACCTTGATAACATTAACCTTCTGGTCATTCATGTAAATGTGGTTGATTGTGGTATCATAAACATTGTTTACATTCTTGCCTTTTTCACCTGAAGATTCTCCTTTTTGATATTTTGGAAGAGGGTCCTTAAAAGCTTGATGATCTTCAATGGCATAATGTCCCTCAATTGTTATTGTGCAATTTTATATCAAATATTTGACTCATTCCACAATGGTGGTTTGACTCATGGCTCATAATCTCTTTGAAGTGGTAAAGTGATCGAAATTTTATTCATAATCTCTTTGAGAACTGGCTCAAGAGATTGTCCCAAAGGAGTAAAACTCCATTGATTTGAGAAAGAATGTGACTTGGGCGGATTTGCATTTTGAGTGCTACCAAGATTATTGTTGAAGTTACCACGATTATTGTTATTGTTCTAAATGGTCATATTTCCTTGATTGATGTTGGTTCCCAAATTGGAGTTGCTATTTCCTTGATTGGTTGAATTTACTTGATTGGTGTTATTGCATGGGGTACCAGATAGATTGAAAAATGGATGGTATTTCTTTCACACTATTTGCATCTACCACACCATCATTGACAACATTCTTATTTCTAGTCCAAAATCTTAGTTTGTCATTGTCGTTGTTATGATTGTACGAATTTGGACTATCTTTGTAAAGTTTTATCACTCCTCTCTTGACTAAGGTTCTTTCAATAGTGATTGCATTTCAATCAGCTTCTCAAAATGTGGAGGAAAATGAAGGTTGAGCCTATAACTCATTTTTTGATCAATACTATTAATAAAGATATACATCTTTTCCTTTTCAGGAACTAGATGAGAATATCATGCAAATAATCTTCTCCATGTTTGTAGGAATGTGATGAAGGGTTCCCCATTCCTTTGATTTATTTTGCATAGATCAAGCATGTTATTTGATGTTGAATGTTGTAGGAGTATTGGGATATAAATTTGTTGATCAACTCCTCAAATGTCTTGATGGGTGGAGTGATTTTAGAGAGCCATTCCATGGATTTCCCACCCAAACTTCATGGGAACAATCTCATCACGTATGTATCCTCGTGTGCAAATTCAAGGCTCGTGTTTCTAAATTCCCTCACATGGTCAATAGGATATGTTTTCCCATTGTATCTATCAAATTTTGGAATTTCACAATCCTTTGGAAATGGGATCATGTTGAGATTTCTATCAAATGGGTATGGACAAATATCCTCCAAAGAATATTTCTTAGTTGTACCCCCTTGTATTTCCTTGATTTTACCTTGTAGTTCTCTTATTTATTGGGTAAGATCACTAAGATCATTTAAGTAAGTTGCAAACCTTTCAGGATCTTCTTTAATTTTCTCCATATCATATTCAGAGGGTAATTTAGCACCTTGGTTTGCCAATAAAAAAAGTGTCTTTCTTTATTCTGCTCTAAGATATTTCCATGGCTAAGTGAAATTGTGGATCTTTCCCATCTTCTCTAAGCATTTCATCAGTTATTTCATCATTTGAACTATTCCCATGAAGCCTATGAAAAGGATTTTTGTCTCTATCACACGTGTTGTAAAGTGGATTTTTTCTTCCATCTTCTTCTTTGTGTTTTTGGGACCTTGTGATAATAAGCATATTCTTGTATCAAATATTTACTAACTTCGATCACAAATGGGAGTGCAATTTGTTGAAGAAACGATGCTTTATCCAAATAGGATGATGGACCCTATTAATATGACTAAGGAATTTCTAATTTTCTAGTTTTGTTTCCCTGGATGAAGGATGATAGATCCTATTATGGAAATTAAAATGAAAATAGGAAATTGATTTGAAACTGATGCACTTGAAGATGTTTTGATCTTAGCTTGAAAAATGAGCATTTTGAAAAAAAATTCTAATGTTTCCAATTTTTCCTCTATTGTCACAACTAGTTTGGACAGTTGGAATATTGTATTGTTGGTTGTGGATGTAAGAATGAAAAATGGGTTGAATATTATTATGACTTTGTGAAAGAGCTTTTCGTTGGAAATAAGCTTGTGAATAGAAAGGCTCTACAACAAAATCATCAATAAATCCCCTAGCAAAGTCATGATATCTATGGATGAAAGTTCGATGTTCAAGAAAGAATTTCTTATTTTGGTATAAAAAGCACCTCCTTTTCAATAGTTTCTTGTAACTAAGATGCTTTTTTTTATTTCTTAATTCTTTCCCCAAGGGATTTCTTGAAAAATGTTGTAGATTTCCAGCCCCTAAGTAGAGAAAAGATTAGTATTGGTGTTGGTCAAGGGATTGTTGTTGGCAGGTGATGTCAAAAGACTATTTTGGTCCAAAATACAGATGTGCCACTCTATGCTAGGGATGCGCTAGATTGTTCAATGAATGCGCTAAAATATCAGATCAATGAACTACTCTATAAAATGCATGTGCTAGATTGTTGGATGAATGCACTAGACTATTGCATGGATGTGCTAGACTATTGAATGGATGCACTATATTATTGCATGGATGTGCTAGAATAGTCATTCAATGCACTAAAAGATCAAGGCAATGCACTGAAAAAATGTGAAGACATTTTTTTTGATAGTTTACTAAATTGGATGATCTTATCTAAATTACTGTTTGGAAAACACAACATGCAGTAAGATAATAGTTGTTTTTAAGTCCTAGAATCTAAACAATAAGTGTATGTTCTCTAAAATTTCCATGGGTATTTGAACAAAACAAAAACTTCATGTAGACTCACTCTTAATGGTCAAAAAGGTCATTATAATAATCACAAACCACATCTTAAAATTGCCCCAGCTCACACAACCGTGTCACCCCTTAGAGGGCACCCGTGTTTTTGTCTTTTCCAAGTGTATACTCAAAGTTACATTTCTCGATGCCTTGAGCAAATGGTCCTTGGAAATTATATGGTGAGTATCATGGGGGTAGATTCTTCTCTCCCCTTGCATTGTGAGTATTATAATGTTTGGCTACTGACTCAGTTAGATTCTACACTAGGGCTTGTAATAAGGGTTTGTTGGGTGTGAAAAATGATAAACTCCCTCAAGAGACCTCCCAACCTTTAGAAAAAAGGCTTTGGTGATGGTTATCTTGCACACTACCATCAAGTGGATTTTCATCAACAACTTGCTTTTGATTATAGTGGGTTGGGATCCTTGGCTTTAGGCGCTCCCACTTAGGTCGTTCCTCTTGGGTGAGTAATTTTTCCCACAAGAGCACACCTGCTAAAGGTTTTAACAAAGCATAAAGTGCATGAAATTAAAAGATGATTTTGGCATTTTGATCATCTAGTTAAGGGGAGAGAATAGGCCTATCACCTGACAAACACAACAAACAATGATATTCAATTTTAATCCCAAATAATGATTTGCTAAGCTAAGTGAAGATGTTGCTTCACAAAATACATGGGATTTATTTTATCCAAGATATATCAATTGTTTGGTGACTACCCTAGGATTGGTTCATTTTAATTTAGATGGCTACCCAAGGATTGCTTTGTTTTAAACTTATGCAAAAACATTAACCTCTGTCCACGACCACATCAAAATCGGAATTAAAATTTACAGTCTCATGAATACGCTAAAAGAACACATGAATGCACTAGAACATAGTAGGTATGCATTGAGAGAAAACATAAATGCACTATAATAGAGTAGGTGTGTGTTGAAGAACATATAAATGCACTATAAGAAAGTAGGTATGCACTAAACGAACATATAAATGCGCTATAAAAGAGTATGTATGCACTAAAACATGCCTTGTATGCACTAAACTATAACAAGTATGCACTAAAATGGGTCTCGTATGCGCTAAACCATGAGTCCAATTTGTGACCTGCAATAAAATATTAAAAACGGGGCAAGGGCCCCATGGTGGGTGCCAAAAATGTGTGCGGAAATATGTGGAAGCAACTAATAAGTTAAACAACACACCAATGAAACATTGTATCAAAGAATCTAATTTAAAATTAAACAAACTTCAAACCCAACAGATTCTTCAAAGCCGTCCCATTGTCCTCTATCTCCAAAGATTCATTTTAAGCTGCTTTCTCTTAGATTGTATAAGCAGAAGCTCAACAAAATGACAACCTAGAGAATGAGATGATATGCAAAATGCATTATTGTGCTAAATGATGCGAGATAATGAAACTAAGAATAGATTATGCAAGCTATTCTACTATGATTATTTATGCTAAGATGATAAAAGCTAGGATGCTATGCAATAATTATTGAATCTAGGATATTAAGATGCTAAATGCTTGATTATTCAGCTATAATTATAACGCTTAGTTGGCAATGATCAACAGTTGAAATTAAGTTTGGTAAGATGAATGGTGGAAGATCGAGAGGTTGGAGAGAAAGATGGAGATTAGAGAGAAAGAAGGAAGATGTTTCCTCCTACAAAACCTTTTCCATTCAAAAATAAAGTAAGATGGCCATTTGTCACTTTTTAGTTATGAGAGTTAGTTGGTAGTTGAGGATAATTCAACAATTATTTAATTTCATGTGACATGTGGATTTAGAAGCTTCCATAATTAAATATTAATATTTAATTATGTGTGAAAAGTGGATAAGAATTTTCTAATTAAATATTTAAAATATTTAATTATATACGAAAAGAAAATTTAAAGAAATGATGATGATTTATGAATTTAGAAGAAAATTTACTTTATTTTAATTAAAAATTCAAATTTAAAGCAATAAGATAATTATTTAAATAAACTATAAAATTTATTTATTTAATTAAGAGGAAAATAAAAAAATGATAATAATTAAATAAACTTATTTATTTAAGGAGAATAGAAGAATTAGAAAATGAACAATATAAATAAATAATTAAACTTATTTATATGTAGATGGAATTAGAAGATTAATTAAAAAACTCATATTTAATTAATTACCAAACTTTATATGATGTGACCATTTTTAGATGTATACACCAACAATCTCCCCCTAGGTGATCCCACAAAATTGGTTTACAATTTTGTTGAGGAAGGAAAACTACAAAAATTCTCCCATGAAGAAAATTTAAGGTTTTGGGGGGTTCATATGAAGGGGTTGTTTTCTCTAATCCAAAAGGGGTTCGATCTAACTCCCCTTCGAGCGAACCTCCTTTTTGTGATATAACCATTCTTTGCATGTTTTTTTAATGAAATAAAAGAGAAATTCAAGACAAAGGGGGGTTCACTTGAACCCACCTTCAAGCAAACCCCCTTTGCTCAAAAGGGTCAAGGGGGTTTGATCGAACCCCCCTTTTTGATGTAACTATTGAATCTTATCATGAGTATAGGATGTGTAACGGTTAATCAATTAATTTCTAATTTTTCTTGTTCGCACATCTCTAATTTTTGGGTGGTGGCTGTCTGTCTAGGCAATTTCTTTTTGGCATGTTTCCTCCTTATTATGGAGCATTCTTTTTTGGGATCTTTAGTTTATTAGTGGGGGTGGCTTGTAGTAGTTTTCGGGGAAGAAGGTCATTCATGGTGGTGTAAACTTGAAGTAATTTTTGGTTTTTGAATTCAATGGAAAAGCTCAATATTTTTACCTTTTGTAGATCCTATGAATGTTGTTCTTGTTTTCTTTGTAGGTTAATATTTATATACTGATGTGGATTTAAAACTTTTTCTATGGATTTTGTTGCAGAGATATTGAACTAAGATATTTATAGTTCACTGGCAGATACTGAGGTTTAGTCTGTATCAGTTTGGTATCAGAGCAATCAGAAATGGCCCAGAGGGGTGTAAGTGTGAATTGGGGAGGAAGAGATAGAAGGAATGCAGGTCATCATAGAAACATTTCCAATGTAGTAGACCCTATGGAGAGGCTTACTGAAGCCTTAAAAATCCAAAGTTCCAAGGTAAAAGTTGATATTTCTGATTTTAAAGGAGAGCTCAATTTAGATGTATTTCTAGATTGGGTTCAAGAGTTGGAGAAGTATTTTGACATGAAGGACATTGATGAAGATGATCCTAAAAGAGTGAACATCCAAGTTGAAGTCGCATGCAACTTTGTGGTGGGAGAATGTGCAGATTTCAAGGAGAAGAGAAGGAAAAGATAAAATTAGGCTTTGGCCTAAGATGCTTAAACATTTGAGAACTTGATTCTTGCCCTCTGATTACTAGCAAAAATTGTTTCAATAATTCTGAAATTTGAAACAAAAGGATCATTCAGTACATTCTTATACTGAATTGTTCATGAGACTTCAAATTTGAACATATATACAAGAGAGTGAAGAGAAAGCAGCAACTCGGTATGTGAATGGAGTAAAATTTAAACTTCAAGATGAACTCTAATTGTTGAAATTACCTATGATGGATGAAGCTTATGAATTTACTTTAAAGGCAGAGGAGAGACTACATCGAAAAAGAAAAATAGTGAGTAAAAGAGATGATAGCAAAAAAAAGAAGGGGATAGAGGTTTCTTTTGAAACTACCATAAATGAAGAGTCAAAAGAAGGCAAGAATGTGAATATTGACTTCAAAGGAAAGGGAGCTTTTAGAGGTAGAGGATGAGGAGGTAGTCCTCCTAGAGTGTGGAAGCCTATGAAGTTTTTTATTTTTGATGAAGCCCACAAGGCTATAGATTGTCCTCAAAACCCCAAAAGGGTGATGGTAGCCCAAGAGGAATAACCTTGGATAGAAGAAGTTGAAGTTGAGTTAAGAGAGAACTTGATATTGAGAAGAACTTAGATATTTGGAGACAAAGAAACCCCTGAAGCTGATTGGAAGATCAAAAACATCTTTCTAACAAAATGCAAATGTAAGGACAAGGTATGTAAGGTGATCATAGATGGTGGATCTACTGATAATTTGGTGAGTATATAGATGGTTAACAAATTACAACTTAATGATATCAAGTTTCCACAATCCATAATGTTCTTTGTAATGATTTATGTTTTAGATTGTATGAAATTACAACTTGCTTTTGTTCCAAAATCTAATTCCTATAATATTTCTTGGTTAAAAAGAGATCATAGTGTAGTTGTGGATAAATCTTGCCTTGTTTCCTTCAAAATTGGTCCATAAGTGGATGAAGTTCTTTGCGATGTGGTACTGATGGATGCATGCCATTTTTTGTTGGGTAGGCCTTGGAAATATGATTAGAATGTAATCCATCAAGGTAGAGAGAACACCTATGAGGTCCAACATGAAGGAAGGAAAACACTCTTAAAACCATGAAAAGAGGAAGGAGCATTTGAAGTGACAACTTTGTCTCTTCTCGCAGAAGCCAAGTTCGAGCTTGAAGAAAAAAATAGAATTCTAGCTCCACCAAGAAGAGAGTTGGAGGAAACTCTAAGAGAAAAAGAGGCAAACTATTTGAAGAATGAGATCCAACCAAAAATGATTGTAGAGCTGCAGCAAGATTCAACTAACAATATTACATGTGCACCTCGAGAAATAGGTGTTGTAGTTTTAGTTGACTATGAACTTCATTCTCAAGGGGATAGTGAGTTGTGGCAGTATAAGTACAATCATCAAAGATCTTCCAATAATGTGATTCAAAGTTTATTCCATAGTAATTTCCTCATCTAGTCTGAGAGGAATGAAGTGAAATGTGATTAGAGCAAGGGAAAGACTTTCAAGTCTATTAGTGAATGTAGTAGTGTTTATTTCACTGGTTTTTCTTTGGGAACTTTTCCTAGCTTTATCCATCCAAATGAATGGTGGAATTAGCATTGGACTCCTGTCCCTAGAAAAACATGAGTTGGAAGCTTGGATAATATCTCAGATTATTTCAAGGAGTCCCAAGAGAATAATCCGAAGACCAAACCATTTGTGGTAATGCGAACTGATTTTTCTAAACCAGGAGGTTTAGACCTTCTTAAAGGAAGGAAAGATGATGTAACCATCGAATCCCATCATGACTATAGGATGTGTAATGGTTAATCAATTAATTTATATTTTTTCTTGTTTGTGCATCTCTAATTTTGGGGTGGTGACTGTCTGTTAGGACAATTTATTTTTGGCGTGTTTCCTCCTTATTATGGAGCATTCTTTTTTGGGCTCTTTAGTTTTTTAGTGGGGGTGGGCTATAGTAGTTTTGGGGGAAGAAGGTCGTTCATGGTGGTGTAAACTAGATGTAATTTTTTGTTTTTGAATTCAATGAAAAAGCTCAATATTCCTACCTTTTGTAGATCCCATGGATGTTGTTATTATTTTCTTTGTTATGGAGTTTTTTCTAGAGATGTTAAACTAAGATATTTAGAGTTTACTTGTAGATACAAAGGTTTAGTCTGCATCACTTTTTTTTCCCTTCTCCCCCTCTTCTACCAAATTTGTGCATTTTTTTTTCCTTTCAAAGCTCACGTTGAGGATGAAAATGGAGGAAACTTCAAAGACCCAACTAGATGATGGCAGTTCTTGGAACGAGCTATCCATTGAATATAATTTTAATATATTTTGGTTATATTATGTATTTTTTTAGTTTAATTAAACATAGGTTTGCATTGAAAATCAATATCTTTGTTCTACACGTGGAAAAATAGTAGATTATCAAAAAAAAAAAATCTAAAAAATATGTTTGGGCTAGGTATTGATGTCCTTGATCTAGTACTTAAAAAAAATTATGTTGTTTATGATCTTCCTATGTCTAAATTGTGATTGGTTTGACATCAAAACTTGATTTAAAAAAAAAAAAATCAATAAAACACTATGAAACTAGATTAATGTGCGAGATATCATAGTTACAAAGCTAAATTAAAAAAAATAGAAATGTATCCTTCATAGAAAAAAATTTACATTTTATATGGTGAGCATCACTCTTTAAAAATGGTGTTTACTGATAAAAACAAGTTTTTGAAAGAGATGGAAAAAGAAATGCAATCTGATTCAATTTTTTTTTTTAAATATATATTTAGAATCTAGAGACAAAATTTCACAAATCACTAGATTACATCATCTTCAAATTCCTCATGGTTTAGCAGCTATAGGTACCAAAAAGTGAATATTTAGTTAAAAATTTCAGTTCAATGTCACATTTGGCCAATAATTGTAAACCAGTATTGTGGGATCAACCCCCTTTGTAATGTTGAAAAAGGGTGTCTCAAAATTACTGGTGTAAAAGGCATCGACTGAAGGTTCATCAGGTTGACAGGTGAATTTCGATGAGGCAAAATGGCTAGTCTCCTTGACATCCCGATAAGTGCTTCATCAAAGAGACATACACATGTCGGGAGGATGAAATGGCTAGTCTCCTCGACATCCCGATAGGCGCTTCATAAAAGAGATAGACACATGTCAGTGGGATGAGATGATTAGTGTCTTCGACATGGTGATAAGGTGGGATCAAATGCTCATGAGGGATGATGTCATTAGGACATGTGGTGATGAGTGTTTGGTCAATATATCAAGTCACACTAGTGACATTAGTTGTACGATGGTGACAGGGGTGGCGCGTAGGTAGTAGGGACCACCTGATCAAAGTTGCAAGGTATATTGACAAGACCTTCTTATATCGATGTGAGTTGTTATAGCATCTCTTTGAAATTCTGATGAGATTTCATCAGTGAGGCCTTCTTATATCGATGTGAATTTCTACAACGTCTCTTCAATATTTTGATGGGACTTCATTGACACGATTTCACCATATTAGAAGGAGTCACTTGGGATTCCCTCTGATAGAATGATAGGAATGTTGAGGTGACAATGGGAATTCAGAGAGACAATGACTTTTTGGTTGGCATGGAATTTGGAACGACGGTTTTCTTGAAACGCTTGAGAAGTATGTATGCAATGTCATAGCGCATTGGAATAGTGAGTGAAGATTTGAGTGAATGTAACTAAGTGTTGTTGACTTTCATTCTGGAAAAGAACCTAGAAGAGCACAAATCTGCACTTGTATGTAATTTTTTATTGTAATACAAGAGATCTTTGCTTTGGTGTGTGGGTTTTTCCCCTAAAGGGTTGCCCCACATAAATCCTATGTTGATGAATTTATTGTCTATTCATGTTTTTAATATGTACATCTTAAATTAACTGTAATTGAAAAGTTTAAAATGGTTTATTTTCTTCTTTCTCCTAAAGATTAGTATTAGGAAGGCATTTTTAGCACTTTTCTTTCCTTTCATTTGGTATCAAAGCATTGGCTAGATTTTTTATCCTTGTAGGTTAGAAGGGTTTTTTTGTACTGATCTAGTTTCAGTGGGAATTTTGCAGAGAAATCTGGTTGTATTCATATTGTAGATTTACGATGGCGAGCACATCTAGAAGAATAGAAATAGAAAAATTTAATGATGGTAATTTTGAGTTGTGAAAACTCAAAATGGAGGATTTTATTGTGGATCAAGAGCTTTGGGATGTGGTATCTAGTAACAAACCATCAAAAACATTGCAAACTGATTGAGATGCAATGGACTAGAAAGCCAAGGGTTTGATTAGATTGTGCTTGACCGATTATGTTCTTTTGAACATCCATGAAGAGAAGACCACAAAAATTCTCTAGAAAAATATTGGTGACATTTATCAAGGGAAATCCTTGGTAAATAAGTTATTCCTAAGAAAAAAGTTATACTCTTTGAAGATGGAGGAAGAAGCATCTGTTGCAAATCATTTGAATGTGTTTAACATGATCGTTGCTCAGTTGGGGTTTGTTGGTGTGAAGATAGATGATGAAGATCATTGCATACTTCTTTAGTGTTATTTCTCTGACACATGGGATCACTTGGTAATGGCTATTGGGAGTGCAACAACCACTTTCAAGATGGAAGATGTGGTTTCTTCACTGCTATCAACAGAAATGCAAAGTAAGTCTTTTGAGATGGCCAAGGAGGCCCTTGTTGTTCGAGGTAGATCAAAGAAGAAAGGTAAGAAGAAGGAAATGAAATCTAAATCCAATTCAGAGGGGAGATCACAGTCTCTTGGTAAGAATTCCAAGGTGAAATGCCAGAACTATGGGCAATTTAGACATATCCAAAAATATTGCAAAGAAGAGAAAAAGAAGAAAAAGAAGAAAAAGAAAAAAAAAAATTCTTCTGATAATGAATCTTCTCAAGATGATACAGATGCATTCATAGAAGCTTTGGAATGTCATGCATTGGAAGATGTGTGGTTGATTGACTCAGGTGCATCTTTTCACTTGACCTCTCATAGGGGTTAGTTTTAAAAATATGAAGAGTATGTTGGTGAAAGTTGTATATAGGAGATGGTTCTCACCTGTAAATTGTTGGCTATGGAAGAGTCGGGATTCATTTTCCTGATGGAAGGATAAAGGGAATCGATGGTGTGATGTATATCCCTAGTTTGGCACAAAATTTACTTTGTATAAGCAAGTTAAATGATTTGGGTTAATAGGTATATTTATCAAATGGTAGTTGTAAGATGACTAGAGGTTCTATGGTGCTTGCTAAGGGTGCATGAATTGGAACTCTATATATGTTGGATGCTTGCACAATTCAATGCAATAGTACTTATGTGAAGTCTGGGAAAAGGGCTTCTTCATCTGATCAAGTAGAGAAGGAGGACACTATTCCTGAGGGTGATAATTCTTTAGAGGTGAAGCTCCTAGTGGAGAAGAAAATGTTGTGGCACTAGAGACTTGGCCACATTGGTGAAAATTTTTTAAAATCATTGAAGAATAAAATCCTAGTTGATGAGCTTGATGATTGTAATCTTGAGTTTTATTTTTGCAAACATTTTATATATGGAAAACAACACTGTGTTTCTTTTTATCCTAGTTCTCATAAATCTTCTAAGACTTTGGATTATATTCATGCTGATGTGTTTGGTCTAGTTAATGTTCCTTTGTTATTGTAATCTGTGTATTTTATCTCATTCATAGATGATTATTTAAGAAGGATAATTGTATATTTTCTCAGAAGTAAAACTAAGGTATTCTGTTGATTTAAGGAGTTCAAAACCTTGGTAAAAAAAGAGACTAGTAGGAAAATAAAGTGTTTGAGGATGGATAGTGGTGGTGAGTTTTTTTCTATAGATTTTGATAGGTTCTGTAAGGACCATCTGATTAAGAGACAAAAAAAAACTCCCTATACTCCACAACAAAATGGAGTTACAGAGAGGATTAACATAACACTGATGGAGAGGGAAAGGAGTTTGTTGAGTGGTAGTAGTCCTAAACTGAAGTTTTGGGTTGAGATTGTAGCCACTACATGTTATCTAATTAATAGATCTCCTACTTCGATACTCTTTGATAAGACACCTATGAAAGCATGGTCTGGTAAGAAGCCTCGATGAGATATATTAGAGTCTTTGGTTTCGAGGCATATGCTTATGTGCCTAGTGAAAAGAGATCTAAATTGGAGAACAAGGTAGTGAAGTGTATCTTCATTGGTTATGGAATCAGAGTGAAATAGTACAAGCTTTGGAACCTAGTTATAGAGAAGGTTATCTATAGTAGAAGTGTGATTTTTTTTGAAATGAAACCTTCCACAGTTGATCTATAGCCAAAGATAAAAGAAGAAAGAAAGGAGATAGTTGAAGTTCCTCTTACATCCAATGAAGATGAACTATGTACTCCTAATGGACCTATTAATGAGGAGAGCTCAAGTAGCTTTTAAAGATCTAAACAAGATGAAGAACCTCAACCTCAGCTTGTGAGGAGGTCTACATGTGCTAAGTGGCAACCTGAAAGGTATGGATATTCTATGCTAGATTTAGTTGTTCCTATGCTTTGATTACTAACACTGATGAGCCTAGGATTGTTAGAGAGGCTATGGTTATGTTTGATGCAGATTCTTGGTTGGGAGCCATGAATGAAGAAATGAAATAATTGAAGAAGATTGGTACATGGGATTTGGTTCCTTTTCTTGAAGAATGAAAGACTGATAGTAGTAAATGGGTGTTCAAGAAAAAGATAGACCTATCTTGATGGTAGTTTTGATAAGCATAAAGAAAGGTTGGTCATGAAAGGATATTCCTAGGTGGAGGGAATTGATTATGGGGAGATCTATTCTCTTATTAAAAAGATAAATCCCATTTGATTCTTGTTATCGCTTGCAACAACATATAATTTTTAAATTGAATAAATGGTTGTGAAGACAACTTTCCTTCATGGTGATTCAAAGGAAGAGATTTATATGTCTTAGCTAGATAATTTCGTTGAGAAAGGGAACAAATATTTATGTGGAAGATTGTCCAAAATATCCTACTAAGATGGAGGACATGGGTGGGGTACCTTATGAAAGTGCATATGGAAATTTAATGTATGCAATCATCTGTACTAGGCCAAAAATTGCCCAAGTAGTGGGAGTTCTTAGTCGATTTATGGATAATCCAATACAGACACATTGGGATGCTGTGAAAAGAGTTTTCAGATATTTGAAGGGTACTTCAAATTATTCCTTATGTTATTATGGTTATTCTATTGGATCTCAACATTCAGTAGGAATTCATGGATATGTGGATTCTGATTAGGCAGGTGATAATGATAGCAGAAAATCCACCAATAGGTATGTTTTCCCATTGTTTGGTGGTGCAATAAAATGGATGAACAAGTGACAAGTTGTAGATGTTTTGTCCATTATTGAAGCAGAGTACATGGAAATAATTCATTCTTTTAAAGAAGCCATTTGACTTAGAAGACTATTTTTGGATGTTGGTTTTGATGCAAGTAGATTACTATCTACTATGACAGCCAAAGTGTCATATGATTGGAAAAAAATCCAACTTTCCATGCTAGAACAAAACACATTGACGTGCAACACCATTTTTTTCATGATGTCCTGGAATATGGTAAGGTTAACTTGGAAAATATTGAAACTTTGGTGAACATTTTTGATGCACATACAAAGCCATCGAGCACATAGAAGTTTAGATGGTGTACAAATTTGATGGGCCTTGATGCCTAGGGTGATATAATGACTTTGACTATTGATTGGGAGCCATTAATTTCTTCATAAAGTGGTAGAATGTTGAGAAAAAGGTGTCTCAAACTTACTAGTGTAAAAGGCATCAACTAAAGGTTCATCGGGATGATAGGTGAATTTCAGCAAGACAAAATGGCTAGTCTCCTTGATATCCTAATAAGCGCTTCATCAAAGAGACATGCACATGTCAGCAGTATAAAATGGCTAGTCTCCTCGACATCCTAATAGGAACTTCATCAAAGAGACATAAACATGTCGACAGGATGAAATGATTAGTCTCTTCGACATGTCGATAAGGTGGTACCAATTGACCATGAAGGATGATGTCAATAAGACATGTGGAGATGAGTGTTTGGTTGATATATCAAGTCACATTGGTGAAATTAGTTGTATGATGATGACAGGGGTGACATGTAGGTAGTAGATACCACCCAATTAAAGCTGCAAGGTATATGAATGAGATCTTCTTATATCAGTGTGAGTTGCTACAACATCTCTTCGACATTCCGAAGGGACATCATCGACAAGATCTTATATCAATGTGGGTTGGTATAATCTATCTTTGATATTTTGATGGGACTTCATCAACAAGACTTCACCATATTGAAAGGAGTCACTTGGGAGTCCCTCTGATGGAATGATAGGCATATCAAGGTGACAGTGGAAATTCAGAGAAAAAATGATAGTTCAGTTGGTATGGAAGTTGGAACGA
This sequence comes from Sequoiadendron giganteum, assembly GCA_007115665.2. NCBI lineage: Eukaryota > Viridiplantae > Streptophyta > Pinopsida > Cupressales > Cupressaceae > Sequoiadendron > Sequoiadendron giganteum. The sequence goes on along the minus strand of CM021103.1, from coordinate 619,920,727 downwards.
TGGTTTTATTGTAACGCTTGAGAAGTATGTATGCAATATTGTAACACATTGGAATAGTGAGTGAAGATTAGAGTGAATTTAACTAAGTGTTTCCGAATTTCATTTTGGAAAAGAACCTGAAAGAGCATAGCTCTGGACTTGTATGTAATATTTTTTTCACGTAAATCATATGTTGATGTTTTAGTGTATATTCATTTTTTCAATATGTGCATCTTAAATGAACTGTAATTGTGTAGTTTTAATGGTTTATTTGCTTCTCTCTCTTGAAGATCAATATAATTAAGAAGGTGTTTTTTGCACTCTTCTTTCCTTTCATGTCATTGATGACAACACACTTCTCCAAAAATACTCCCCCTTTGACATCAAGGGAAAGGGAACCAAATAGATACTTCTCTTTTGCACTCCCTCTTATTGATATATTCACATGATAATAGCTTCCCCTATCTTCTTCACCCCCCTTTCTATAGTATCTATCACAAAAGGATACAACTGTACCACAAAACCATCCACTAAGTTTGCATATGTACATTGAAATAAAAAAATATCTATACAAAACAAAAATTTACATCTTAACTAGATGAGGGTAGAATACCTTGATATGATGCCTTAATCAATTTTGTAATGTGTGCCTCCCAGTCCTTCTTGGTGAAGGAAAGCATATGGTACTAGTTTTCAAATGGAATATGGAGGTCTTCTCCTTCTTCTAGAGAACTAGATAATGGATAATTATGCACCACCCTCTCAACATTAGAAAAAACTTCAGTTAAAGATGTACGCCTTGCACTTGCCATATCTTGGAGCTCATTATATGACATTATGATTTTCTCTTTTTTTCCTATAGTAGAAAGAATTGACCATGCATTTTTTCAGTGATTTCTCCTGTAGCTCCATCTACATCACATGTTGGATCATAAAAACCCGAGGCCTAAGCAATTTGAGACTCAATTGAGTCCATCTGATCCTTAATGCTCCTTGTAGAAACTGGCCACTTCAAACAAAATTGAAATAATTATTTAGCTTCTTCCAAAAACTTTTATGCTTCCTTCAAGTTTCCTTGCAACTTAGAATGTGTTGTACCACACTTATCATAAGCTTTAGCTAATATCTTATCATCAACTTTCTTTTCCATTTTCTTCTTTATCTTTTCTTCCAAACCAATATAATATTATTTAAAGGAATCAAGAAATAATTTCAATTGTTACACACTAGATAAAGAATTTTCAATAGACACTTTACGAAGTCTTTTTTGAAAAACTTTAATAGATTCATCCACCAAGTTAGTAGTCTTTTGATGAGTTTGAAGAATCTCCTTCCTTATGGAGGTGTGAAATACTTCACCAAGCTGTGACTTATGGAGAGGCGAAATATTATTCAAGTCCACTTGACCTTGCTACATAGGAACCTACAATAGTATTCTAGACACCACTAATTGAAACTATAACTACATGTCCAAAAGATCTTCTAATGAATCTCCAAAGGGTCTAGAGGATTCACCACTAGTTTTAGTGCATTCTTATTCATTTTGATAAATCTTCTCCTTATCACCACTGACATCTAGCATTCTTCTATAGGATTTTCCACTCTCAGAGGGGACACAAAATTTTCATCTTGAGCTTCATTCTTCTTTGGGACATCATTTTTATATTATTTATTATGATTATCATTTATCTCCACATTAAAAGAGGTGTTAGCTATAAACACATATTCTTGTTGCTCATGCTAATGCTCATGTTTTTCATTAAAAAGATCATTACTTTTTGGGAGGGTGTATCTTGTTTATTTTGATCTTCACTTCAAATGATCAAACACAAATAGATTTTAGAATGTGCATAATAAAATATAAACCCTTTTCCAGTGACCTAATATGCACATTAGGTAAAAAATCTGTCAAAACAACACTATAATAGTACAAACACTTCCAATCACTCTATAGATCTCTGCAATAAGATATTTCTCATTGGAGATTTCACTAGAAAATAAAGCATATCATCCTACACATGTACCAATATGTTGAATACATCAACATCTCATCCTTGGCAAGGGGCTAGAATTTGTTTTGCTAAAAATCCCCCTAAGCCAATTCTCTCTCTCTCTATTTTTTGAAGGAAACATATGCACAAGAGTTTGACATAGACTCATCCTTCACTTCAGTCTCTTCCTTTTTCTTCCATATATTGTTCATATATTTTTGTATTTCAACTAGATCAACCTTCTTTATTGGATCAATTTTCTTTTGTGAAACAGAGGGTTTCACATTCTTGCTTCTACAAAACTTAGCTATGTGTCTTGGTTTATTACATATATAACATATGACACCTTTTTGATAAACAAACTTACTTCTTGACATTTTAAATTTGTATTCAAAATCCTTATGCCCAAATACATTGCATGTATAAAAATAAGTGTTGAATGATTGAAACATTGTACCATTATTGTAACCATTCATCATCTAACTTTAAACTCACTAGCCTTATGACCAAATCTACTGCATGTATAGCATTATTCGAAAAATGATAGAAAACTTTTATTCATGTCCTACTTCTACATTCTACGAATCTATGTCTACATTTACTGAAGAACAATAGTATCCATTAAAATATGAATACCTTTGTGGAACTGGTTGTATGATAGGAGGTCTTTTCAAATCTATCTTCTAGTTTAAAACCTTAATTACAGACTTCCTTTGTTCATTTTATTTTTTTTCAAAATTGTTTATAGTCTGATTCTCCTTTTTCAAAATTTGATCCCTCCTTATCATTAGAATCCTTCCAACTAGGAATCATCTCATCAAGCAAGGTGGAGCTCTTTTTGAATTTTTCTTCTTGACTCTTTTCTTTCTCTAGATCTATCCTCAAAGTTAAAATTTATTTTTCAAGTCTTGAATATTCTACAGATTTGTCTTTCAATTTGGTATTCAAGTAGTCTTCAAACCTTTTTCCTTCTTCAACTTGCACTTTCTTATTACTGATTGTTTCATTTTATTACTTACGTTGCTCATTTACCTCCTTGAACATTTCTTTAAATTTATTGAGTTGTTCCCTTAACTTCTTGATGCACTCATCTGCTTCTTTAATATTCTCTTTCGCATCTATGTTCTCATATTCTACTTTCTTCATATCATCAAGATCTTATTTGATTTCTCCTTCCATATCAACATCATAGTCTTCTTCAGTAAAATATTCCATGATAATCTCTTCCAAAGGAATGGGATACTTCCTATTTTCCATTGTTCAACCTCCAAGATCTACCTCAGTTGTTAAGCCAATTGAAGGAACCGAGCTCTAATAGAAATTGTTGAACACCTAGAATACTAAGAAGGGGGAATGAATCAGTATTCACTGAAACTCATTAACTTTATCAAGTTGAACATGGAATCAAAGAATCGTATCAAACTTTTAGAAATGGAAAGGAACAATTAAAGCATGCATCACATCAATAAACACAAGAAAACAAGATTTACATGGAAAAAAATTGAAAGGGAAAAACCATGGTGAGGAATAGATCACAATACATTATAACCAGTTACAATGGATTAAAGAGTGGAGGAATCATTGTCTAAAATGAAAGAATCACTACCAAGGGCTCATTTTCCAAAGGACTCACTCTCCGGAGTAGAAAAGATAATAGAAAAATGGCTAACTACCAAATTTTGAATTGCTTACAATGAATTTATAACATGTTGAAGACATAGTTCCAATTAGGCTTAGAAAATGACTTTGCACACTTCATACTTCACCAGCATCACCTATCACACTTCACACAAACACATTCATCTCACATATATTCTTTCACACACTAAATTGACCTTCTATATATATGCATATATTCTATGAACATAAAATCATCAATTAGGTTAGCCTAATTAGATGAAACACATAGAACCATAAACCTATCAAATCAAAACTCCATCACATATCCCTTGCGGAATAAACTGAAACATGTTATTCACCAAAATAGGTCAAAATGACCTATAATCACTCACATGTTTCCACTTCATACATAACTTTAAACTACCCTAAAACTCTTAAGTCATCACAGTATAGCAAAACTAGTGAAGAAACAACTAAATGAACCAACTGTTCATTCACAACTTGGCACATGGACCACCACACCACTTTCCACTTGGAGTGCATACACTTTTGAAATCCTTAAACACTTTATCAAAACTGTACAACATGATAATTATCCATAGTAAAATGTAGAGCATTCCAATATGCATTATGCAACTACAACTCTTCCATTATTAAGCCCAACACACTATCATTCATATCTTTAGCTAATTAAGACATACAACCCTTAAAATTTGGATATAAAATCATTCAAAACGTACCACTGTTACCTTTGAACCACATGGGAAGATGATTCAGTGCAGAGTAATGTAAACCATAAAACTATTTCTCTAAACATTAAACATGCACACAAAGACTTAGATAATTCTCCAATACACTTGGTATTCTCTAAACCAACACTTCTACATTTCTACAATGGGTCGCGATCAATGACAAGACCATATACCGCCATTTTTATGTTACCAACAAGGGCTTGATTAAGAGGTTTCAAAAATGAATTAATGCAAGTGACACTAAAGTAAGTCCAAACTAAGAATGAAATTGTAACATATCCTAAAAGGGAGTACAATAATTTAAGATGCTACATTTAGCCCCCACTTTAGCTAAAATATGACATTACGTGCATATGCAAGCTATAAACTAAAAGTAAATCATATTTTATAAAAAATGATACTCATACAGATATTATGAATCATTCATGCACAAGAGAATGAAGCCCTAGTGTAGTCATCTACAAAACCATAATGTTAGGAACTGTATCCTAAAAAATTGAATTTTTAGGTATTCAAAAATCATCTTGAACAAACATACCAAATTTGAGGGTAGATGTATGCCCCTGGATTCTACTTTCTTTATGAAGGTGGAATCAATGTAGCCATTTAACCACACCAAATTGTTAATTTTGGTGATGAAAATGCTTGTGATAAGGTCATGATATCATAACACCAACTATTTGAAACCATTGGATATGATTTGGGATGAAACTATGAATCTAACACAATAGATGAAATCAAAATTGGAGTTCACTAACCCCCATTACTATAATTAGAATATGATATACTAAGACTAGGTTTAGCTATATGTTAGGGGAAAAAATTACCTTTTTGACAATCATTTTCACTTTTATTGTTTGAAAGGTTAGATAAGGTTACCATTGCATCAAGGAGTGGGGATGTCGACAAAATGAGTGTATGAGCCCCTAAGGCTCGATATTGTTTGATTGTACACTACATGAGGCGCAATGGTACCAATAGTAAGCTTTTTTTTCCATATCTATTACCACTTACCATATTTTATGGTTTTTTATGATTTTTTCAAAAAACATGGAACTTATGTCCAATTTGGGCTCTTGTGTCCATTTTGGGAACCACTATCCCAAAATGACACCTATATCCCACAAAGGTGCCATTATCTAGTTTCTAGAACTATTTTAATTTTAACCATTTGACCACTAGTTTTGCTTAGAAAATAGTGATAACCTTTGCTTCTTAAAGATTCTACCATGCACTTGACAAAAGCTAGGGGATGCTTATTTTCATTACTCAAAGATAAAGTCTCATGAATTTCATTGGAGGAGTAGCATATTTTATGCGCCACTACACTCTATTAGGTATATCTCATGCCACCGATGAGGTATCATGATGCTATGTTGATGGAACTTTTTGAGCAATGGAATGTAGATACTTCCACCTTTCATCTCCCAATAGGGAAGATGATCATTACACTTGAGGATATACACTGCATCTTTAGGCTACCTATACGAGGTGAGACCATACACTGTGATAATTCCTCAACTGATAGGGGGAGATATATTTTATTGCACATTTAAGATAATTCTTCCCTATCAGTCATCATGCAGGAAAGCCAGGACCTTGGTCTCATCACCATGGGGTAACACAAAGAGGGAATATGATAATGTAGATAGGGTCAGGACAAAGGATGATGATGAGGAGGAAGAGGGAGAAAAGGAGGATCATCAACCGGTTGGAGTCCCCAAGGAGAGACCTGCATCTCATCCTATCAGTCTGCAAGAACATCCTTTTACTCCATAGAGGACTTAGTCCTACGAGAATGGATATATCAACCATGTCGTTCCCTCCCTATCACTAGCATGTTAGGGAAGTCCCAATACAACACCCATAGTGTCTTATCGAGATCTTGATTGGTGAGCTAGGGATCTAGGTGATGATTTGTTAATTATTTATATTATTATAATTCTTATGCTTATCTATGTTATATCTTGTTCTAAATTAATTTATGTTTTCCTTGTTTGTAGCTGGGACATAAGACCAACTCTACTTATTCAGTCGATTCACTATAGACATTATCCCACCAATGACCTCAAACCAACCGATACCAGCTGAGTAGAGGCCACCACCTAGTTCAGGGAGCCATACTAACTTGTTTGAGCATCTATATTGATGGAGAACATCCTATCATGATTCTATGTAGGCCATTGATTTGGTGAGATCTGAAAATGAGGAGATTCAAGCTAGAGAGGAGAAGACAAGAGTTGTACACGGTCAGCTTGGGTCAACACATGAGGAGCTTAGATCCACCTATGAGGATATTAGATCCACCCAAGTTACTTCTGAGAGTGATTCACATTCCTTCCAATGGGGGGAACTCAACAATATGCATGTGAAGCTTAGTAGGGTTTAGGTAGAAAGGATCAAATTGACTAGGATAATTTCATGACACTCATATGTAAGAGCATAGCCATAGGCCAAACATAGGATGTATGAGAGAAAATGAGTTTTTATGAGCCACTCTCAAATCACTATCTCTTGATAAGTATCACCACCAGGCCCCAAGGAGTCTGGTAGCCATAGACCTACTTAGATGTAGCTTGTTTATTACACACCGCATTTTGATACTATGGTGACCATTATGTATATGAACTTTAATAATCTATATATGAGATTTTTTGTTTCTATGTATTATGTGTCAATGTGATCTATTAAAAAATATTGATGAGTATTTAATAAATGTCTCCATGATCGAATTTTTATTTAATTAATGTGATCTAATTAAACACTCATATCTACTTAGATACTATATTTTTGGTTTGGTACGATCATGTTAAACTAGATACACATTATCTAATTAGAATTATTATGTTTATAATAATATAATTTAACACCACACACACATGACCAAATAGCATGCAAAGTAAAGTAATAATTCTAGTAAATGAACAATTACTCATAATAATTCAAGACACACAAAAATGTTTTTCAAGAATGAAGTAATATGAGACAAAATAGAAAACTATCTACTTAATCTAACAACATGATTTATCAGGGATACTATTCAAAGGATTGTTAAGTGTAATATATTTGAAAATGCACAATGTTGATAGGTTCTTTTAGAGGTGTACCATCCATTTTTGTAGGTTTATACGCTTCAAACCCATAAACTTTGATAATGTAATAGGGTCCTAACTAATTCAGGCTAAATTTTCCTTTCTCATCAGGAGCAACATTGACATTATGTTGATTTTCATACAACACCAAATCCCCTTTTTTGAAATAATGAGGAATAATATTATCATTATACTTGCTACATAGTTTTGGAGTAAACTTGAAGATGCTCAAGAGTATTTATATGCTATTCATCAAGAATTTCAAGTTGTTCCCTATAAGTGTTGTTATTGATAAGGCCACTAAGAGAAACTCACATAGAAGTGATTTCAAGCTCTAATGGTGTTATTGCATCAACTCCATAAATGAGCTTATAGGGTGTGTCTCCTATAAAGTACAAATACTTGTGCGATAAGCCCATGATTTATATGAGAGTTGAGTATGCCAATCTTTTTTATGTTTACTAACCATTTTTCACAAGATGTTCTCAATTTATTTTTTGTTTCTTTTTCTTGACCATTATATTGGGGATAACATGATGTAGAAAAACAATGTTGAATGTGAAAAGTTTCCAAAATTTTGTTAAATTCTTTGTTCTTAAATGGTGTTCCATTATCCATAGCTAATGTTGAAGGAATACCAAATTGAGCAATGATATTTTCTTAAATAAAATGACAAATTACATCAGTAGTCATGGAAAGAGGATGAATTACCTCTACCCACTTCATGAAATAATATTTTCCCATTATAATGAATGTATGTCCTGATGATGAGGGAGGGGATATTTAGATCCAAACCTTAAATAAAAAATGGCCAAATAACCACTTAGGCATGAAATTCATACACGGGAGCATGAATAAAATTATTTTGTTCTTGACACTTATGACACTTCTTAAAATGATCAAAAAATATTGTTCAATGTATTTCCAATAGTGACCAATACAAATTAACCTTTGAACTAAAGATCATCCTCCAAAATGCCCCTAAACAAACCTGCATGATCTTCCTCAAGGGATACAAGTAGTATATATCATCTTAAACATCTAAGGAGAAGACCACTAAATAACCATCTATACAACACATTGACACAAATTAAATAAAAAAATGAATAAAGGACATATAAATAAATAAGGAAAAAAATAATAAAAGAAAGAAGAGGAAATAAATCGTGTTGAATTCCCTTCCCTGTAAAGTGTCTCTCCCCTTCAAGCCCCTCCCTCCCCAGTTTTACATCCAATCATTCTTCATTCCTTAGTCTTCCCCCTCTCTAGCTTCCATTTCTCTCCACATGTCTTCTAATTTTGAAACTCCTCCTCCTTGTACCATCATATATCCCCGCACCAACCCTGCCATTGCTTCTTCAAACCTCTCTTGTTCTCTTTCTTCCCCCATCTCTTTATTTCATGTTAAGTTTCCTCTTTTTTGAACCAATATTCTAGTGATTATTCTTTCCTCTATTACCCATCCAATCCCTATCTAACGTGTGATTGGGACAAAAATTTGGTCATTAAATTGTTCAATGTATTGCTTGATCCCAATGCCATCAAAGTTCTATCAAGAGGGATCATTTTTTCTTTTTCTCCCTATGTTATCCTCCATGATGACTTCCTCATTGAAATTGAAAATTTCATTCATTCTCCCCCCCCCCCAACCCGAACATGACAAAAGAAGTTAGACAAGATTGTGTTGTTGCCTTGAGGCATGCCAAAACTCCAAGGTCCACGATCTAAAAAAATGAACTCATGGATTTCTATAAATTATTAAGCAATTAAGATATTTTTATTTCCAAAGCACACAAAGGTAATGCCTCAATCATTATGAACAAGCAAGACTATTTTTCATAAAAAAATGTTCTCCTTTCATACCCCAGTAGCTATAAAATATTTCTATGTAATTGTTGTTACAAAATTCTCAAAAAATTCAAATCCTTGGTGTCTTTCTCTTCTTTTGATGAGCCAACTAAAAAGCATCTCATACCCAATAAGGAAATAACCACTCACACTTATGGGGTTCCAAAAACCCACAAAATAGGCATTCCTTTGAGACCCATTGTTGACACCATGGGGTCACCTACTTATTATCTAGCTTCGTTCCTTATTAAATTTTTAGCCCCTCTATTAGGGAAATCTAATTCCTTCATAAAAAATTCTAACCATTTTTTTCATTTTATCAAAGATGTAAGTTTTGATGTGATTTGTCTTTTCATCAAGTTCCACATCCATGACTTAGAAATTTTGAGACAAAAGGAAAATGATGAGGTAGCTACCTTGGTAGAATTATAACTTTAGGTCCACTTATTTATCATTCCAAGGTGTCATCTATGAGCAAGTGGATGGTGTGGCCATGGGTTCTCCCCTTTCCCTTATCATTGTCAACCTTTACATCGATCATTTTGAAGAAATGCCTCTTCACTATTTCCCTCTCAAGCCCAAGTGGTAGAAATAGTATGTGGACCACACTAACATTTTTTGGTCACATGGATTGGAAAATTTGGAATAATTCCATAACCATATTAATAGCCTTGCTCCTTGCATCTCCTTCACTAAGGAGGTCAAATGTAATAATCAACTCTCCTTCCTTGACATTGTTATCCTTAAAAAGTTGAATGGGTTAGTTCATCAATATTTTTGCAAGGCAACCCACACTGATCTCTATCTCCACTATGCTTCTCATCACCACCTTTGCCAAAGTTTTGGGGTCCTTTGAACCTTAGCTTGGAGGGCCTATCAGATTTGTGATGATGATAACTTAATCTAGGAATTGGATTACCTTCGTCAGGTCTTCAAATTAAATGACTACTCTAGCAAGAAAATCACCAGAGCTTTCAACCAAGCCAAGGCAAGTTTATTTTCCAATTATAATCTAAATCCTCCTGGACCGGGTGATCCCACAAAGCTGGTTTACAATTTCTGAGAGGAACTGATTTTTTCTGAAATCACATATTTTTAGAAAATATAACGATTTAAACCTTTAAAAATTACATTTTAAGGATTCCAATTGAAGAGGGTTTCATCAAACCACCTTAGATGAAACCCCCTTGGATAGAACCTCGCTATTTTTAAACCATACCTATAAATGAGTCTCCTTTACACCTATCAAAATGCTGATAAAAAATAACTTTTGATTTACCTTTTGGGGGATCAAATGAATTCATTTAAAATTTATTTCAAATGATTATGGTAGTCCTCTAAATGAGCTATCCCACGAATATAATTTTAATATGTTTTGGTTTTATTATGTATGTGTTTTTTTAGTTTTATTAAACATAGGTTTTTGACTGAAAATCAAGCTCTCTATTTTGCACATGTGGAAAAATAGAAAATTATCAAAATATATATATTTTAAATATGTTCATGCTGGGTATTGATGTCCTTGATCCATTAAAAAAAATAAAAATTTAATTTCGATACATACATAAAAATTTATGTTGTATACAGTCCGCCTATGTCTGAATTGTAATTGGTTTGACTTCGAAACTCTATTAAGGAAAAAATATTCAATAAAAAAATATGAGACTAAATTAAAGTGCTATCTATCATAGTTACAAATCTAAATTCAAAAAAAATAGAATTTAATCCTTCATACAAAAAAATTTATGCTGTATATGATGAGCGTCACTTTTTAAAAATGTTGTTTTCTGAAAAAAACTAGTTTTCATGGGAGATGGAAAAAGAAGTGCAATCTTATTCCATTTTTTTTAAATAATATTTTAAGAATCTACAGACAAAATGTGATGAGACTCTAGTTTGAATCATCTTCAAATTCCTCACGATTTAGCCACTATAGGTGCTCGAATGTGAAGATTTAGTTAGAAATAATAATTTCAGTGTCCAGTTTGGCCAAAAATTGTAAAACACTATTGTGGGATCACCCCCCCTTGAGTGATTCCCTACCCTATATTGAGGGACTATCCCAAAAAAATGTAAGATCCTTCATAAAAAAGGTATCCATTGTGCTTTCAATCGCCTCTCAACTTTTAGAGGGATGATCCCTTCACTTAAAGACTCCAAGGACAACTTTCCTTGACTCTGGAGTCTATAAGATTGTTTGTTCTTGTGGCATGCCTTACATAAGGGAAACTTGGTGTTCTATTAGTTCCAAAATCAAAGAGAATTGTGTTGACATTAGGCATGAGTGTGTCCTCAATTCTTCCCTAGCCAACCACTCCTCATCCACTAAGCATCATATTAGTCTTGAAAACACCCAAATTTTGTTCAAAGAAGACAAATTCTTCAAGAGGAAACTCAAAGAAGCAAGTGAAATCCACAATCATCCTCAAAACCTTAATCATGGTGAGGGTTGGAGTTTAAGTATTTCTTGACATCCTTTGTTAGCCAACCTTAGCCATCTTTCCTCTTTCTTTGTTGTGCTTGATCCCTCTTCCTTCTTGCCTTCTTCCCCTCCTTGCTCTGGATTTGGTTAGATCCTCTTCTTATGCCATTGCTCATCCTTTCCTCTTTTTCATTTGGTTCCTATTGATTTCCCTTTTTTTTAATAAGAGCTTTCTTTTTCATTTCTCATTTGTTTATTCATTTATTTTATTTTATTTACATATTCACTCTTTTATTTTTTATTTTGTTTTCATTAATATAAATTAATTAATTTTTACATTTTTTATTTTTATTTTTATTTTTATTGTTTTTTCTCCTCTTTTCCTCCTTTTAATTCTATATTTTTTTTATTATTATATTTTTAATTTATTCCTATTCCTATTTTATTGTTTCTATTCATTTTCTTCTAACTTAGCTTTAATTTGCACTTATTCTTATTTTCATTTTTTTTACTCCTTTTTGTCTTCCCTTCCTTTTTAATTTTTTATAGGCTTAATTTCCTTTTTCATTCTTTATATTTCATTTTTATTTTATTTTTATACTTTATATGTATCTTTTTTTGTTTATATATATATGACTTTATTTATTTGTTTCTATAATTGTTTTTTTTTAAATTGTCTTTATCTATTATTTCTTTTACAATTTGTTGTTTTTTTATATTTTTTTATTATTTTTGGTTTAGCTTTATTATTTTAATCTTTTATAATTATATTGTCTTTTCCTTTTCTCTTGTCTTTCTTGTTTGTATTTAGTTTTAATTTTATTTTTTCATATTTTTCTTTTATTTAACCATTTTTTTATTTCAAATGATTGCATTTTTTAACTTTTATATTCATTTATATTTAATTCTTATTTCCTAGTTTTCCTTTTTTCCTTTTTCTTTTTCTCTTTTTTTTCTATATTAAGCATTTATTAAAAAAATCACTATTTTCTTTCTTAGTTAGTTAGATTTTCTTTTTATAGGTAAGTGCTACCAAGGGGATAGCTCCCATGATAAAGATCCAAACAAAGAAAAAAGCATACCCTTGTCACAAGGGGTGCAATCTGTCAACAACTGTGTTGACCAAAATCCTACTAGATAAAACAAGACTTAAACTTTACAAGTACCAAAAATCAAAACAACCCAAGATTAAGAATCAAAAAACTTAGATTCAGCTTTTCTCCCTGGCTTTGGTAGATCTTAAGGCCATTGAATGTTTGAGACTAAAAGAGAGATATTTTTTTCTCTTTACCTTTTTCCAAGGCAGATCAAACATTTCTTCCAATGACAATCCCTCACAAATTGAGTCAGCAGTAATAAACCCCTTGTCAAGAGACCATAAGAAAGAGTTCTTCGATAATGTTTCAAGATTCACAATATGAGGAGAGGCGTTATCATCCATGGAAACCACATCAGGATTAAATTATTGGACATGGATTGGAGAATCCATTGAGGGGGAGAACATGGGAGCAACTCATTCTTAGCATTGGAGTGAGGTGAATCATCCCTGACATTCAGAGTAATGACATAATGACATTGAGGACATTGTTGCCATGTACATGGGTTTTCCTCTTATTGCATTGGGGGCTACTATGAGTAGTTGAGTAACATTTTCTGCACCTAAATGGGATCTTTTCATAATCTACAGGTTGTCTCCATCGTCTATTTCCAACCTTCAATGAAATTTCAGCTAGAAGGCCTTTGGAAAGATTGAATTTGACACAAAGGTGAGCATAGTTAGAGCTTTCATACTTGATTGTTTCTTTAGAAGTGTTGTGGTACTTTCCCAATCCATTGGCTATCACTTTTAGGCACCCAATCTCCCAAAATTGTAAAGGTAAATAGGGAAATCTTACCCAAAGAAAAGCAGAGGAAAATGTTTCACACCATGGATCAAAAGAGGGGAACCAGGGTTTGATGTAAAGGACGCCTCCTTGATAGAACCACATACCAGTATTAAGTATCAATTTTGTGTCTTCCATTGATTCAAATTCCTATATGAAGAACCCCTTTGCACAAGGCTAAATACTTATTTCATCCTCCAAGTGTTCTTTCCAATTGTTGCTTATCCAGGAGTGTAGGTCGCTTAATTTCAGCCAAAATTGCAAGAATCTGCAAATTAGGGCATGGTCCATCAGGTACGCCTCTCTGTCATTTGCGGTGGCGTCTAGGTAGATCTAAGGAATTGAAGTGGAGTGATGAAAGGAGAATGAGGAATTTTGAGAGGCGTGAGGGCGAGAGGGGGAACATACCCGACCAACATCATTTGGCGGCGAGATGGAACTAGGAAACACACTACCCATCATCGTAGCTTGGGCGTTTAGACCTAGGGCCACCTTGAAATTGAGTCAAGGGTTTGTTAAGGTAGCATCTGAGTCAGAGAAATCATGAGAATTCAGAGCAAAAAAATCCCCGTGTGAATGCAAAAGAGAATATGCCTCACCCAAGGGCTGGCATGATCGAGCAGAACCAGAAACATTATTTCCACCGCAAGGGAATTTGCTTTCCTCTTTCACAGGCAAGGCACTGGAGAGAGTCAGAATTGGTCTAGAGATAATCAGAGTAGAGTGAGCCATCCGCGGTCTATTTTTCTTATTTATTTAGATTTATTTTAGGTTTTATTACTTATTTTATTTGCATTATTAACTATATCTTTCTTTCCTATTTTTCTCATTCTTATCCTTTTTTTATTTTCTTCCTATTGTCTTCTTTTTATTTTTCTTCAATTCAGTTTTTTCTCTTCTAACTATTTTTTATGGTTTATTTTGTTTCTTTCTCTTTGGTCCTCCTCATTTATTGTGCTTCGATTCTCATGTACCTCTACTCCTCCTCCTTTTTCCCTTCCTTTTATGAAATGCTTGGTCTTCTAACTATTTATTTTTTTCCTTTTCATCTCTACTTCATCCTAATGATGGATCATAGAGTGTGATCCAAAATATTGATGCAAAATAAATTCACACAATCAAATTCAAAAATTTTGCAAACAAATCTCTATGGATTGTGGAAATATACTATCATTAATTGATGCCCTTCATGGGAGGGAATTGTGTTTCAAGGATAAACAACTAGAGTTGATATGGATCAAACTAACAAAGAGGTTTGTAGACCTAGTATTTCTAAAAAAGGTGCAGAGATTACAGGATGGTCCCTTCTTTTGCTAGAGTCACCCATCACCTTTGGAGCTTCCGCACCAAGCACATTTTTATTAAGGCATGCTTGTATCTTTTAAGGTCAACTATCAATTCCACTAGTTCAATGATCAATCAACTAAATGCAATGCTTCTTCTACTCCATCTTGAACTTGCTACTTCTCTTTGTCCAGACATTTGGATCCATCTAGATGTCTCTTATTTTGCAAGAGCCATAGGAAGAAAAGAAGTTTGTGTAAGAAGGCAAAAAATAAAAATTGTTGCTAAAAAATGTAAACATCATTCCTCTTGGACCAATCTTGCTCCTTCCTTCTATCCCTCTTCCTCTATGGGTAAGTGCAAGATCATCAAGGAAGAAAAAGGCCCTTAAGTGGCGATGAAAATTCAGAAAATCAGAGTTAGGCAACTTGACGTAAAAATTTGAGTAAGTTATCTATATTGTTTCAAAAATATGTAAGAATAGAATCTGTAGAAAATTGAATGTAGTTTCTAAAATACTAGGTTTATTTTTTTTATAAAATCTATTTGGTGAAAATTTGAAATTTCAATGCAATAGGTACTTAAATTTCAGGGAAAAAATAAGAAGTAGGTCTCTGTCTGACCACCCTAACCACAATAAAATGATAATATTTTGTTATAATATTTTAGATATAAGTAGAGGACTCATGTCCCGATGTGATTCATATTTTTTTCTAATTTTTTTCCAAGTAAATTATTAATTATGATTTTTTTATTACAAATTTTTAAAAATATAAAAAATCGTATGTCTAACCACCTTAACTTGGTCAAAACTTCACGAAATTCATTTCAATTAAGACTTTAGTCATAATTTAAATAGAAAATGAATAATAATTATTTATTAAATTAAAAATAAAGCATAATTTATATTGGTGGAAAGCTGGGAATATCCTTTAAAAACCCTTTTCATTTCATCAATTTTGGGTAAAAATAAAGTCATCAGCCACATGGGCCATCATATCACTTACATATCGCCACTTTTTGTCCCATCATGATCCTGCACATACCACTACTCTGTTATTTTTCTCCCCCTCTCCACGTTATAATTTTTGGTCTCACTTTAAAGGCTCGATCCCTATCCATCCCCCTGCAGTAGTCCCAATCTCTCAAACACTGAATGTGGCTCATATTTCCCCACCCTACCCATTGCTTTCATCTCATTATTCCTTGGTTCAAAATTCAATATTTCCTCCTCTATTTGCTTCTTCACTTCCCTCTAAATTCAAAGAATCTACCATTTTCCTCCATTTTTCGCTATCTTCAATAGAGTCCTGTCAACTAGATTTTTGTCTAGTTGATCCATTTTTTCCTCAGCCTATGCAAGCCTTATCATCCCAAGCCCATTGCATGATTCCTCTTCCTTTCCCTCTATTCCACTCCACACCTAAGTTCTTGTCATCAACCTTTGAATTTGTGAGGCCAATCTCCCGAGCAGAGTGCTCTCCTATGCACCGATTCCAAACCAATGATCTTCTCGTGGTGTCAAACTAGGAACATTCTTATCCAAATGGCTCCTCTTTGATAGTTCTAGGTATGTTGGTCTTTGATAACATATCTCATCTTCTTTCTTGTTTTATCATTAATTTTTTTGAATTTCCTTCCTTGGATCGTGTCTCTCCTCCTCAAGCCCCATCCTCCTTAGTTTTCCATCTTATCATTCTTCCTTCCTTGGTCTCTCCACCCTCTAGCTTATGTTTCTCTCTTCGTGTCATCTAATTTGAAAGTTGCTCCTCCTTGTACTATCTTAGAACCCTGTGCCAACCCTACCATTACTTCTTCTACCCTCTCTTGTTCTCTTTCTTACCCCATCTCTTTATTGTATGATAAGTTTCATCTTTTGTTGAGCCAATATTCTAGTGGTTCTCCTTTCCTATGTAGCCTATCTGATCCCTCTCTAACTCTTGATTAGGATATAAAGTTGGTCATTAACTTTTCCAATTTCTCACTTGATCCCAATTCCACCAAGGTTCTATCAATAGGGATCAATTTTACTTTTTCTCCCCATGCTACCCCACCTTGACTTCCATAATGAAATTGAAAATGTCTTTCATTCTCTCCCCCCAAATGTGTCAGAGGAAGTTAAGAAAGATTGTGATGTTGTCTTGAGGCATTCTAAACCTCTAAGGTCCAATGCCCCAAAAGATAAACTCATGGCTTTCTATAAATTATAAAGGAATGAAGATATTGTCATTTCCAGAGCACACAAAGGTAATGCCTTGGTCATTATGAACAAGAAAGACTATTTTTCCAAAATTATTTTTCTCCTCTCCAACCCCAATAGCTATAAAATCTTTGTGTAATCCTTGTTCCAAAATTCTCAAAAAATTCAAAGCCTTGGTGTCTTGCTCTTCTTTTGATGAGCCAACTAAAAAGTGTCTAATACCCAACAAGGAAATAATCCATCCCATTTATGGGGTTCTAAAAATCCATAAAATTGGTATTCCTTTGAGAATCATTGTTGACACCATGAGGTCCCCTACTTATTATCTGGCTTCATTCCTTGCTAAATTTTTAGCCCCTCTATTAGGGAAATCTAACTCCATCAAAAATTCTAACCATTTTGTCCATTTTATCAAAGATAAAAGAGTTGAAAACTATAAGGAAGCTAAGGTAGAAAAACAACTTCCTACACTAATCTTGAGAGGATAATAATGTAAAAATTTTATAGATCTTTAACAATTACAAAAACTTAAACAAAATAAACATAGATATCATGCATACCACGACATAGTGATTTATGTGGGGAAAATCCTTTTAGGAGAAAAACCCCACACTCCAAAAATTGCCTAATATATTATTCAGTAAATCACAAAGATTACAATATACTTGCAGAACAAGCTTATCATAGGAATGTCACCACCAGATATCAAGAGACATTACAACCACTATCAAACTCTCAGAATACATCATCGTCTCTATTGCAACTTTAATACAATGCCCTCATAAAATAGGGTTACATTCTAGAGCAAGATAGGCCAACAAAATATCCTCCATTAGATCTAAAACCTAATAATTAACGGTCTAGATTTATAATATATCATTTATTACATGTATGTCAGCCATTTTAGGAGTTTTCTTGAAAAATTTAACATGCAAAAATTTTGCTCCTCAACACCACCCCATGCTACTATTGTATACACCTATCAGTGTAACTAGGAAATATATATATTCATATATATCCTATCAATAATAACCTTTATATGCAAGGTTGAGACACATTTTCCCAACAAATCTCCCACTTGTTGAACACCTTACAAGAGAAACAGGATGGAGTAAACATTATCTCTTAATTGCTAGGGGCTAAAAGGCACATGGTGTCTAAACACCATTTGAAATTATTTTGCTCAGAGGCTTAGTTAAAGAATCAACAACATCCATCAAATTCTCTACCTTAACCAGCTTCACCTTTCCACCCTCAACCATATCTCTAACAAAATGATACTATACATTAATGTGCTTGGTTCTAGCATGAAATGTTGAGTTTTTAGCTAGACATATCACACTTGACTATCACAATAAATTGTCATTGCACCTTGTTTTATTCAAATATTTGAACAGTCTTTTAAGCCAATGGCTTCTTTACAAGCAAAATTAACTTCCATATACTATGCTTCAGTAGTTACACTGATAGGTGTATATAATGGTAGCATGGAGTGGTGTTGAAGAGTAAAATGTGAGTATATTAACATTTTTAGGAAAACTCCTAAAATAGCCGACATACATTAAATAAATGACATATTATAAATTTACACCATTAATTATTAGGTTTTAGATCTAATGGTGGATATTTTGTTGGTCTGTCTTGACCTAGAATGTAACCTTATTTTATGAGGGCGTTGTATTACGACTGCAATAGAGATGGTGATGTATTTTGAGAGTCTGATAGCGGTTGTGTTGTATTTTGATCTTTGATGGTGATAATCTTGTGAGAAGCTTGCTCTGCAAATATATTGTAATCTTTGTGATTTACTGAATAATATATTGGGCAGCTTTTGGAATGTGGGTTTTTTCTCCCGAAAGGGTTTCCCCCACGTAAATCACTATGTCATGGTTGCATGATATTTATGTTTATTTTGTTTAAGTTTCTAAAATTGTTAAAGACCAGTAAAATTTTTGCATTATTATCCTCTGAAGATTAGTGTAGGAATTTGTTCCACTACCTTAGATTTCCTTACAAGTGGTATCAAAGCGTGATCACCTTTGGTTTCAGTTGTGGATTGTTGGGTTTTTTGAACTAATCCATATTTGAGTGGGAGATTATGTAGAAGACACTTTGTGATCTTATTGCAAGAATTTTTAGATGGCAAGTTCATCAAGGAGAATAGAGGTGGAGAAATTTTCTAGAAATTATTTTGAGATGTGGAAGCTAAAGATGGAGGATCTTTTAATAGATTGAGATTTGTGGATGCTATTGATGAGAATGTTTCAGGGCCTAAAGATCCTACTCAAGCTGCTCAATATGATGTTATGGACTGTAAATCCAAGGGTCTAATTATATTGTGCTTGGAATATGGTTTAATTAATTTCCATGAGAAGACCTTTGTATATAAACTATGGAAGAAGCTTGGTGAGATGTATCGAGCCAAATATTTAGTGAACAATATTTTCTTGATGAATAAGTCATATTCCTTGAGAATGGAAAAGGGTGGATGAATTACTGACCACCTGTAAGTATTCAATATGTTGGTGGCTTAGTTGGCATCAATTGGTGTTAAAATGGATGAGGAAGAGAAATGTCAGATCCTACTTTGTGCTTTTCCCAATTCATGGGATTCTCTTATTATGGCTATTGAGAGTAGTTCTCTTATTTTGAATACTAAAGTTGTGGTGAATTCTTTGCTTTCTAAGGAGATGAGGAGGAAGGTATCCATCACTACCAAGGAGGCCCTAAATATTCATGGAAGAACTAAGGAAAAAGGAAAAAAGAATGAGAAACATGACAAATCCAAGTCCAAAGGGAGATCCAAGTGTCCTAGAAAGTCCAAATTTATTTGTTGGAACTGTAATAAGCTTGGACATGTTCATGAGGGATGGAAAGAAGAAAAGAAGAAGAAAAAGAAGAAATTTGATTTTGATTCTGAGTCCGAGAAGGAAGATGGTGACACATTAATTGTAGCTTTGGTAACTCATGCAAGTAATGATGCATGGTTAGTTGACTTAGGGCATCTTTCCATATGACCTTTAATAGAGATTAGATTTATAAATATGAAGAATTTGATGGAGGTAAGGTGTACTTGGGTGATGCTTCTCATTTAGACGTTGTTGGTCATGGTAAAGTTAAAATCGGGTTTCCTGATGGTAGAATAAAATGATTAATGGTTTATTGCATATCCTTGGATTATTACGATATTTGTGGGTGTGCAAGTAGTATTTGCTAATGCATGATGCAAGATGGTTAGAGGTGCTATGGTGATTACTAGAGGTGTCAGATATGGCACATTGTATAAGCTAAATGCATGCATTGTTGAGTGAAATAGTACTTTTGTGAAAATAAAGTATGTGGAAGAAGTGTGGGTTTCACCTTCAACAAATGGTCATGGCTTTTGTGTACCCAAGGGTGCTATTTCTTTTGAATCAAAGTTACTTGCAGAGAAAACTATGTTATGGCACCAAAGACTTGGCCATTTTGGAGAAAAGGGTCTAAGGACCTTGAAAAATAAAAACCTCATTGAAGGTTTGTCTAATTGTAATCTTGAATTTGATTTTTGTGATAATTGCATTTATGGAAAACAAAACCGTGTTAAATTTTACTAGAGTTCTCATAAATATTTTGGTATATTGGATCTTATTCATTCTGATGTGTTTGGTCATGTAGATGTTCCTTCAATTGGTAAATACACATATTATGTTTCATTTATTCATGATTATAGTAGGACATGGGTATATTTTTTTAAGAGTAAATCTAAAGTTTTCACTTGATTTAAAGAATTTAAAGCAATGGTTGAGTTGCAGATTGGAAAGAAAATAAAATGTTTGAGGACTGATAATAGCAAAAAAAATGTATCTAATGATTTTGAGAAATCCTATAAATATTTTGGTATTCATAGACATAAGACAAATTCATATTCTCCACAACAAAATGGATTTGTTGAGAGAATGAATAGGACACTGATGGAGAAGGCTAGGATTATGTTGAGTGGTGCTGGTCTAGAACAAAGGTTTTGGGTTGATTTTTTTTCCATTGCTTGATACTTGTTTAACATGTCTCCTATATCAGCTCTTGTTTATAAGATGCCTATAGAGGAATGGTTGGGTTACAAGCTTTCATTAAGACATCTTAGAGTATTTGGTTGTGATGCATATGCACATGTGCCAAAGGAGAAGCGAACATAGTTAGAGAACAAGGCTTTAAAATATATCTTCATCGGATACATTTATGGTGCGAAAGGATACAAGATTTGGGATCTTGTTGTATAGAAGGTAATGCATAGTAGAAGCGTTATTTTTAGAGAAACTAAACCTTCTTTTTCTACATTGCAGCCAAAAAAAAGTAAACAAGAAGATGTGATTCAATTTCCTTCTACACCTGACAAAGTTGAATCAATGCCCAAAGATAGATAAGAAGTTGAGGAGAGCTCATCTAGCTTTGGATCTTCAAAAGAGGAGGAAGAACCTTCAAATAAGCTTGTTCATAGGTCCACAAGACATAGACAACCCAAATATATATAAGAGACACTAGGTATGAATGATGCAGAATCCTAGAAGATTGCTATGGATGAAGAAATGACATCTTTGAAAAATAATGATACATGGGATCTTATACCATTACCTAAAGGACAAAAAAATGTTGGTTAAAAATGGGTGTTCAAGAAAAATATTGGTTTAGATGGAGGTATTGAGAAGTAAAAATCAAGGTTGGTTATGAAGGGTTACTCTCAAGTTGAGGGTGTTGATTATGGTGAGATATTTTCTCTTGTTGTAAAAATAACATCCATTATATTTTTTCTCTCTATTATTGTTTCTTATGATTTAGAGGTCGCAAAAATGGATGTGAAAACTTCTTTCCTTTGTGATGATTTGGAGGAGGATATTTATATGACATAGCTAGAGAGCTATGTGGTGAAAGGTAAAATTTGCTCGATGTTGTGATTATGTTTCTGATATGTGGTTGTCACTGATGTCAACACTGTTAGCATTGGTTATTCTGAAGGTTGCATATGTTGAAGATATTGAGAAAATTTTAATAAACATATTGTAGGCAGCCAGTGAAGCTAAGAAGCTCAAAGTGTTGCATAGTGGTGAACTTTGAGTTTTTGGTGGTGTGCATTAAAGGGTTTGTTGTTGAGTTTATCTAGTATTTTGTCTGAAAGTTTGAATGGTGTGTATCAATATTTGAAAAAGTTATGAATATTTGTGTTCCTACAATCATTTTGTTACTGTAGAAGGTGTTCTTGTAAGAAGATGATTAAATTCTAGAAATTCCAATTGTTACGCATGTTCCTATGACGTTCATGGACTATTCTAGATCGTGCTCTATCCTTGTTGTACATCTGCATTGACCAGAGTGATAGTGATCAAATATTTTTTCAATGTGTGTTTGAGTTTTCATTTTCTTGGCCAACATGATGGTGGTAGCGTGTTGCGGATCCATGAGGATTAATATTTTATTGTTTGGAATGTTCAAAGGTGTTTATTTGGGTCCTCACTATGTTGTGACTGACTTGTGTTGGTGTGCATTAATATTTATTTATGTATTGAGGCCGATAGCTATAACTTATTCTTTATTTGTGGCCAACATAGTAGTTGATGTAAATCCATGTAGCAGATATATAAGAGCGATTGTTTTCCTCATTTTTATGTATGCTCGGTGTGTCTATGTGAAGTACATGTGTGAATAAAGTTGAAATCTTTCAAGAGCAGAGAAGGGTGTGAAAGAGATTGAGCAGAATGTGGAAGATTGTGTAGAAATTTTTATGTGCCTAATCGAAACTGTCATTAGGCTTTTGTAAAATCTAATTTCTCATTTCAACCTCATCAGATGGATTTAATCTGATTATTGTATGTAAGGAAACAAGTCTTCCTCTGAGCAATGAGCTCTAGGAAGTGTGTCTGAATGCAATTGCATTCCTTATTCATTGTTCATTATACTTCTAATAGGGTATAATCTTGTGGACTAACATCCATTGTGGTTTTTCCCCTAATAGGGTTTCCATGTATAAAATCTTGGTGTTCATGTGTCTTTGATGTGTTATGGATTTATGCTTGCACTTTTAATTATCAAATCTGAGATTTAAGGTTGATTAATGTTAAATAATCCTAATTTTGGTAGCAACTGATTCACCGCCCTCCCCCCCCCCTCTTATTTGTCTATCATTGTTTTTCCAACAATTGGTATCAAAGCTAGTTCCTCTAAAGAAGCCTAATAGATTGAGGTGATCTGAGATGGCATCATACAAGAAGGACAGTCCTAGATTTGATGGTATGAACTACTCTTTATGGAAATTTAGAATGGAGTGATTTGAAGTGCATAGGTAAACCTTTTTGGAAGATCACAAAGATTTTTTATATTGTTCCTCGAAATGGTCCATCCTCCGAAGATGAGATCAATCATGAAAAATTTAATATTAGGGCTATTGAAGCATTTTTTAGTTCTCTTTAGATTCATAAAAGACAAATGTAATAGGTTTTAAGATTGCTCATGAGATCTGGAAAAATTTGGAAACATTGTATAAAGGTGATGCACTAGTGAAAGTTGCTTAGCTACAAAGTTTAAAAGGCAAGTGGGAGGACATGAATATGAGTGAATATGAGAACATCCTCTCTTTCTCGCAAAAGATAAATGAACTAGTGATGAGAACTAGATGTGCTAGTGGACTCTTGGATGAAGAAGAGATTCTGGCTAAAATACTTAGATTTGTGCCCCCTTCCTACAAAACAAGAGCTCATGCTATTGATGAACTTAGGATAGTGACAAATGTGACAAGAGACATGCTGATTGGAAATTTTTTTGGATTTGAGTTAAGTGAATTTGGTCAATCTACTCCTAAGACCAAATTTGCATTCACGGCTACTGTATCCGGAGAAAGCAAGCAGGGATATGATCTGGGAGATATTTCCAAAAGGACATTCAAGTATGAAGATGAGATGAAATGAATTGAAGATGAAGAAAAAGAATTAGAAGAACTAGAATCATTGATTATGAAAAGAGAAGTCAAAGGTCATGGTAAGTATAGGGGAAAGTTACCTATCAAATTTTTTTTCTTGCAGTAAGATAGGTCATTTTGCATCAAGATGTATTGAAAGAGTTTCTCAATACAAACTTGATAAGACTAGATTTCAAATTAAATGTTACTATGGTGAAGAAGGTGTAACTAATGAAGAATCTGAGAAAGAAAGTGAAAATGAAGATGAATGAGTATTCATTGCTATCAAAGAAAATGGTCAGGTGTCCACTTAATCTACTAGTAATGTGAATAATGAGAAAGCTCTTCTAGAAAACAATGAAGAAAAGGATGAGTGCGTGGAATAAAAATACAGTTATGTAATCTGAGAACTCAGCATAATGGAGTTGTTGAAAGAAATAATAGAATAGTTCAAGAGGCCACTAGATCAATGATTATTGAGGTTGTTTTATCATAAGTTTATTGGAGAGAAGATATTCATATTATTTTTATGTATTCAATCAAGTTCAAGCAAGAGAAAACAATACAAAGACCCCCTATGAGTTATGGCATGGAAGAATTCCTACTATTAAGTATTTCAAGATATTTGGAAGCAAATGTTATATCATAAGAGATGAAGAAATGTTAGGAAATTTTGATGCAAGAAGTGATGAAGGAATTTTTCATGGATTTCTACTAAAAGAAAAGCTTACAAATGTTTCAAAAAATATTGACAAATATTTTAGAAAGTGCAAATGTCAAGGTTGATTAAATAATGAAGAACTCAATTGATATTGATGAATATGTATTTGATGAACCTGATTGTGTAAGAATTGAAGAAATTGTGAAAGAGATGTTGAAGAAGTTTGGGGTGGATGGTTCCAAACTGGTATGTACACCTATGGTGAATGGTTGAAAATTACGTAAATATGATGATTCAACTAAGGCTAATCAAAGCAAGTATAGATCTATGATTGGTGGAATATTGTATTTGACTACTACTAGACTGTATATTATGCATGTTGTTTTTCTTGTGGGTATATTTCAAGATCCTAAGGAAACACATGTTTTTGTTTAAAAAATATTCAAATATATGAATACTCTAGATTATGGGTTATGGTATCCTAGGGATACTAACTTTAAGTATATTATTGTTGCATCTTATTGTACACAATTTTTATGGATGAAACAAACATTGAAAGATATCACACTTGTGTATGATGATCATATTTCTATCTTTTGTGATAATACAAGTGAAATAAACATTTTGAAGAATCCAGTGATGCACTTAAGGAGAAGAATCCAATGATGCACTCGAGGACAAAGCATATATTTATCAGGTATCATTTCTCAAGAGAGAAGGTTGTGGAGAATGAAGTGAAGCTTGAGTATGTTTCAACGAAGAATTAGATTGTTGATATATTTACGAAGGCTCTTCCTAAAGATAATTTTGAGTATCTTTGAGAGAATTTAGGGGTCATTTCCCCTCCTTTCTTAAACTAGATGTATATGAAGATGCATTAGTCCAGTGGATCTATGGATCTCTCTTTTTTCTAGACTGATATTTTGGTGGCCACCTCTTAGGGGGAGTGGGAAGTGTCATATATTGTCATTATATGTATTTTGTTTCTAATGTCAAAGGGGAAATAAATGTAAAATATATTTTTCATTTGGCATTGATGTCAAAGGGGAGAGGAATAATGTGAAAAAGATTATCTACTAAGGGGGAGAAACAAAAGGAAAAATCTTGAGAAGTGTATTCAGAGCTAGTATGTTGTCTTTGATGGTTTTTCACATCATGTGTTGCCATCAATGAAAAAGGGGGAGATTGTTGTAAAAATAAAAATAATGAGGGTGTTGTCATTGATGTCAACTGGTCAACTAGTTATCAATTGGTTGTTGTTGTCATTAATATCATGGTTGCAGGTTATTGGTTGTATATGTTGAGGATAATGAGAAAATTGTATTGAAGAAAGGTTGGAGGTGTTCAGCGGTTGCTTCGATTTTTTATCCTATGTTTGTGTGGTTTAGATATGTTGATCATGGTTGTTGATTCATTTTACAGTGCGAGTTATGTTCACCAATTGTGAACTATGGTTTTTTGTGTTTCTAGCTAAGGTTCGGGAGAAATGTTGTTGGTGTAGATATCTCTTTGGTAAAGTATTATGACTTGTGGCTCAAGAATTGAGATGCTATGATCGTGATGAAGATAATTTTGGAATCTAGAAGGATCATTCTTAATTTTTCTATGTATTTTACACTAGTTTGGCTAACCTTGTGTTGAACACAATCTTCAAAGTTGATGAAGCATGTTGGATCTATTTGGGTCCTCATGAAGCATTTGTTTGGGTCACCCTCATTCTAATTCCACCCTAGGATGTTTTGGCACCAACCTAATTTAAATTCAATGTTGGATGGCTAACTTTGTATATGTTTGAAAGTTTAGGATGGTATAAATACATGATGAGTTAGTGGTGAAAATTAGTACAAAGAGATAACCGCAAATGAATAGAGTAGATAGATGCAAGATTGATGCAAATCAATGAGTGTGTGTGATGCAAGTGTGGAAGATCAGTGTGAAACCTAAATGTTGAATTTTTGGAAGCAATGAGTTGAAGGTGGACTTTATAATTCATGCATCTATGCAAGTGGTTGAGAAAATTTTGGTGGATTTATCTGTTGTATTCAGATTGTCTTATCTCTATAACATATCTCTTCTATCTTCTTTATATCTTTGTGACAGTGAGCCCTCCAAATTGTTAGCCCTATTGGATAGTGAGTCCTAATTCAGACAGTGACTCATTGTTTTGGTAGTGACCC
>CM021103.1:619836396-619888896 GCA_007115665.2 Sequoiadendron giganteum | reverse complement strand
ATTAATGAATGTTAGATTTTCTCTTTGAAATTTACAATTAATTAGACTTGGATTTGAGTTAAAAGGGTCAACTAAGGGATAATTAAGCTCAATTAATTAATGGGGCCTTAAATAAGTGTGAAAGTGTAAAGAGACACCTTACAACACTAAATTAAAGCACAATTAAGTCCATTTTAATTAATAGGGACCTAAATTTAATGTGAATATGTAAAATACATATTATAGCACTAAATTAAGGCATAATTATGTTCATTTTAATTAATTCCTAATTGAGTGTGAAAAAGGGATACTTTTTCCTTAACTACATTTATCCCCCACTTTACTGAGAATATGACCCTGTGTCAAACTTACACTAAAGTAGACATTAAAGATATATGTATGCAACAATGACAAAGATACTCAATTATACAACATCAAAGACTAGGAAGATCGAGCCTCGACTGTCCAACCTAGTGTGGAACATGTCTAAGCTTTTTTTTCTAAGATGTGTTGGATGGTGTGGTTGTGTTGCTGATATGTGGTTGTCATTGATGTCAACACTATTAGCATTGATGATTCTAAAGGTTGTATATGTCGAGGATATTGAGAAAAATGTAATAAATATGTTGCAGATAGTCTTTAAGGTTGTTAAAGTCGGAAAGGTGGAAAGTTTTGTACATTGATATTCAAAAGGCACACATTAATGGGGTTTTTGTTGAGCCTACCTATTATGTTGTCCAAAAATTTTAGTAGTGCGCATCAAGATTGAAGAAAGTTATGAAGTTATGTGTTCCTACAATTATTTTGTCACTA
Source organism: Sequoiadendron giganteum (assembly GCA_007115665.2). Lineage (NCBI taxonomy): Eukaryota > Viridiplantae > Streptophyta > Pinopsida > Cupressales > Cupressaceae > Sequoiadendron > Sequoiadendron giganteum. The sequence continues at coordinate 619,888,104 of CM021103.1, read as the reverse complement.
TAGCAGGTGTTTTTGGAAGAAGAGAATACAATTTTGAAGGATTGAGTTGTTGTGTATGCTCTTGAGGTTTTTAGTGATGGTTCTAGATCATGCTCTATCAGTGTGGTATGTCCACATTGATCAATGTGTTCCTGATGAAATATTTTTTCTTTGTGTGATTGAGTTTTCATTTTCTTGGCCAACATTATGGTGGTAGCGTGTTGTAGATCCTTATGGATTAAGTTTTTAATGCTTGGCATATTCAAGGATTTTGATTTAGGTATTCATTATATTGTGACCAACTTAGGTTGGTACATTGAGATTTGTTCATGTATTGGGTCATCAACTTGTAATTTATTTATTCCTTATTTTGTGGTTGACATAGTTGTTGATCTAAATTCATGTAGCGGATATATAAGAGCGATTGTTTCCTCATTTTGAAGTATGCTCGGTGAATGAATGCGAAGTGCGTGAAAGATATGTGTGAATAAAGATCAAATCATTTGAATGAAGAGAAGAGTGTGAAGACGTTTGAGCAAAGAGTGAAGAAGTATTTATATACCTAACTGAAACTCTCATCAGGCTTATGAAGAAGCTAATTTCTCAGTTCAACCTTATCAAATGGATTTAATCTAATTTTTTTTTATGTAAGGCAATGAGGCTTCCCTTTGAGAAATGAGCTTTAGGTAGTGTGCTTGAATGCATGTGCATTCCCTATTCATTTTCTATTATACTTTTAAAATGGTATAATTATGGATTAATCTCCACCATGTTTTTTCCCCTAACAGGGGTTTCACACAAAAATCTTGGTGTTGTGTGCTTTTGATGTGTTGATGATTCTTTCTTTCACTATTAATTATCAGATCTGTGATTAAAGGTTGATAAGGTTAATTAAAGTTTTAAAATTTGCAACAACTGATTCAACCCCACTCCCAGTTTTCTATCCTTGTTTTTTCAATAATTGGTATCAGATTTTGTTCCTATGAAGAAATCTTATAGCTTTAGGTGATCCATGATGGCATCATACAAGAAGGATAGTCCCAGATTCGATGGTACAAATTACTCTCTATGGAAATTCAGAATGGAATTTCATTTGAAGTGCATTGGTCAACCTTTCTGGAAGATTACAAAGGACATATATATTATTCCTCAGAATGGTCCCTCTACTCCTGATGAGATCAAAGAAGTTGAAACTAACATTCGTTCCATAGAAGCATTTTTTAGTGCTTTGACATATTCTGAGATGATAAATGTGATAGGCCTGAAGACAACACATGAGATCTGGAATAAGTTGGAAATATTGTATGAAGGAGATGCACAAGTGAAAGTTGCTAAGCTACAAAGTTTGAAAGGCAAGTGGGAGAACATGAAGATGAGTGAAGATGAAAACATATTTTATTTCATGCAAAAATTAAATGAACTTGTGATGCTTATTAGATGTGCCAGTGGAACCTTGGAAGAAGATGATATTGTGGCTAAGATACTCATATCTGTGCCTCCTTCTTACAACAAAAAACCTCATGCTATTGAAGATCTCAGGACAGTAACAAATGTGACAAGAGATATGTTGATTGGCAATCTTGTCACCTTTGAGTTGAGTGAATTTGGTGAATATACTCCTTAAACAGAATGCATTCAAAGCTACTGTATCCAGAAAAATCCAACTGAGGTATGATTCGAGAGAAAGCTCAAGGAAGACATTCAAGTACGAAGATGAAATGAAACTAATTGAATATGAAGAAAGAGAGTTAGAAGAGATGGAAGCATTGGTTGTGAAAAGAGAAGCCAGAGGAAAAGGTAAGTACAAAGGAAATTTTCCTATTAAATGTTTCTCTTGTAGTAAGATATGTCATTTTGCATCAAGATGTCCTGAAAGAGTTTCTAAGTACAAACCTAACAACTCTGGATTTCAAAAGAAATGTTATTATTCTGAAGAAGGTGTTACTAATGATGAATCTAATAAAGAAACTGAAAAATGAAGAGGATGGGTATTCATTTCTATCAAGGAAAATGGTCTGGTGTCCACTGAATCTGCTAGTAATAATAATATTGAGAAAGATCTGGCAACCTGAATTAATGAAAAGGATAAATGGGTGATTGACAATAGATCCTCACATCATATAACCAGTGACAAAATCAAGTTCATAATCCTGGAGAAATATGATGGTGGTGTTGTAAGGTTTGTAGATAACAATGTTGGTGTGATTTTTGGTAGAGGTACTATTTCTCTTGCTAGTGAAAGTTGTTGGTTATGGCATAGGAGATTATGCCATGTGAATTTTGATAACATTGTCAAATTAAGCTCCACATAAGGAGTTAGAGATCTACCTAAGTTATTAAAGCCTACTAACACTATATGTAAGGAATATTAGATGGGAAATCAGAAAATAATTTCATTTCAAAGTAAACAACATCATTCCAATGGAGAATTGGATTTTGTACATACTGGTCTATGTGGTCCATCCAGAATCAAAATTCTAGAAGGAGAAAGGTACTTTATGTTACTTATTGATGATAATTCTAGGATGATATGGGTTTCTTTCTTAAGAGAAAAACATGAGGCATTAGATAAGTTCAAAAGTTTCAAATCCATGGCAGAGAATGAGATAGGTTTGAAGATCAAATTATTGAGATCGAACAGAGGTGTTGAATTCACTTCTTGAGAGTTCAACTCATTTTGTGAATAAAATTGAATTAGAAGACTATTATTTTCTCCTTGAACTCCTCAAAATAATGGAGTTGTTGAGAGAAAGAATAGAACAATTCTAGATGCTTCCAGAACTATGATGTTGGAAGGTAATGTTCCTCATATCTACTGGAGAGAAGTTGTAAGCACTACAGTATAAACTATCAACTGGGTAAATGTCAATGGTAATTATGGTAAGACTCCTTTTGAGCTGTGGTTTGGTTATAAGCCTACTGTGAAATATTTCAAAATATTTGGAAGTAGATGTTATATAAAGAGAGATGAATATATAGGCAAGTTTGATGCTAGAAGTGATGAAGGAATCTTTCTAGGTTACTCTACTATGAGTAAAGCCTACCGATGCTACAATAGAAGATTGAAGAAGATGGTTGAAAGTGAAAATGTCATAGTTGATGAGGATATCGATAGATCATCTAAGTATTGTGGATATGATTTAGATGATCAATATGAAAGTGTTGATAAAGGAAATAATTCTCAGACACAAAGCCAAGTTTAAATTGTTCTGGTGAATCAAGAAATTTCAAAAGGTCAAGCTAGTAGTGCAAAAGAGAGAATAGAAGAACTAGAAGTTAGAGAGAATCCTTTCTAAGGTATGTAAAGCTAAATAATTCTGAAAATCAGATTATAGGAGACAAGAACAAAGGTGTACATACTAGAAGAAGAATTTCAGAAGAGTATTTCCCGATTTCCAAGACTGAACCTAGCAATGTCAATGAAGCATGCAAAGATGAATATTGGATGGAAGAAATGAAGGAAGAACTGATGCAGATAGAGAAAAATGATACATGGATTCTTGTTCCCAGACCTTAGGATAATAATGTGATTGGAACCAAATGGGTTTTTTGGAATAAGTTGAATGAACAAGGTGGAGTGATCATAAATAAAGCAAGATTGGTATGTAAAGGGTACTCACAAATGGAAGGTATTGATTTTGAAGAATCCTTTGCCCTTGTTGCTATAATTGAAGTTGTAATATTATTTATTTCTTATGCTACTTTCAAGAACTAAAAGGTCTATCAAATGGATGTAAAGTAAGCATTTCTAAATGTTGAACTAGAAGAAGAGGTGTATATTGAACAACCAGATGGATTTCAACTGACTGATGAAAAAGACATGGTTTGTTGATTGAAGAAAGCACTATATGGACTCAAATAAACCCCTAGAGCCTGGTATGCTAGATTGGAGAAATACTTATTGAAGCTTGGATTCAATTAAGGGTACTACTGACAACAATCTTTATTTCAAGATGGATCAGGATAAAGAGTTGATAATTGAAGTCTTTGTTGATGACATTATTTTTAAAGGAGATGATGACCTATGTATGAAGTTTTTTGATCAAATGAAAAGTGATTTTGAAATGTCAATGATTGGAGAGCTGAAATTATTCTTAGGATTGCAAATTACTCATTTAGATGATAGAATCTTCATATCTCAGTCCAAGTACATGAAAGAGTTACTGAAAAAGTTTGGCATGGAAGAACTAAAGCCTATAGGTACACTTATGGTAACCAGATGTAAGTTAAAAAAAATGATGATTCTCCTAAGGCTAATCAAACAATATACAGGTCAAAGATTGGTGGATTTCTTTATTTGACTCAAACCGGACCATACATCATGAATTTTGTATGCATGGTTGCTAGATATCAAGTTGATCCGAAGGAATCACATGTGACTGCAATAAATAGAATTTTCAGATACCTTAAAGGAACAATTGATTTTGGGCTATGGTATCCTAAGGATGATGATCTTACTTTGAATGAATTTATAGATGCAGATTGGGTAGGATATGTGGATGAAAAAAAAGGTACAAGTGGTGGTGCATTATTCTTGGGGAAGAAGTTGGTGTCTTGGCTAAGTAAAAAGCAGAAATCCATTTCCTTATCTACTGCTGAGGCAGAATATATTGTTGTGGATGAAGAAAATACTGAGAGATATCACATGTGAGTATGATGAGCCTATTTCTATATTCTATGACAATTCAAGTTCCATAAACATTTCCAAGAATCTGTTGCTACATTCAAAGACAAAGCATATATCTATCAAGTATCACTTTTTGAGAGACAAAGTGAGTGATAAAGATGTCAGACTGGAGTATGTGCCTACAAAGGAAAAAATTGTAGATATCTTGACCAAACCATTTCCTAAGGATACTTTTGAGTATCTCAGAGGGAAGTTAGGGGTGATTTCCCCTCCTAATATGAACTAAGATGCACCTACAAACAGATCTTGTTTTAGAATGATTTTATGGTGGCTTCTACTTAGGGGGAGTAGTCAGAAGATTCATATATGTGGTTCAGAGCATGTGTACCTTTTCCATTGATTTCAAAGGGGGAGAAGAGATGTGAAAAATCCTTGAGGAAGAAAGGGGGAGAAGATTCATGAGAGAAGAGCAAGACTGTTGGAGAAGAGCTAGTTGTGCTTGATGGTATTTTCACATCATGTGTTTCCATCAATGCTAAAGGGGGAGATTGTGGGATGTTGTGGTTTTGTTGCTAATATGTGGTTGTCATTGATATCAACACTATTAGCATTGATGATTTTGAAGGTTGTATATGTCGAGGATATTGAGAAAATTATAATAAATATGTTGCAGATAGTCTGTGAAGTTGTGAAGGTCAAAAGGGTGGAAAGTTATGTGTGTTGATATTCAGAAGCAACACATTAATGGGTTTGTTTTTGAGCCTATCTAGTATGTTGTGTGGAAGTTTTAGAGGGGCGTATCAAGATTGAAGAAAGTTATGAAGTTTTGTGTTCCTACAGTTATTATGTTATTGTAGCAAGTGTTTTTGGAAGAAGAGAATGCAATTTTGATTAATTGAGTTGTTGTGTATACTAATGAGATGTTCAGTGATAGTTCTAAATCATGCTCTATCAGTTTGGTACGTCCACATTGGCCGACATGATGGTGGTAGTGTTTTCTAGATCCTTATGGATTAATGTTTGAATGCTTGGCATATTCGAGGATGTTGATTTAGGTCTTCATTATGTTGTGACCGAATTAGGTTGGTATGCATTGAGATTTGTTCATTTATTTGGCTAACAATTTGTAATTCATTTATTCCTTATTTTGTGGCCAACAAAGTTTTTGATGTAAATTCATGTAGCAGATATATAAGAGAAATTGTTTCCTCATTTTGAATTATGCTTGGTGAATGAATGCAAAGTGTGTACAAGATATGTGTGAATAAAGATTAGATCGTCCAAATGTAGAGCAGAGTGAAGAAGTTTGAGTGAAGAGTGAAGAAGTATTTATGTGCCTAACCGGAATTTTCATCAAGCCTATGAAGAAGCTAATTTCTCAGTTCAACCTTATTAGATGGATTTAATCTAATTGTTTTATGTAAGGCAGTGAACCTTCCCTTTGAGTAGTGAGCTCTAGGAAGTGTGCATGAATGCATGTGCATTCCTTGTTCATTTTCTATTATACTTTTAACAAGGTACAATTGTGGATTAACATCCATCATGGTTTCTCCCCTACCTCAGTTTCCACACAAAAATCTTGGTGTTGTGTGCTTCTGATGTGTTGATGATTCTTTCTATCACTATTAGTTATCATATTTGTGATTAAGGGTTGATAAGGTTAAGTAAATTTTAAATTCTAGAACAATTGATTCACCCCCCCCCCCCCTCCCCCTCAGTTCTCTATCCTTATTTTTCCAACAAGATGTTCACAAGAAAAGATCGATGTCCACTTGTGTCACCAAAAAGTGTAGCCTTTGACACTTTTTCACTTATTTTGGCCTTTTTCCCTTGGATTTTGGCCTTGTTTTGCCTTGATTTTTCCTTGAATGCTTGCAAATTAACAACCTAATTGTTTTTTACAAATGTGTTCTAAAGTGTTGGAACACATCTTCCCACTTTTATAAGACCCTTTCAGCATAATTCACCTAAATAACCCCCTATTTAAGCCTTGTGCCAAAGTGTTGTAATGTTTTTTCACACTTTCCTAGGCTTATCTTAACTAATTCAATCCCTTTTACTATTAAATTAGTTCCTTAATGTACTTTTAGGCCCAAATTAAGTGTGTTTCAAGAGGAAAGTCTAATAAACATCATTTAACACCATTTTATTCCCAACCACCACTTGAATTTGTCCAAGTGGACTAGGTCACCACCTTGGGTGACCTATTCCTTTTTGTCTTAAAATTCAAAACTAAATCAAAAACCTAATGGGAATTTGTCTCCAAAACCCTAGCGTTGGCCTATCATGTGACATTTTTAGGAAATTAGGGCATATTTTGTATAAATTAGGGTTTTCACCTTCATTCTCCACCCCCCCCCCCCCAACATCATTTTGTATCTTCACAAGCACTGTTGCACTCAATCTTCTCGAGAAAGAACTCAAGCACAAATGCAATTCAAGGAACCTCCATTGGAGCTAGTTCTTGCATGTTGGAGAATTCAACAACTAAATTTTTAGTGAGCATTTACATTTTTCATCATTCAATCATCTTTCCTTTCTTTTTTTCTCATTTGGGTTTAGTTACCATCGATGGGGTTTGACTAAGGAAAAAACCTATTCCCTAACCCCAACATTCTCTTTGTCTTTGCATGTTCTTTGCAGGTTGTATTCAAATTTGGCAAGGAATAAAGTATTGAAGAGGGTACAATCATTCCATTCAACTGAAATCAAGTCATCAAACCCTAGGTAAAGCAAAAAGATAACTTGTAGGTCATTTTCTAAAGATTCAGACATGAGCATCTACAGAAAAGTAAAGTGCAAGTGGAGACCCATAGAATTAGACCTTCAGGCTCCCAAAAGTACTAGGAGAACTAGGTTGCCATTTTGGTGACCTTGTCCCTATACCAAGCCTAGAAAAGGGTTTTTGCATTTCTTGGTACCCTTTTAGCAGAAACCTAATCTGGAAAAGTTTCTCGACAGAAGGAATATGTCACCCAATCTGGCATAAGTGTCCCTTTGAAACTTTCAGATAGATTTCAGAACATTCTAGGGGTTCTCTTCTACAATTTTCATTTTCTAGGTGCACCATTTATGTATTTTCCAGTTTCCTTTTTGTTTACATACATTTAGGTCATTTAGTTAACATGCACATAGTTTACATTTTCTTTAATTTTCATCTCATAGTTAGCTTAGCTTCATTTAATTTCCAACATTTAGCCACATTCCTCACACACACATCAGAACCCAATTCAACCCCTTAATTTGAATGAAATCACCAAAAAGAGTCATATCACAAAGTGGAAAGAGTGTCATTCCTAAACCAAGAGCTCCTAGGTGAAAAACCCTAGGGGCCTAGTAAGGGGAATCATTTTTCCCTTGTTATCACATTAACCTTTTTGGTGGTTCGCCACTATGCAAACATTAGTGTGCACTCACTTCGGGCTAGTGGAGCCTCAAGCCATCCACTAGTTGATCCCTTAGGGGGGTGGCTTAGTGATAAATTCATACCCTCATTTAGGCTTCTCACCAAATAATGAGAAAGGCAAGGCTTGTCATCGTACTACCCATAGAAAAGCTATCCCTCTGACAACTTCAATATGGTGCCACAAAACAAAGTTTTGAGCTCCATAAGGCCTAACAAGTTGCATTATGCTAAGCACCTATGAACAAGTAAAGGCTCAATTGGCAAGCAAGGTGTGTTATGCATGGTGGCCTTGAAGAGGGGTTTCTAGCTTCATAAGGTTAATGAGTTGTGTTATGCTAAACACATAGGAATGATGTGCAAGTAAAGATTTTTTTGTTCAAATGAATTTTTCCTAGTTCATGTAAGGTCTCTTCTTAGGGAACATCATGCCTAATGTCTCCAAGAAATTATAAGTCTAGAGTAAGAGGATTTGATATCTTAGGGAATGTAATGTGTCACATAACCACTAAGATGAAAGTTGTATGCTAATAAATATTGCACTCTTAGAGGACATCAAACCTAATGAAACCACCAAGAAAAGGACACATCATATGAAGAAGGAAAATCACACAATGAAACATGAGAATGTTGAAAGATAATATCAATGTATGCCCCCACTTTGAAGAAATTTCTACACTATTGTTATGAGAAATTGCTTTAAAGTAGCTAATGTTCAATCCTAATACATGAGAGCTTATTTTTTGTCAATGATATAAACCAAGCTACATATAAAATCTATTATTTTTTAGTTTACAGTGGTTTCCAAGGTTGATTGTAAATGCAAAATGTGATAAAATGACAACTTTGGAGACCTAATTTTATGTGCAATTCTGATTCAATTTTGAAATGAAAATGAATGATAATGCAATGCTATGTAAATGACTTACAAATTGATTGATTTTTTGTATTTTTCAGATTTAAAGAATGCAAACATGAAATCCTAAAACCCTATATGAGATGGAAATTGAATGCAAAATTAATTAACCTAGATGAGATTCAATACAATGAATGAAAAACCTAAATGTAGGGTGAAAATGGACTCCAAAATCAGAAAAGTGCAATGATCAAAAGTTGGGTTCACCAAAATGTTGGTTCACCAATATAAATGAAGGTAGAATGGAGCTATCTTCCTCTATTTCATTAGGAAATGAGATCCAAACAATGAAATGAAGTCAAAGTGTGAATCTTCATACTTCCTTTTTTTACAAGAACCTGGATCCTAATTAAATAGCACTTTGGGGAGAAAGACTAAAATAAGTAAATCAATCCCAAAATGAAATCTACAAAGTGCAATGGCTAGATGAAATTCAAAAAAAGTAGAACTAAAAACAAAATGCAGATTAAAGAGGGGAAGATTTGTGTGTAACTTTCACCAAAAAGTGTTTTTTTGGAGGTTGAACTGGGACTAATTAACCCTAGGGTGAATGGGTCCTAGCTAGGGCTCTTCAAAATCGGTTTCAGGGTTCTCTACTCTTATGTCTGCACTTCTAGATTCTCGAATCTCATAGTCAGAAAGTCAAAAATAAATCTTGTAGCAGAGTTTCTATGTAATGAAAATTTTGATAACAACTTTGAAAAAGTTTCAAAATTTATCTTCAAGATATCTTCAATATTATTTCCACCTAAAACCTGCAATCACTCACATAGAGGAGAAAAATGTTGTTTTTTTGTGAATGGGGGTTTACCTTGATCAAACCACGCTTTGGAAATTAAACCTTGAAATTAAATAATGAAAAATTAAATGGAAGGAATGATGAAAGAACAAATCAATGTCACTAAACCACCAAAAATGATGAAGGGAAAGATGCACTCTTGCACCTCTAGGGTTTTGCACCTAAGACGAAAGAGGTTTTTCTTTCACACCTTTTCACTTTAGGGTTCATTCCTAGGGGGAGTTAGGGGCTTAAAGTGATGTGTGTGGAGTGCCCTAAATGTGGTAATATGAAAATTAAATGATTTATTGATGCTAAACTACATAAATGCAAAGGATGTTGGAAAACACATAATGATATGCAAATATATACAAAATAACCTAAGAATGTACACTAAACTAAAAAGAAAGTTATGATACAAAATGTTTGTACCTAGAATTTGAAGAAGGGTCTATAGGAGGTCTGGAATGTTGATAAAAATGTTCAGAAGCCAAAAGGGACACTTGTGCCAATCTAGGTGACCTAGTCCCAGATTTGAGAAAACTAGTCTAGAGCCCATTTCTACCAAATGGGTGTTTGGAAATGTGAAAATCATAAAAATTGCTATCTAGTGGGACTAGGTATCCATTTTTGGTGACTTAGTCCTCTTCAATATTTTTGGAAATTTTGAAGGGGAAATAGAAGCCCTCGGTTTGCACCTCGGTTCTTCATAGTTGTCCACTTCAGAAACTCTAATATTTGGGCCTAAAAGAGACTATTGGTGGATGTTGGGACTTTGCAAGAAAGGAGAGGTCTTAAAAAATTCTTCAAATCCTTCAATGATCTTCAAATTACCTAAATCTGCAAACACACAAGGAAAGAAAGAGAAAATGTTGGTTGTTAGGGATTAGGGGTTTGCCTTGGTCAAACCCCTTTTAGGTAACTAAACCAAAAAGAATAGAAATAATGTAATAAAGCATGAAACAATGGATTAATGGAGTAAGTTACCTTGCCATGATGATAGATACTATTTTTTTGTAGCAATCAACCCTTGGATGCTTCAAAACAGATGTCTTGTTGACTTGGAATGCTCAAACCCTAGCTTGCTTGAGAAGAAAGAGTGATGAGAGATGAAGAGTTGTGAATAATGAGTGTGTCTTATGAGAAAATAGGGTTTTTATGCTTATTTATTAAAATTTTGCCCTAATTTTCCCAAAATAACACCATAAAGGTTGACCTTAGGGTTTTAGAGATAAAATCCTAAAAGAATATTAAGTTAAATTTAAATTTTATGCCTCATGGGACTAGGTCGCCAAGGTGGCAACCTAGTCCACTTGAGAAATTTCCATTGATTGTTGAGGATAAAAAGGTGATTATTTATGTTTGTCAGGATTGTCTCATGAAAACACACTAATATAGGACTTATATGTGTATTAAGGGGTCATTATATCATAAGAAAGGGTTAATTTAGTGATGAAAAGCCTAGGAAAGTGTGAAAATATTGCAACACCTTACAACACTTTGGCACAAGGCTTGGAAAGGGGTAAAAAGAGGTCCAAAATCCATAGGCAAGGGACCAAATGAGTGAAAAGTGTCAAAGGCTACATTTTTCGATAACACATTTAGCCCCCACTTTAGTGAGAGGATAATTTTCTTCAAACTCACACTAAACTAGCTCAATGGAGATGGTGAAGAAAGAAGAGGAATGAGAAAGATGAAGGAGGTGGTCAAACCTCCAAGGATTTGAGATTCTAAGTTAACTTGTCATCAATGCAAAAGACAGTCAAGGGTGAATGCATTACAGGAAAAAAAGATACATGATCATACAATGACAAGAACTAAAGTGAAGAGAAGGTGAAAATATGTGCTCTCTAGGGCCATAGAAAATCAGGTCGTTCGTGGGGTGAGTTTTCCCAAAGAGGTGAGAAAAATACACACAGTTTGTATGTACTCACACACATAGGTGGCTATGGGGAAAGACATGCCACTAGTTGGGCTTTCCGCTCAACCCATACCAAAGTTATACCTTGTGATAACTTTGATAAGGTGCCACAAAAGAAAGTGATGTATAGAATGATTTTTTTCAAAGGTATTTCGAGTTGTTCATGCAATGTCTCAACTTAAGGAACATTATGTGTAATGTCACCAAGAGAGGAAAAGTGCAAATATACTCAACTTGTATGCAAGAAAGGCAACAGGTCATCTTGTAAGCAAAAGAGGAAAATGGAAATGTCTCAACCTGAGAAACATTGTGTGTAATGTTTCTAAGAGAAGGAATTTCATGAAAAAATAAAATCGCACAATGAAATATGAGTTGTGATGTATGCCCCCACTTTAAAGGAATTGAAAAACACTATACTATGAGCAATTTCTTTAATGTAGAAGAAGAAGAGGACATGAGATCTTGTTTAGAAATCCCTATGTCGAGTCATATGTTTTTGATAAGTTACGTCATGCAAAAGAGGATTTTATGTCGCATGTGAGTCAACTTAAGACATGTTGTTTGCATCCCAAGCTTGCTCTTATGTGGTCATCTAGCCGAAAGAGACAACGACAAGTGACATATGAGCAAAAAAGGGCTAACTAACCTGTTGTCCTTACCATTGCACCAAAAGATCGATCTGTTAATGCCCGATACAAGCTTCAGTTTAGATCCACAGGAGGCGGTTAAAGCATGTCATGAACCCGAAGGGAGATGTTGGTGGTTAGTCCAACAATCTCCCCGTCAACGTTACTTTGAGGGGTTTGAACCCATGACCTGCTCTAATACCAATTGTTGGCCTTGTCATTGCACCAAAAGATCGATCTGTTAATTCTTGATACAAGCTTCAGTTAAGATCCACGGGAGGCAATTAAACCATGTCGCGAGCTCCCAAAGGGAGATGCTGGTGGTTAGTCCAACATAACCCCTTGCCCCCACTTAGTGTAGGACAAGAGTAAGGTGAAAGGATTGAGGAAATGTAAGGCAGAGTGAAAATTAGTATCGATTAGAGGAATTAGACGCCCCACATAAGGAAGAATACCTAACTCCTTAAGATGTTGGATTTTTCTACTCAAGGTCTTACACTTATTGGTGTGATGACCATGAACTTGGTGGTAATCACAAAAGGAATGTTTTTTGTAACGTTTCTTTTGAGTTTGGTGCGGAAGGGATATCAAGTGATCTTAGAGGAGTCTCCACAAGATACCCTCTTGATCAAGGGTAGAAGGTGATCGTTTAGGGTGTAACAAAGCTGTGTCTTTCTTAGTATAGGATTTCATACCTACATAAGGCACAATAGATTGTGATATTTTATGGACTCCTTTAGAGAAATGTGTAAAAGTTGAATCAATAGTGGGTTGCAAGATGACATTGGTATTAGGCAAAGAGGCATTTTTTGGTTTCAAAGGATTAATTTCTAAGGTTGGTTTAGAAGGATGAGTTGAAATAGGGTTGGTGTGAGGGGGAGGCTTTCTCATTTCTATTAAAGGATAATAACCAAGACCATAATGATATGTTTGCATGTGAGGCTTCATAGGGATGTGTATACCTTGTTCATCAGCACCACAACCTTTTCCACTATAGACAAGTTGTTTCATGAGTTCATAACCTTTTCCATAGAGATTTTTTAGCACTTTTGGATTGGGTGAGGGTGCATTGTTGGCTTCTTTTTCTAAAGTAGTCAAGGTGGATTCTTGCAAAGGATCTACCAAGTCTTGTGTGGACAAGACTACATGTCTCTTTTCAGAGTCTTTGTGTATGATCTTGGATTCTCCCATTAAGGGAGCGGTAAAGTCTAAGGAACCCCAATCATCGTCTAAGAGCTTGGTGATTTTATCAAGATTTTGGTCGTTATTTTTTGTTGGGTGGGTTCAACTTGGGTGGTTGGTGTTAGGGTGTTCAAGTGATTCTCTTTGGATTTCTCAATGTTTAAGAAACTATTAGGTTTAGGATCGGCATCAAGTGTGTAGACTTTGTTATTAAATATGCACTTCATCTTACAATGAAGAGTGGAAGACACTCCATTCATACCATGAATCCATGGCCTGCCTAAGAGAAGATTATATGAGAGCTCATGTGGCATAACATAGATTTTAGTGTCCATTGTGGCCATTCCAACTGTAAGAGGTATAGCAATCACACTGAGAGTTTTCTTAGTGGCATTTTAAAATCCTCTAATAGATAAAGAATCAGATTTTATGTGGGTTCTATCGATTTCAAGCCTATCCAAAAGGCGCACACTACACACGTTAAGAGCAAAGCTGGTATCAACAAGAGAGATCTTGATCCCTTTGGTTTTTTATTGAGATATTATTATGAAATTTTTTTATTTTTTTTGTACATATAATGGAGGGAGCTCACTTTGTTGAAAAACAATATCAGCATTGATTCCACAAAGCTAGTTTACAATTTCTGAGAGGAACTAATTTTAGCTGAAATCACATATTTTTAGAAAAAATGATGATTTAAGCCTTTAAAATTTTTATTTTAATGATTCCAATTGAGAGGGTTTGATCAAACCACCTTATATCAAACCCCCCTGGATAGAACCTCACTAGTTTTAAACCATACCTATAAATGTGTCTCTTTTACAACTATCAAAATGTTGATAAAAAATCACTTTTGATTTACCTTTTGGGGGATAAAATTAATTAATTTAAAATTTATTTTAAATGATTATGGTAGTCCTCAAAATGAGCTATCCCAAAAATATAATTTTAATATGTTTTGGTTTTATTATGTATGTGTTTTTTTAGTTTTATTAAACATAAGCTTTTCACCGAAAATCAAGCTCTCTATTTTGCACATGTGGAAAAATAGAAAATTATCAAAATATTTTTTTGAAAAATATGTTTGTGTTGGGTATTGATGTCCTTGATCCATTAAAAAAAAAAATTGAATTTTGATACATACAAAAAAATTTATGTTGTATACAGTCCGTCTATGTCTAAATTGCAATTGGTTTGACTTTGAAACTCTATTAAGGAAAAAATATTCAATAAAAAAATATGAGACCAAATGAAAGTGCTAGATATCATAGTTACAAATCTAAATTCGAAAAAATTATAATTTTATCCTTTATACAAAAAAATTATGTTGTATACGGTGAGCGTCACTTTTTAAAAATGTTGTTTTCTGAAAAAGCCCAGTTTTCATGGGAGATGGAAAAAGAAGTGCAATCTTATTCCAAAAACAATTTTAAAAATATTTTAGAATCTTTAGATAAAATGTGATGAGACTCTAGTTTTCATAATCTTCAAATTCCTCACGGTTTAGCCGCTAGAGGTGCCTGAATGTAAAGATTTAGTTAAAAATAATAATCTCAGTGTCCAATTTGGCCAAAAATTGTAAACCACTATTGTGGGATCACCCTGCTATGTCATTTGATGGCTCATTATAAGGGATAGGAACTTGTTGTAAGGTTGCTTGCATCATGTTGTGATAGTGAGGGGAGACTTGAATAAGATTTCATAAGGAGGTCTTAGCAGGAGTATTCCTTAGTTGATCAACAAGGTTGTAATCCCTAAGGACTGAATTTAGGCGAGGGGCAACGGGTAAGATGGGACTAGGCAAAGGTAAGGGAGGAAAGGGTGATGGTTGGGAATTCATATTATTATGGGTGTAATGTGTATTAGAAATGGTATTATGACTCGGTTGTTGTGACACATTATGGGTCGACGAGTAAATGATGAATTTGGGTTTAGGTTTAGTGGAAGGAGGGTAAAGGATGAGTTGAGGTTGAATAATATTAACATCCCCTAGGGAAGGAGAGTCTAGTATAGGCTCTACATCTTCTTGTAAGTGCATACTATTATTAAGGGAATGATCAATGATGGGTTTATGAGGAGAGGAAGGATTAGGAGAGGGTTCTATTTGATTTTTTAAGGTCTCATTTGCTTGGTTCATACTATCGACCCTAGTATGAGAGCTTGGAAGAGGTTCATCACATGATTCATCACAAGGGGAGGAGGCGTCAAGAGAGGGAGCACTATGAGTTTCAAATAGGTAGGGAGGGTCGAGATTGTTATGACTTGGAAGAGGTATATCTTCAAATACCATCCTACCCTCTTTGCATCGAGGAGGGATATTAGAACAAGGGTAACTTTGAAAATCATGGTTAGAGAGACTAGGTAAGGTAATTTTTAGAAATGTGTTTATAATTTAATTTTCTTGTGTCAAAATATCTTCCCAAAGGGGATGAGGAGAAGAAAAAGCAATAACTTCATGATGCTCAATGATTGTACCTTCTTTTAGCAAGATACCTTCGTCACTAGAAGGATATGTATCCAGAGAGGAAAAATTATGATCATCATGATTTTCTATGTTTGTATTTGCTTCTAACACATCATCCTCACAAATAGGAGAGATACAAGGTAGTGTAGATTCAAGACAATTATAAACGTTTTCATTTGCTAGAATCTCGTAAGTAGGGAATAAGTGGAATGAATGATTAACATGTTTATTTACTAAATTTTTCTTTGAAATTTTAGAAAGAAATTAAATAAACATGTTTGAATAATGTACAATGCAATGTAAAGACTAAAAAGGAAATACAATTTTCAAATTACAAAGAAGGCAATTTGTTGATTACACTATCAATGCAACCTATATGCACTTTTCACTAATGCAACATGCAATGAAAGTTAATCCTAGGACAATGAAGGACTCTAAACTAGGAAAGAGGGTGTAGGAAAGTTAGGTTCACCAAAATGAACCACCAAAAATGTTGAAGGGAAAGATGCACTCTTGCACCTCTAGGGTTTTGCACCTAAGAGGAAAGAGGTTTTTATTTCACACCTTTTCACTTTAGGGTTAATTCAAAGGGGGAGTTAGGGGCTTAAATTGATGTTTTTGGAGTTCCCTAAATGTGGTAAGCTTAAAAGGAAATGATTTATTGATGCTAAAATATTGAAATGCAAAGGATGTTGGAAAACACATAATGATATGCAAACATATAAAAAATAACCTAAGAATGTACACTAAACTAAACAGAAAGTTATGATACATAATGTATGTACCTGGAATTTGAAGAAGGGACTGTTGGAGGTTTGGAATGCTAATGAAAATGTTGCAAAATCCGAATGGGACACTTGTGCTAATCTATAGAGGTGACCTAGTCCCAGATTTGAGAAAACTAGTCCAGAGCTCGTTTCTACCAAATGGGTGTCTGGAAATGTGAAAATCACAAAAAGGCCTATCTAGTGGGACTAGGTCACCATTGTTGGTGACTTATTGCTCTTCAATATTTTTATAAAATTTGAAGGGGAAACAGAAGCCCTCGGTTTGCACCTCGGTTCTTCATAGTTGTTCGCTTCTGAAACTCTAAT
This sequence comes from Sequoiadendron giganteum, assembly GCA_007115665.2. NCBI lineage: Eukaryota > Viridiplantae > Streptophyta > Pinopsida > Cupressales > Cupressaceae > Sequoiadendron > Sequoiadendron giganteum. The sequence continues at coordinate 619,871,114 of CM021103.1, read as the reverse complement.
ATTTGGGCTTGAAAGTGACTATTGGTGAATGTTAGGCCTTTTTAAGCAAGGAAAGGTCTTCAAAAAGTCTTCAAAGCCTTCAATTATCTTCAAAGAACCTAAATTTGCAAGCACACAAGGAAAAAAAGAGAAAATGTTGGTTGTTAGGGATTAGGGGTTAGCCTTGGTCAAACCCCTTTTAGGTAACTAAACTCAAATGAATAGAAATAATGTAATAAATCATGAAACAATGGATTAATGGATTAAGTTACCTTACCATGATGAGAGACATTGTGTTGTTGCAACAATCAGCCCTTGTATGCTTTAGAAAAGATGTCTTGTTGACTTGGAATGCTCAAACCCTAGCTTGCTTGAAAAGGAGTGATGAGAGATGAAGGGTTGTGAATAATGAGTGTGTCTTCTGAGAAATTATGGTTTTGATGCTTATTTATACAAGTTGTGCCCAAATTTTCCCAAAATAACACCATATGGGCTAACCTTAGGGTTTTAGAGACAAAATCCCAAAATAATATTAAGTTAAATTTAAATTTTATTCCACATGGGACTAGGTCGCCTAAGGTGGCGACCTAGTCCACCTGGGAAATTTTCATTGATTATCGCGGATAAAAAGCTGATTATTTATTTTTGTCAGGCTTATCTCATGAAAACACACTAAGATAGGGCTTATATGTGTATTAAGGGGTCATTATAGCATAAGTAAGGGTTAATTTAGTGATGACAAGCCTAGGAAAGTGTGAAAATGTATTGCAACACCTTACAACACTTTGGAACAAGGCTTGGAAAGGGGTAAAAAAAGGTCCAAAATCTATAGGAAAGGGCCCAAATGAGCGAAAAGTGTCAAAGGCTACTCTTTTTGGCAACACAGTCACAACTCACCAAACCCTTGAAAGAACCTTGGAATGTAGATCTACAACTTGAATGAAATGGCCTCAATGGATGTGGATCTTGATATAGAACTTGATTTGGAACAATACCTTTGGATGTACTTGAATGGATCATTAACTCAATGTCACCATATTAACTCAAATAACACATGCATGATCCAAGAAGACTTTGATATGATGATAGGATCTTGATTGCTGAAATAATTCTACAATAAATCTTCTCTTGAATGCCTTGAATTTCCCTTGAAATCACTCTTGATCATAAAATTTTCTATAATAATTCTTACTTCAAAAATTCTAGGTCTCCACTTGAAATTCTAGGAGGCTCTCTTGAAAATATAGGTGAAACATAGTGAAATAACCTTATATTTATATGAACGTAACCTTAATTTCTCAAAATTCAAATATCACATGCCAACATCTGAATGTGGATTTAGAGATGTTAAAATTCCACCAAAAACACAATAAAATTTAGGGTCCTAGGTCTAAGTAAGGACCCATTCACCCTAGGGAAAATGGGTCCTAGGTCACTCACCTAGGACACATATTCTTCCATGATAAGTGGTATGTTATGGAACTTATGAATGTCAGGTTTCCTCTTCTAAAACTGTAGTTAATTAGGCTTGGATTTGAATTAAAGGGGGAAATTAAGGGCTAATTAATCTCAAAAATAAATGAGGCCATAACTAAGTGTGAAAGTGTAAAGATACACCTTAAAACACTAAATTAAGGTACAACTAAGTCCATTTTAGTTAGTAGGGCCCTAAACTTAACATGGATATGTAAAATGCATAATACAACACTAAATTAAGACATAATTATGTTCATTTTAATTAATTCATAATTAAGTGTGAAAAAGGGATGCTTTTTCCTATACTACACAAATACAACACTAATTTTAAAATTGAACAAATCAAATCAACAATGAGATAATAGAAATAGACAAAGAACATATAAACAACAATCTAAGCCAAATTTGAACCAAAAATAGGTGGAAATAGATGTCGAGGGCATATGTGTCCTAGCTTAAAATTTTGGAATTTCAAAATTTAACTATCTTTATTAATATTTAAGGTTCTTACATATGTGATTAACTAGGCTTGACAGTGTATATTTTTCCACGTTTTGGTAGTTTTATGATTGTGAACTTGAAAAAATTAATATGCAACAATGCAAAAAATGCTTGAGCAATAAATGGAAATTTTGATTACAAATTTTAGATCGAATATGGACTAATTGGATAATTTGAAGATGCAGATTTCTTAACATATTTATTTGATGCAATTTTTCACGTCTTAGACCTAAATGAAAGATGCAATTTGAATGCAATGAGAAATTTTAGAATTTTATGATCTAAGATGACTAAAACAAACCCTATTGTGACTTACAATGCAATATAATATGTATTTTTTGGATTCTTATGACTTTTATAATGAAAAAATGAAACCCTAAATGAGAAATGCAATATGACACAATGCAAAACCTAGATCTAGGTTGAATTATGGCATATTTCAAAAGGTCTAGATATTAGAATGTCGGGTTCACCAAAATGAAATGTAGGGAAGGGAAAACCTCAATTTTAATTTTATAGGATTTCATTAGGATGCAAATACATAATGCAATTATATTGAATTTCAGCAAAAAAATGTGAGTCAACCAAACCTAGATCTAGTCCTCTTGATTCTTATAAATGGATTGGAATTAAGTTGCCTAAAATAACCTAATAAACTATATGCTCTTGACTAAAAATGCAAGATTTTGATTGAAACAAATGAAAAATAGGGACAATTACCAAATATGGAAAAGGAGACCCAATGGTTGATAAGAGGCCATATCTTCCTAATTTCACTAGGAAATCAGATCCCCACAAAGAATTGACCAACCCTTAGGTGAGTCAACGTTTTGTGAAGATCTTAAAATTTCCCTTTTTGTGTAAGGACGTGAGTCGAGGTCAAACAACACTTTGTGGGGTAAGATTAAAAATAGAGAATCAACTCCAAAATAAAATCTAACACTTGGAATAGTTGGATAAAACTCAATACTGATGGAACCAAAAATAAGAACGTGCATTAGAGAAGGGAATCTAAGCATGTGTACAAGTCAAAAAAAGTGTTTTTCTGAAGCAGATATGGGATTGATTTTCCCTTGGGCGAATGGGTCCGGAGTGAGGGTTTTTCTGTGACTTTTGGGAGGCTTCGGTACAAATCTAAATCTTCCAATTTTCCTAGTTTTTAGGTTTAATACGTTAGAAGTAAATTCTATAGATAAGTTTCTATGAGATGACAAGAAAGGTGACAACAAATGCAACTTTGTAAAATTTCCCTTTAGAGATATTCAACTTGTCTTGAACCTATAAATATGCAACACACAAAGAGAGGGGGAAAATAATTTTTTTTGGGTAAATGGTTGTTTTCCTCAGTCAAACCTCATTTTGGTAATTAAACCTTGAATTGAAATGAAACATGAAATGGAAGGAATGATGAATGAACAATGCAATGTTGCAACTCACCAAACCCTTGAATAAACCTTTCAAAGGAAAATCCTTGAAGGAATGAAAATTGCATGAAATTTCTTGATTGGTGACGTTGATCTTGCACTTGAATATTGACTTGAAAACTTGAAACCTACATCACAATGTTAGCTCCAAAAAAATGCATGATTTCGCATAATTTTGACATGAATATTAAGATATTGAATGCTGCAAAAAATGATGAAGAAATTTTCTCTTGAATGCTCTTGACAATAATATTGACTCTTGTAATTTCTCACTTGAAATTGTAGGATTAACTTGATGAAATAACCGTGTACTTATAGGTACTTATCCTTAATTCCCCAAAATTAAAATAATACAAGCTTTCCTTTGAAATTTGAATTTAGAGACATAAAAATACCATCAGAAACATAATTAAAAATAGGTTCCTAAGGCTTAGGAAGGACCCATGGGTCCCAAGTCCCTAAACCTCAAACTCACATTGCTCAATGTAAAGTACAATGTTTTGACATTAATTGTTGTCAGGTTTCCCCTTTGGAAATTGCAATTATTTAGGCTTGTAAATGCATAATAGGGCTTAGTAAGGAAAAATTAAGCTCAATTTAATTAAGAAGGCCCAAATAAGTGATAAAATTTAAATAAATACATTTAAAAACACTTAATTAAGGCAATATTAAGTCCACTTTAACTAGGAGGGACCAAACAAAGTGTGAAAATGTAAAGAGATACATTTTCCTACACTACATTTAGCCCCCACTTAAGTGAGAGGATAACATCAAGATCTAACTATATGCAACAACAACAAAGATACTCAATCAGATAATGCCAAATACTTAAACAAAGAAAAAGAAAAGGAAAAAGAAAAATAAAAATAAAAAGAAAAAGAAAAAAAAAAGAAAAAGAAAAAGAAAAAAAGGAAAACGGTGCCTGCAAGTGAAACTTGTTGTTCACTATGCAAACAAACTGCATGCTCACTCAGGCTAGTGGAATGTGATGTCCACTAGGTGAGCTCCCAAGGGTGGAAAACAAGAGAATATTATTAGGCTCCCATAACATACCAAATTCATACCTTTGACAAGTTTGATAAGGCACCACAACATAAAATTTTGAGCTTCATAAGGCTTAACAAGCTTTGCATTCTGCTAAGCACCTATGAACAAACAAGGAATGACTCGACAGGAAAGCAAGGTGTATTACGATAGGTGGCCATATACAAGTTTGAGATCCATAAGGTTTAGAAATTTTCATTATGCTAAACACCTATGAACAAACTGCATGTTCAAAAAGGTTTTCTTAGTTCATGTAAGATCTCTACTTAGGAAACATTGTGCCTAATGTCTCCAAGGGAGGACAAGTCAAAGGATAAAATATCGACAACTTAGGGAATGTAGTACATCGCATCACCACTAAGAGGAAAATAATATTCTAAGAAAGATCATGCTCTTAGAGGACATCAAACCCAATAACACCACCAAGAAAAATACACATCATGTGAAATAAGAAGACCATGCAATGAACATAAAACAAAGTGAAAATTGATAATACCAATGTATGCTCCCACTTAAAAGAAATTTCTAACACCATGCTGTGAGAAATTACTTTTAAGTAGAAAATGATAAATTCTAACAATAAAGAAGACATGAGATCTTAATTGGAAATCTCTATGCCAAGTCATATGTTTCCAAATGAAGTTACTTCATGGAGAGGAGGGAGAGGGGTTGCCCCCAAAATAGAATCCCAAAATACATAAGGGATCCATGGATTTAGGGTCAACATATGTCTTTGCTACAATGATATTAGAGAGCTTAGAAACATCATCATTCCCCAAATAACTCATGAATCAAGGAAGAATGACACATATAAATCGAAAGAAAAGAAAATTATTTTGGGTCAACATGGAAGAAATCTAAATGTCTCAACACTTTGCATCATACCCAAAAGGAAAAAACAAGACAAAATAAATGAAAATGTTACAACATATAGAAGAATGAAGATACAAATAGAAGAATACCACAAATATGAGAGGTACATCAAACAAAATGATATGGGGGATCACAATACACACATGCAATCACATAAAAATAAAGAAAATAAAAGACTAGTATGGCTCATGTGAGTCAACCTATTAGTAGGTCGTTCACATCCCAATATTTTTCATTATATGAGGAAGGTGGATAACTAGCCAAAGGGACAATATCAAGTTTTTTAATAGGAAAAGTATTTCTAACCCCTTGCCCCCATTGAGTGCAAGACAAGGATGAGCTGAGGTAAGTGGTGAGAAAGAGGCTCCTTTCAATAAAGAAAATGATTTGCAATGAATGTAAACTATTCTATATTGAGTATGCTATGATCCAACAACTATTAAATGGTAGGGATCAAAGTGCAAGATATTAATCAAGTTGGATTATTTTCATATTTTCTAAGTAATTCTTGTAAATCATGACAGTCATTTGTATGCTGTCCAAATATTCAACTATATGCACAAAATGAACTCTTTGTTGTAAAATTTATTTCGTGTTCTTGGAGCAAGAGATATCAAGTGATCCTAGAGGATTATTGAAAAGATACTCTCTTGATCAATAGTAGGGGATATTTCTTTCTGAACACAAGATTTCATACACACAATAGATGATAAGACCTTAGACAAATATGAAGATAAATGGGGGAGACCTAGATATTTCTTGGAAAAGCACAATATAGACTTCACTTGTTCTTTATCATTTTGCTCCATGTTTTTATTATATCCATGTTTAGAAAGGAACTTGTATCCAAGACCATAGAATGATTCCAAATCAGATGAAGAGGTTTTACGCTTTGGAGAAGGATTGGCTTTTTCATGAGAACGCAAATCCTTTTTAAGTTTCTTAAAGTTACACATCTTCCTCTCATGAGGGATGGGAGTTGAAGGTCCCCAATAACCACCATGGGATGATGTTGTTTATGTAGAACCAAGTTGAGAAAATGAAACACAAGGGTCTTTAGGTGTAAATTGTGAGACTTTGTACTCTCCCATAAAGGAGGGTGTAAAATCTCATGAACCCCAATCATCACTAGAACATGTGTTTGAAAATGAATTGTTTGTATATGACTCTTTGGACTCTTTTTTAAAAGGAGGTGTAGAATCTAACAACCCACAATCATAACATAAGAGTTTTGTTGTAGGTGAAAGAAAATTAGGATTACAATAAACTTTTATAGGTTATACCTTTGAGGTTGGAATCACAATATTAGGGGAGTTGGAAGTGTTATGATCATGTTGAACTTGTGAATTATAGCTTTTTTTCATTTTCTTCAACTATGTATATCTTATTGTTGTATTCAAATTTCATCACATGGTGAAGATTATATGGGAATCCTTTCAAAGCATGAATCCATGTGGTCTCCCTAGGAGAAGGTTGTATGAAATGGGTCCTGGCATAATATAAATAGGGGTAGACAACACTACAAGTCTGACCTCAATGGGTAATGTGATCACTCTTAATGGTTGCCTATTAACATTGTCAAAGCCATGAATATTAACATCATTGAGATGAATAAGCATCTTGTCCACACTATTTTTTATCGAAGAGATCTATGCTACAAACACTAATATTTTTTCCATTGTCTATGAGGGTGTTCTTAACTACAATTTCATTAATTATCACTTTTATCATTAAGGCCTCATGTTTATTTTGGATCTCAAGCAAGGGTAATTCTTGTTCAGAGAATATTATATCTATCTTTTTCACTTTCATACAATCAAAGGAGGTTTATACATCATTCAATTTCATAGAATATTGGATATTATTCTTCTACAAAAATTCTTGGAGCATCCCATTGTATGTAGTTGATGTTGAATTAAACTAGAAATGGAGATGGTTATACAACAAATTTTCTTAACAAGATCGTTTTATTTTCCACTATGTGAAGGAAAATGAGGAGCGATAGGCAAGATAGTTAATGGTAATGAGGTAGGTATGGATTGTGGTTGCCTATATGTTTGAGAAAAGGTATTATAACTCATTTTATGTGAGGCAACACTATTATCAAGTTACCTTACAAAGTCTAGAGGTGATATTTTCATTTTAGGCGGTTGTAAGATGGGAGGTGACTTAGGAGGCTCACTAATTAAAGGAGATAAAATTTATGTGTTCATAACCTCAACTGAGTTACCTAGATGACCTTCTAGTGATGGCTATATACTGTGAACTTAACATCTTCATCTATGTCATCCATCTTAGTGTTTGTTGAGAGAAATTTATTATTGGAAGAGGGACAAACAATATTCTCATGACACTCAATAATTGGGTCTAATAACACCAAGATACCTTTGTCACAATTAGGAGAGGTGTCAAGAGAAGAACAACTAGGATTGTCATGATTGTCTACATTTGCACCCTCTTGAATCAATTCTTTAGTGGATGATATAGGTGAGATGGATTCCCCAAGGGCTTCATCTAACATGTTAAATTCATCACTACTAAAGGGATTGAAAGTGGAACAACTGAAAATTGGGTTGAAGTTCTTTCAGATGGCTTAGGACATATATCACACCCAGTTTCCAATTATTTTATTAAAGGGTAGCCCTAGAGATCTCAATGCAAAGGGGAAAGAGATCTTGCAATAGGTTTATCCTAGGGGTTGATTGTAAACTAAAGAGGGGTTCACTACCAAGTAAGAACTTGGAAAGACAAATGCAATGCAAGATGTAATACTAAACCCTATTTCAATGAAAGTATAACTAAATGACCTAGAAATGTATGAAAAATAGAATAAAAAGTGTAACATGAATTGTGTGCACCTGGAAATTTGAAGATAGCTAGAAGGAGGTCTAAAATGCTAAAAAACTTGAAATTATGGCCTATTGGGACTCATTTACCAATTTGGGTGAATCAGTCTTAGATTAGGGGTTTTGCACATTAACAAGTTTCTAGAAAAAGGGTATCTGAAATTGCAAAAATCTCAAAATTGACCTAAACTAGGACTCATTCGCCAATCTGGGTGAATGAGTCTAGTTAGGATTTTTTGAAATTTCAAAGTCTAAATCTAGTCTTCAATTTTTTCTCTCTCTATTCCACTTTGTTTCTAGATTTGAAACTATGGATTTCGGACATGTAGGTGACTTTTTGTGAAGATGACAACTTTATGATGGATTGAAAACTTCTCTCAGCCTTACAACCTAATACTGAAAGGATCTTCAAGTCTTCAAAGCACCTAGATCTGAAATCACATAAAGAGAGAGAGAGAAAGAGAGAGAGTTGATTTTTAGGGAATAGGGGTTTTCCTTGGTCAAACCCTATTTAGGTATTTAACCAAATGATGAAACAATGAAACAAGGACATGAAACAAGAACAATGATATCTTGTAAATTTTCAACTCAGCATGAAATGGCCTTGAAGGATGTAGATCTTTATCTTGAGATAGGTTTAGAACAATGCTTGATCTTAGATCTTTAATGCTACATCACAACACTAGCTCACTAAAATTCTTGATGCTTGAAATCCTTGACATGATGATGGATCTTGAATTGTTGCAACAATTGATGAATAATTTTTCCCTTGAATGCCTAAGAATGATCTTGAATTCTCTCTTGATGATGTTGTATAGTCTTGGAATGATTAACTATTGAGTGCTTGACTTGATATCATCTAGGCTTATGTGAAATAGTGATTTGACACCTTTTTTATATAAGAAATCCATCTAATATCCCATTAATTAGATCCCACAGATTGACATTCAAGAAATTTGGAACTTGAAACCCAATTTTCTCGCTTAAAACCTTGAAAATAGGCCAAATGGGTCCCATAGGGTCTATTTTGATTGCTAAAGTGTCAAGGATTGTGTAAATTAACTTTATATGTTGATCTTATCAGGTTTTTTATTCTAATATACCTTATGATGCACAATATAAGGTCTTAGGGGCCTATTAATGATTGTATTCAGGTCATAAATGCAAGAGATCCCAAAATTCAATATGAAAGTGTAAATAAATACACTTTACAACATTAAATTAAGGAAAAATTGGGTTTATTTAGCTTAGAAGGGCCCAAAATCCCATGTGAATGTGTAAAAAAAATTATAATACTACATTAGGTCCACTTAATTTACAAGCCTCCTAAATTTAATGTGAAGGTGTGAATAAATACACTTTACAACATTAAATTAGGTTAGAGTTAGGTTTATTTAACTTAAATGGGCCCAAAACCTAATGTGGATGTGTAAGACTCATCACAACACTAGATCAAGGTGATATCAAGTCTAATTTATCATTAATTATTCCCAAATTAGGTAAGGAAAAGGCGTACTATTTTTTTGCCACATTTAGCCCCCACTTTAGTGAGAGGATGAGCATGCTTCAAACTCACACTAAAGTATACATTCAAGAGGGGTTGAAACGTACCAATACGGATGATAAAGGATGAAAAAGATTAAAGGAGGTGGCCAAGCCCCCAAAATCCTAGATCCTTCATCAAACCAACCTGAGCACAAAGGGACACACACAAGGTGTATGATTTGTAGAAAAATAAGATACACAAACATACAATGCCAAAGACATAAAGAAGAAATAAAATAATAAGATGGGCGAATCTACCTTCAACAAAAATACACTCAGTCTAGGGCCACAAAACTTCAGGTCATTCATGGGGTGAGTATCCATAATACACTCACTCTAGGGCCATGGACCTTCAGTTCATTCATGGTGTGAGTATCTGAAAGGGTGAGACACACGACCGGTATGTGCCCACATGCGTGAGTGGCTAAGGGAAGTTGTGCCTTCATTTTTCTCCCATGAAACTAGACCAAAGCTATACCTCCTGATAACTTTGATAAGGTGCCATACAATAATGATCTTTGAGCTTCATGAGACAAGCAAAAAATTGTATGCTTGCAAATCATGAAAAAATAATGAACTTCAAGCTTCATAAGGAAAGCAAACTTTCGTATGCTTGGGACTCATGAAAAAACAAGATGGCTCCATAGGAAAGAAAAGTGTGCTATGCAAGGTGGCCATATAACCAATGTTGTAAATACAGAGTAGTGTAAGGAATGCGCAAAGGGATTTTTCTTAGTTCATGCAAGGTCTCCTCTTAGGGAACATTGTGCCTAATGTTTCCAAGAGAGGACGTCATAGAAATATCATGCTCTCGAAGGAAATCAAACCCAATGACACCACCAAGAAGAGGAAAAATCACAAGAATAAAGAAAATAACATAGTGAAACATGAGTGTTGTTGTATGTCCCCTCTTTAAAGTGGTTGTGAACACCATTGTTGTGAGAAATTTCTTTAAAGTAGAAGAAGACATGAGAGGTTATTCAGAAATTCCTATGCCAAGTCATAAGTTTTGAAATCAAACTACATCATGAATAAGCATATCACATGTGAGTCAACTTAAGGCATGTCATCCACATCCCAAGCTTGCTCTTATATATACATCAAAGGTGATCAACTAGCCAAAAGAGACAACAAAAATTGACATGTGAGGACAATGCTACCTAACCCCTTGCCCCCACTTAGTGTAGTAAAAGGATGAGCCAAAATGAAAAGAGCGACTAGATGCTTCAAGAAAAGGATGAGCACCAAAGTCCTTAAGATATATTGAATTTTTTTACTCAAAGTATTGAATTCATTAGTAGCATGACCATGAACTCTATGATATGCACAAAATGAGCTCTTGTAGTAAAATTTCTTGTGTGTTATTGGAGGAAGGGATATCAAACAATCTTGGAGGAGTCTTACCAAGATACTTTCTTGATCAATAGTAGAATATGTTTCTTTGTGTTGTGATAAAGATATCTCTTGCTTATTATAGGATGTCATACTTACACAAGACTCTTTAGATTGTGATATTTTGTACTCATCTTTAAAAGAAGGTGTAAAATCTAATGAAATTGAATCATAAGAATTTTTCATGATGAAATTGATTTTAAGAGGGGATTTATTTGTTTATTTCATGTCTTTCCAAGGATAATAATCAAGAGAATTAATGCCTATTAGTTCAGGGTGCACTATTGTTAAAGTTGACTTAGAAGAATATTTTTTATAGTGTGTATATTAAGTGAAGGCTTATTTTGTGTCTTTCAAGGGGCAATAACCAAAACCACTAGTATTTTCTTCCGTGTGAAGCTCTATAGGGACACAGATACCTTGTTCTCTAGCACCAAATCCTTTTCCACTATATCCAAGTTCCTTCATAAGTTCATAACCTCTTCCATAAAGTTTTTTCATTTCTTTAGGATTCAATGGTTGTTGATAGTCAGTTTCATCAAAGTTTGATGTATAATTTTCTTCTTTCTCTAAAATAGTTGAGGTGGATGATTTCGAAGGATCTTCTAAATTTTGTGTTGACATTACCATTTTTCCTTTTCCCTTTCCAAAGTCTTTTTTTATGATCTTATATTCTCCCATGAATGTTGATTTGAAATACAAGGAACCCCAATCATCTTCTAATAGCTTTGTGATTTATTCACTATGTTTTTCTTTTTGTTGCACGAATTCTACTTGTGTAGTTGGTGTTAATGTTTTCAAAGGATTCTCCTTGTTTTTCTCCATGTTCAAGCAACTATTTGGTTCGAGATTGGCTTTGAGTATGTGCACTTTGTTGTTGTATACATATTTCTTGATACGATGAATATTAGAAGGCAAGCCATTCATTTCATGAATTCATGGTCTCCCTAAAAGGAGGTTATATGAAAGATCATCAGGCATAACATGGATTAATGTTTCTAATGTGGCCTTTCCAACTGTAATAGGTAAAGTGACTACACCAAGCAATCACTTTCCCACATTGTCAAATTCACTAATGAATAAAGAGGTAGGTTAAATTATTTATCAATCCACACCAAGCCTATCCAAGAGGGTCACACTACATACATTAAGGTCTAAGCCATTTTCAACAAGGATTCACTTTATACGTCTTCCGTTGTAGTGAAATATTACCATGAAAGAATCATTTTATTTTTGTACTTCCAAAGGAGGGAGATCACTTTGGTGGAAAACAATTCCAGCATGTATTCCTTGAATAATGGCTACTATGTCATTCAGGTTTGCACTAGAAAGGATGAAAACTTGGTGCAAGGTTATTTGAAGCACAGTGTGATAATTAGGTTAATTTTTAATTAGGTCCCATAAGAATATAATTGTAGGAGTATTATTAATTTGTTCAACAATATCATAATCTTCCCCACTATGTGAAGGCAAATGAGGAGTACTGGGTAAGATAGGATTAGGCAATGAGAGGGATGTTGAAGGTGTTTTTCTTGGTTGTAGATTGTTTCTAGTATTATATGTATGATAAATGGTGTTCATATTAGGTGGGTAAAGGATAAGTTCAAGTTTTTTTTGAGTTTGAGGTTTGTGTGAAGGTGGGTAAATGATTAGAGGATTCTTAGGATGTCCCACAAGGTATGTAGGAGGTTTAATAGTCAAGGGAGATCTAATGGACACTTTCACATTCATAACCTAAGTGGTCTTATTTTGATGTATTTCTAATAAAGGGAAATCTAGAATTACCTTTTTACCATCACCTAAGGAAGCCACATTATTATTGTTGTCATTTTATTGCACCGTGATATCCTCCCTAGAAGGAGAGATGTTAGGAGAACTGCAAACCAAATGTTCTTGACATTCAAGGATTGGTTCTTCCAAAATAACTTCATTGCAAGTAGGGGAATGATCAATGGCTGAATTGTCTCACTCAATAAGGGTTTCCCTAGGTGAAGAGGGACAACTAAGATTCTCATTACTTTCATTAACTAAAGTATCATCTTCACAACTATGAGGGATACTATGGGAAGAACAAGTATGATTTTCATGATCATTTATGATTTCATTCCTTTGTCCCATAATGCCTTCCAAAATAGGACAGGTAGGGGATGGATCATAAAGATGGTTTTTATAGATCTTAAATATTTGATTATCTAACACCAACACATCATCATCATTTATAATCTCATCCAGTTCAACTAAATAATTCTTACAAGTAAAGGGAGAATGAAAATTAGGTAAGATGATTTTTAGAAATGTGTCTATGATGTCATTATCTTGTGCTATAATATCTTCCCAAGGGGGAGGAGGAGAAGGGAAAGCAAGAATTTCATGATTCTCAACGATTTCATCTTCTTTCACCAAGATACCTTCGTCACTAAGAGGAGAGATATTGATAGAAGAATAATTATGATCATCATGATTATCTATGCCTACAATATCTTCTATCCCATCATCCCCACAAATAGGAGAGATAAGATGGGGTGAAGGTTTAAGGAAAACATCAAAAATTTCACTCTCTTGCACTATGAGACTCTCATAACTAGGGAATGTATTGAGTGAATGACTAACATTCTTATTGACTAACTTTTTATTTGCAAAATTGAAAAGGATAAATACTAAATTTTTTGAAAAGTAATCTATACAAACTCAAAATGAAATGTAAAGACCTAGAATGAAATGAAATTTTCATATTTCAAACAAGATAACTTATTGATTACACTATGCAATGATCTGAAAATTAAATGTTGTAAATGAAAATTTGGAATTGAGTAGTGCATGAAATGAACCTAATTAAGCTAGATCTAATTAAATGAATTTAACATAAACTTAACCAACTGAAAAAAATAACTAATGGAAACAAACATAAGCTTAGAAATAATGTTTTAAATGTTGGAAAATGCAGTGCAAAATTTGCACTGGGACTGATTCACCCAGAGGGGTGAATGAGTCCCAATGAAGGTTTTTTCAAAAAAAAAAGATAATTTTAAGTGCTTTTTATGCTTTTTTGTTTGTATGATGTGTAACCTAAGTGGAGATGTAGTTTTCAAATAATTTTGAATGATTTAAGACGCAAAAATGCAACCTATATGCACTTTCACTAATGCAAAATTAAAAAACCGTAGAATGTAAATTAATTAATGCAAGCTATATCTAGGATGATGATGGACTCCAAATTAGAAAATTTAATGTTCTAAATGCAGGTTCACCAAAATGGAACAACTAAAAACTGGGTTGAGGTGCTTTCGTATGGCTTAGGAAATAGAACAAACCCACTTTCCAATTATTTCATTAAAGGGTAACCCTAGAGATCTCAATGCAAAGGAGAAAGAGATCTTGTAATATGGTTGTCATAAGGGATGATTGTAAAATAATAAGGGGTTCACAACCAATTAATAACTTGTAAAGACAAACGCAATGCAAGATGTAATGCTAAATCCTAGTTCAATGCAAACTCTAACTAAATGAACTAGAAATGTATAAAAACTAGAATAACAAATTGTAAGATAAATTGTGTCCACCTGGAATTATAAAGATGGTTGGAAGGAGGTCTAAAATGTTGAAAAGCCTTAAATTTTGGCCTATTGGGGCTCATTTGCCAATTTGGGTGAATTAGTCCCAGATTAGGGTTTTTGCACAGGAACATGTTTCTACAAACAGGGTATCTGAAATAGAAAAAATTTCAAAGTTGACCTAAATTAGGACTCATTCGTTAATCTAGGCCAATGAGTCTAGTTATGGTTTTTTGGAATTTAAAAGTTTGAATCTTGTCTTCAAAGTTTTCTCTCTCTGTTCCACTTTGTTTTTGGATCTGAAACTGCTAATTTTGGACCTATAAGTGACTTTTTGTTAAGATGACAACCTTATGATGGCTTGAAAACTTATCTCAACCTTACAACCTTATATTTAAAGGATCTTCAAGTCTTCAGAGTACCTAGATCTCCAATCACACAGAGAGAGAGAGAGAGAGAGAGAGAGAGAGAGATAGTGTTGACTATTAGGGAATAGGGGTTTGCCTTGGTCAAACCTCATTTAGGTAATTAAACCAAATTATGAAACAATGAAACAAGGAAATGAAACATGAAACATAGGACATGAAACATAAAAAATGATTACCTAAATGATACCTTGTACATGATGTCTTGTAAATGTACAACTCAACATGAAATGGCCATGAAGGATGTAGATCTTGATCTTGAGATAGGTGTAGAACAATGCTTGAACTTAGATCTTCAATGATACATCACAACACTATCTCAATAACATGCTTGATGCTTGAATTCCTTGAAATGATGATGGATCTTCAATTACTACAATAATTGATGAGAATAAATTCCCTTGAATGCTCTCTTGATGATCTTGTAAAGTCTTGGAATGCTTAAATCTTGAGTGTTTGACTTGATATCATGTAGGATTATGTGAAATAGTGATTTGAGACCTTTTTTATATAGACAATGCATCTAATATACCGCTAATTGGATCCCATAAGCCAATATTCAAGAAATTTGAACTGAAAACCCAATTTTCTCGCTTAAAACCTTGAAAATAGGCCAAATGGAACTCATTCACCCAAAGTGGCAAATGGATCCCACGTGGATGGGACTGATTCACCTAAAGTGGTGAATGGGTCCCACCTAGATGGGAATCATTCACCCAAAGCGGTGAATGGGTCCCACCTAGATGGGACTCATTCGCCCAAAGTGATGAATGGGTCCCATAGGGCCTATTTTGATTGTTTAAGTGTCGGGGAGTGTGTAAATTAAGTTTATATGTTGATCTTGTCAGCTTTTTGATTCAAGTATACCTTGGGATGCATAATATAGGGTATTAGGGTCTTATTAATGATGGCATTAAGGTCATAAATGCAAGAGGGTCCAAAATTCAATGTGAAAGTGTAAATAATTACACTTCAACATTAAATTAAGGAAAAATTGGGTTTATTTAACTTAGAAGGGCCCTAAATCCCATGTGAATGTGTAAAAAACATTACAACACTAGATTAGGTCCACTTATTTTACAATATTCCTAGATTTAATGTGAAGGTGTGAATAAATACACTTTACAACAATAAATTAGGGAGGAGTTAGGTTTATTTAGCTTAAATGGGCCTAAAACCTAATGTGGATGTGTAAGAATCATCACAACACTAGATCAAGGCAATATCAAGTCCAATTTATCATTAATTGATCACAAATTAGGCAATGAAAAGACATATGTTTTTCATTTCCACACAAGGATATCTTTTCTCCAAAGTTTATCATTTTTGTTTTGATGTTTTTAAGATTGTTTATATTTTCCAATGATTGAAAATGTAAACTAATCTATCTAAGCTATGAAATGATGCTAGAAACAAATGAAAAATACAAAAATATAACATTTTTTTTTAATAAAATATGCAAGAATTGATTTATAGAATGTTGTAAAATCTAGCTAAGGAAGCAATAACTTGAATTTAAAATTAAATAGTTTTAGAAAACTAATTCTCATATATGAAAACAATAATGGAAATGCAAAAAAAAAAACTAAATAGTACCTAAAGCCTTGCTAAAAAGTCATATATAGGGACTCATTCTCCCTAGGGTGAATGGATCCTAGGTTAGGATTTTCTAAGATTAAATTTATAGAATTTGAGCGTATCCTATGTGATTCCTATTTTTTATCTATAACAAAAGTTTTTGCAACAAAATTTTCTAGGTTGGGGTATACAAATGCAAGTTTAACTAAGGTTGATTGATGAGATAAGTGACTAATTTTATGATGTAACATGACTCTAAATCTAAAGTTAAATGATTGAATGATGATCTAAATGCAATTGTAATGTAAACTAAATGCAAAATTATTGCAATTTTTCTGATTTTTATAATTTTAAGCAATGCAAACATGCAATTTTAACTCTAAGTGCAAAGTTCACTAATGAAAACTTAAGGAACTCTAAATTTAATGCAATTAATGCAAATATAATGAAAACATAGTGCAAAACTAAAATATAGTGTTAAAGGACTCTAATTTTCATAATTTTGTTGTACAATGTTGAGTTCACCAAAATGAAACATAGGAAAAATAGGGGGAATTACCAAATATGGAAAGGGAGACCTGAAGGTTGATAAGAGGTCATATCTTCATAATTTCATCTGAAAATGAGATCCCCACAAATAATTAACCAACAACCCTTAGGTGAGCCAACCTTTTTTAAAGATCTTACAATTTCCCCTTTTGTGTAAGGGTGGGGGTCAAGGTCAAACAAAAATTTGGCTAGAGAAAGATTTAAAATATCAAATCAACTCCAAAATACAATCTAACACTTGGAATAACAAGATTAAACTTAATATTGACATAACTAGAAATCAGAATGCAAATCAAAGAAGGGAAAAATCATGCATACCAATAACCAAAAGTGAATTTTTGAGGTTGATCTAGGATTGATTCACCCTAGGGTGAATGGGTCCTAAGTGAGGTTTTTTCTGCAACTTTTGAGAGCCTCTATTATAGAACTAAATCTTCCAATTTTCCAAGTTTTAGGTTTTGGAAGCCAAAAATAAATTGTGTAGAAGAGTTTCAATGAGATGACAACAAAGGTGACAAAAAATGCAACTTTGCAAAATTTCCCTTTACAAGTCTTCAAATTTCCTTCAACCTGCAAATCTACAACACACAAAGAGAGGGTAGAAATGTTTTATTTTGGGTGAATGGGGGTTTTCCTTGGTCAAACCCATTTTTTTAATTAAACCTTGAATTGAAATGGAAGGAATGATGAATGAACAATGCAATTTTTTAACTCACCAAACCCTTGAATAAACCTTTGAAGGGAGACCCTTGAAGGAATGATACTTGCATGAAATGGCTTGATTGATGATGTTGATCTTGCACTTGAATAATGATTTGAAAATTTAAAACCTCCATCACAATGTTAGCTCCAAAAACATGGATGATTCCACATAACTTTGAAATGATGCTTGAGATCTTGAATGTTGCAACAAATTATGAATAAATCTACTCTTGAATGCTCTTGACAATAATCTTGAATCTTGTAATTGCTCAATTGAAATTCTAGGATTAACTTGATGAAATAACCTTGTATTTATAGGTACTTATCCTTAATTCCATGAAATTAGAACATTACAATTTTCCCTTTAAAAGTTTAATTTAGAGACATAAAAATGCGACCAAAAACATAATTAAAAATGGGTTCCTAAGGCTTAGGGAGGACCCATTCGCCCTTGGGTTAATGGGTCCCAGGTCCCTAAACCTGGAACTCAACTTGCTCAATGTAAAGTACAATGTTTTGGCATTAATTTTTGTCAACTTTTCCCTTCAAAAATTAGAATAGTTAGGATTGTAAATTCATAATATGGCTTATTAATGCATAGTTAAGCTCAATTTAATTGAGAAGGCCCAAATAAGTGAGAAAACATAAATAAATACATTTAACAACACTTAATTAAGGAAATATTAAGTCCACTTCAAATAGGAGGGCCCAAATAAAGTGTGAAAATATAAAAGCATACATTTTCCTACACTACACTAATAACTAGAAAACTATGACAAAAATTCTAACTAAAAAGCAGGAAAATACGGAGATTTGTATACTCTCCTACAAATTTGGGGCTAAAAATGAGGAACTCACGCTTAGGGAGTGAGTGTCCTGGTTGGATTTTTTTGAACCTCAAAATTTGATCTTGTAGTGCTCTTTCTTCTCTCTAATTTCCCACTCTATAACTTTCATCTTCGGATACGTACCTACAATAAATCTGCAAAAGAGATGTTGGGGTGGCTATATAGGATATCTCCTCACTCAAGCCCCTATTTTTGTAATTAAACCTCTACAAATAGACAAATATCTAATAAAAGATAGTGTATGATCCCTAACCTTAGGTTTTTCTAAGGTTTTTATTAGCTAACATGCAAATATACCCTACTCAAGTGTGTTGGAGAGAGATTCCTATATGATAATGACAAGATCTAGCTGAGAGAGAATTCAAAACACTCTTACAAAATTTGAAACATAATGATACCTTGCTTGAGATTTTAAATAAGATGAAGCTTGAAAATGAGAAAATTAGGAAAAAAGTCATTAGGTTGAAGGAAATAGCCAAATGCATCTCCCTAACCTAGAATGCACCATGCTCTTCTATTGGCATTAACCTTCAATCATTCTATAAGACTTGATAAAATCTATAATTATGATTGAAAATCTGCAAATTAGGATATACTTGATGATCTCTCACTTCTTCTTTTCTCCAAAATTTCCTTCTCTTTCTATACTAGTTTCAAATGGTGAAAAGACTAAGTAATTATAGGCCTCTAATCTGATTTACCATAAATTAGATCATGATATCTGAATTTTAATAATTAAAATTTAAAAAACAAATTGTTGCCTCCAACATATTTCAAATTTGAACCAGGATAGGGAGCACTCACACCAGGGCGTGAGTGTCCCAATCCTATTTTTTTGGTTCTTAGGAGTCATGGACAATTTATTAGATGAATACATTTGATTTCTAGTTGCAATTTTTTGGAAATTATCAAAAATAGGCCATATAATGCATTATTAAGGAGATTAGGTCCTACTTGAGGGGCATTAAAAATGTATTAATGCAAGAGGCACTAAAGAAGTTCCAAACTAAGTGTGAAATTGTACCATCTCCTAAAAGGGAGTAAAATTTATGATGCTATAGGGTTTATGCAGTTTTTAATACAAAATAATTTTAAATAAACATTGGCTCAAATAATTAAAGTTAATTGTTAGAAGCCAATAAAATTTTCTATGTAGACATTTTAATCTACTAAATAGTCTCATATTTTGTATTGACTAGTGACTTTGTTAACCATTAAAGAAATAATTAGGCAGGTCTTTGCAATAAATTCTAAAGTTACCAAATTATGATATTTGAGTTACCTTTTGTAAGTGTAATTATCTTTGTATAAACTTCAACTTTGTTCAATACCAAAAATAAATTGTATTTGGTGGAACCCCTAAAATGTTTTATGGTTCCACTAAAATTTGTGGTCAAATCCTAATAACCACAGTATTGAGTGTCATTACGGTTGGAGTTTTGTAAATCCTCTTCATGCCTATACCCTTGTTTGGTCTTCAAATTTCTAATTTTGAGTTGACTTGTCGTATCCGGTTCTTGGTTATTTCATAATCCTTCATGGCCTCAAGTCTCATTGTTTTACTGACCCTATTATTGGTTTCCCCATCACGGCTAAGAGGCCCTCCTTTTAAAACAATGTTAAACCCACATGCTTTAAGACACCTTTAGTTATTTCATTGATTGTATCTTGCCTATTGCATGTTCGTTTAGAAATTCCCAGTTCTAACCCACGATGGGAAATGTTCCTTCTTTTCCTCCAATTGGCCTCCCATCATCCCTCACATGTTCATTCGCTGCCGCTAGGAGGCAACCCTTGATGAGCAATGTGGTTAATATTTTAACTCATCGCTAGCCCTTTTAACTTTGTTGGTTGCCTTGTGCAGACTTTAGGTAAACCTAAGACCATCGATGTGTGAGTTGTTTGCTTGTCGCGAGGAGATGAAGCTTCACTGATTCACATTGGCCAAGGGAGGGACAACACGCAATAGGCGATTGGTGTGGTTAAAGGCTGAGATATTTTTGTGATTTGAAATCAATGGTTTGTGTCTCATCAATGGCTTTCCCACTATCGCCAGTTGCTCTCTTTTTTTCAAAATGGAACCCACGATTGCTAATGGGTCAAGTTCATCCCCACCATGTTGGCTTGTTTTTTCATGGGTTAGGTTTGTTCGATTAGATATAGAGATGTGATGGGCGATGCAAGAGGCTATATGTTTTCAAGATCCTTTTGGGACTGACATCGACAGTTGGTGTCTCATCGCTAGCCTCGTTTCCATCACTTGATGATGCTCTAAAGTAAAAGATGAACATTTGATGGGCAATGAGATTTAGTTTGTGGACCAGATCTACCTATGATGGTCAAGATCGATGACACGCGTGTTGAGGATGATGGAGTAAGGATGTGAACTGGTATGTGGATGTTTTAAAGCATCTCCTCACTATTTATAAGTATGATCAATAAAACAAGTAGTGATTCTTAATGGGCCTCGTTGATCGACTCTTAAATCTTGGGCAATCAACAATTGAGATTTGACATGCAATGATTGATTTTTTCCTCGCATGAGTGAGCTAGGATGGCCATTAATTGTAGCATGTTTTCAATTCCTCTATTTAATGAGGATTTTCTACAATTCATTTTCTCATCTATATTTATCAAATCTGAGAGATAATTGTTGCAGATACTGGAAGATTGAATTGTGGTTGCTTGGAGAGTTCTCACAAAGGTGGTTGACTTGTGTTTATTGGTACATAAATATAGATGCATGTGGTGTTCTTGCTATGGTTCAATAAAAAAAAATTTGTCTGGTGCTTGTGGGGTTGTCGTTGTCTACATATAGGGGTGTTCTGGGGATTCTAGATAGAGTTTTCCTTGCATAATTAGCTCTGGGTAGGTGTTGGTTGTAAAATGAGTTAGTCGAGTTCCTCTGCTACACGAGTTCGTAGATCAAGGAGATTAATTTTGTAGGAACTATTAGTAGATGAGCTCAAATTAAAACCCATGGTGTCAGAAGCACCAATTAATCCAAGGGCTAAGAGGATTGTTCATAGAAAGGTTGAGGGAACCATTGTCAAGAGCACTTACAATCTTAGAACAAGGACCATTTCAAAACAATTGGTCAAGTTTTAAGGGAAAGGGTCTGTGGAATTTTTGAAAGAAATATGAGACCTAATGTAGGTCCTAGGGTTTTTTCGAAGAAACCTAGTGCTTTAGTTATCATTTTTGATAGCTCTTTAGGAGAGG
The DNA here is from genome assembly GCA_007115665.2 of Sequoiadendron giganteum. Taxonomy (NCBI): domain Eukaryota; kingdom Viridiplantae; phylum Streptophyta; class Pinopsida; order Cupressales; family Cupressaceae; genus Sequoiadendron; species Sequoiadendron giganteum. The sequence goes on along the minus strand of CM021103.1, from coordinate 619,849,159 downwards.
GAGGAGTCGGCCTTGGCACTGGTCATCATGTTTCTTTGGTGCCATATATTGACTCGAATGAAAAGGTGATAGTTGCAACTACACTCTCTATCAAGGGGCTTGGTGAGGGTGTCTACTTAGTGGTTGAAAAGGCTGGGTGATACCTGTGTTTCCTTTCTTTCTGGTGTTTGGTTTCTAGTTGTTATGGTGTTTATTTCCTACATGGCGGTATGGTGGTTTTTTGTTGTTGGTGGTGATGGTGACTTTCCCCGGTATTGGATGACGTGCAAATTTTGGTGAATAGAACCTTTTGGAAGGCTTGTGTCACATCTGCAACAAATGGCTTGGTACCCTTTTTTCATTTTTTCATTTTTTCTTTCTCATGGTATATGAATGATTAGTTGTAAAAATTTAGGAATGGGACCACATGAAATGAAATTAATTTTGAAAATACCAAAAATGTAACTGTAATGATCCTAATGCTTGTTGCTCTCTTGTGGTATAAAATAGGTTTCAAGGCTCATTACAGAGGTTGAATTTTGAGTCCAGAAAGGCTTAGGTAGAATACAATGAACTAATGTAATACATAACGCATGATGGATATGCCAGAAGATTGTCTTGGGTACAAGTTTGTATGTAATAATCTTAAATAGTTTTGCATGGATTGTCGATATCAAGAAAAAATTGTGAAACTGGAGCATGTACTCTTTTGTACGAAATTGTTACATATTATCCATGAAAATATCAAGTTTCTTTTCATTTATCTTCAATGGTTAATTGAATGTGTGACTATGTTCTTGTTTTAACTCAAGGGGTTAACTAAATACTGGAAGGGAGTTGGAGGTTTGTAAGAACTTGCACAAATTTTGATAAGAAGTAATTTTTTAAGTACTATGAACTTTCATTTTGTAAGGCATTATGAGAATAGTTCACTTATTTCAGGGTTAAATAATTTATGTATTACTGACTATTGCATATTTGAACTTTTTCCCAATTGATCAAACATTGGCTTATTTATCGTAAATTCTTGTAATCTGATGAATTAGTTAAAATACCTAGCAATGGATTCACAATAATGACAATGTTCAATCAAATTTTATCAATCCTAGGATATAAGTCCAAAATATACCCTTGTTCCTAGAAAATGAATGGTTATTTGTGTAAAGGTCAGCCAATATTTTGATGAGTGATGTTTGTTTGCATGAGAAAGGAACTTATCTATGTAGAAGTGTTCTCCATTTTAACAAAATCCTTGTGAACATGATTAGGAAATGCCTTCCTTGGTTCCACAAAGCCTAAAGTGTAGGAGTGAGGGGCTTGAAAACCTTTACCCATTAAGTTGGCCATTCATCTTTAGGATTATTGATGATGAAGTTTGGCTACCCTCTAGGGTTTTCCTAAGGTGTACTTGAAAAAACACCAATAGAATGGTGATTCTATTGGGGACAAATTGCACTCTCCGAACGAAAATTCTTGTATCACAGAGTCAAATGGTGTGAATAGTATGAGAATTTTTTCATACCTTGAAGAATTCTTGAGCCTAGACAAAGACTTGATTGTAGTAAAACTCAAAGGATTTGAATGTGACGTCGTTGTGGAGACAAACCCATAACATGTTTTATTTGACAAGAAACTTCATCTCATTTGAAGTTTGTTCCTCCCAATTGGAGGTGGTGAATCTGACTAAAGAACCTGACAAAGGATATACTAAAGTTCAAAATCCATAGGCTTGAAGAAAAATCTAGATGAATGTTGCAAGAGGTCCAAGTATTTTCATATTATTGAAGAAAATTTAATCTTGTTTGCAAGAAGACTGTGAGAATTCTTTTGATTTAGGACATAAACGGTTCCCAATTAAGTGAAATGGAACTAGTCAAGGGAAGATTAGTTTAAATTTTACATGTTTCTAGATGAATAATGTGAAATTGTAGATTATTGTAGAAGGAACATATTGCACTTTTTATCTTAAGAAAATTATACACAAATTTTGTGGTGAAAAGGGCTTGAGATCTCTTTTGTGAGAAGGATTTTATTATCCCTTGTAAAATATCTAAAAAATCTATCAAGGTACGACAATATATGTTTTCAAATTGTGCCTTTGGATGAAGATTTAAATGATGGGTACCCCCAATCACATCAGGGGGTTTTAACAATGAAAGGTATGATGCCCTCGATTTTAGCGGAATTTGTGGTTACCCAAATGTTGTACCAAAAAAAATTAGGGATAAGATGCCAAGATTTAGAGGAGAACAGACTAAGTCAGAAAATAAACATCTACAAGAGGTTGTTGATGTGATGGGAGAATATGAGGTGGTTTTTGAAGATGTAGTTATGAAACTATTTGTTTAGTCTTTAAAGGGAGATGTCAGAGATTGGCTCTCTTACCTACCAATATCTTCAACACACTCATGGAGTGAGTTCAAACTAATGTTCATGGAATAATTTGGAGAAAGGGTTCATCCAGTTTTGGTTAGGAAAAAATTTATGGATATGGAGAAAAGGGAGAATGAGTTGGTCCCTTCTTTTAATCTCAGGTTCTCAAAGGTAATAAGATAGATACTTGCAATCATAAGACCAAATGATGTTGAATGTTTAGTGGTATACTTGGGTTCATTCAAAAATAAGATGATTTATTGAGAGATAAAGAGCCTACAACATTGCAACAAGCATATCATATTGCTATAGACATCGAGAATAATTTAAAATACTCAATGATGAAGGGATTCTTCAATATTCATGATGACTATCCTAGCACCACCCATTCTACTATGGTTAACAAATAAATCAATCAATAATTTAAATAGGGGGATGAGAGACCTGTTGTTCCAAGTTCTTCATTAACACAATATGAGGATCATAATGAACTTGAAAGGGAATGTGTGCATGTGCTTAGTAATATTGATCAAGTAATTGCAATCAAAGGATTGTGTGATTTGCAAAGACATGAAGGGGAGTCTCTTGGTCATCTATTTTATAGGTTCACGGATGCCTTGTTAGAAACACTTGACAATGTTAGATCTAAGATTGAGTACATTACCAAAGGAATTGAAGCCTCGCACCTTGAGCTAGGTCACTCAATAGATAAGGGTTGTTGAGGGAGCTCATGATTAATATATTAGACAAGTGTCACCTCAGAGTGTTACTAATTATGACCATTATGAAGAGGATTGGGAATCTATGTAATTAGGTCTTGATGATGTGTTAGAGAAAAAATAGTTGATTGATGATTATTGTTGTTTTACAAGTAACATGGTTGAAGATACACAATATGAAGATAAAGAGGTAATGTAAGATCTCCGCCCTTGGGATGTTATGGATTGTGAGAAAGGACAGAGGGAGCGAAGGCAAACGCCACATTTTGGTCTAATAAGAGAACATGATGCACAAACCAGTGACTATGGTGATGAAGTCAAGTTAGATCGTTCTTCTATTGGTTATAACTCATCCTATGAAATTGAAATGGAATATATGGCCTCAAGTAGAGTATATGTTGATAATATTGAAATGAGGAACTTGATTGGGGATGAACAATTTTCTTCATGTGAAGAGTTCTCAAAATGTGGATCCATAATTTTGAATATAAATGATAAATATGTTTTTGAGAGTTTTTTTTTCCAAGGGATTATGATGACTCCCAATGTGTTGAAGACCTTGAACCCAATACTAGAGAAACGTGGGTGAATGTGACTAAAAGGAAGATATGGTATAATCCCCTGTATGATGATTCTTCACCAGCATGTGAGGTGGTAGGAATTAACCTTTATTGGTATACGAATAATCCATTATTTGTTGCAAATTTTGATAATTTCTCGACAAGTACCTTTTATGAGAATATTGGGGATAATGCAATTGAGACAGTAGGAAATAAAGGTTGGATTGGTACCAATGTTTTTTATTCTATCCTCACATATATTGAATTGGATTTATTAGCTTCTAGGTCACATAAGGAATCTAGTGATAAGAGTATTGGTAATGTCGCCCTTTGTGATGATGATACCATTGTGAGTGAAGATGTCTAGGATGAAGTAATAAATATCCATTATGTGGGGAAAGAATTGATGAATATAATCCTACTCATGTGGTTCATAATGATTGCAGTGAAGCAATGATTGCATTGTTAACCTTCCATATTGAAGAAAATGATACACACCCTAGCAAAGGGAGAAGCCCACTTTTGGGTGATCAGGTTGTGGATCTTGAATTGGCCCTACTATGTGATGACAAGAAAGATCATGTTGATGAAACTTCAGATTACATGTACATTGCAAGGTTTCTTAACTTAGTTGAAAAGCAACTAAGGGGTGTGAACATAATGACATATGGTGTTAAATAGTATTAATGTGCACTTGAATTTTTTGCAAATACCCCTCAACTTTTGGATCTTATCACATAATTTCTCCCATCTAATGATGATAACACTCACCTAAAATACAAGGAGGATGTTACTAAATATGAATCTTTTCTCTTTGACACTTCAGAGCTTGAATTTAGTTTACAACAATGTGTGTATAATGGTTTCCAATTTGATCTGAAAGTGGAATGTGATGTCTAAATTTTTGACGAGGCAGACTCTAAATGCTTTATTGTTCCAATACAATCTGATGGACTCTAGGTCCATCGAGTTGGTTAAGGGGATAGAAGTATAATGTATAGGATCGAGGATGTCAATTGTGATGATGTTGATTGTCCCAAAATTCTCAACTCACTTGTGTACCCGTTACAAGTGAAACAGTACAAGGTCTTCGATAGACGTAAGAATTGATTCTCCCTTTCCATTTGGTGGCCTGGGGCCACCAAATCAAAGAAAAAGGGGGAGGGGGATTTTTGTAAGGGTGCCTAATGGATTTGGTACTTGGTCTACTCTAACCTAAGATTCTAAGATCTTGTTATACCCACAAGAGGCATACATCCCCAGTTGGAGCCACTAGTGGAACCCCTAAAAAATTTCATGGTTCCACTAAAATTCATGGTCAAATCCTGATAACCATAATCTTGAGTGTCATTAGGGTTGGGGTTTTGTAAATCCTATTCATGCCTATACCCTTGTTTGGTCTATGAATTTCTGATTTTGAGTTGACTGGATGTATCTGGTTCCCATTCATTTCATAATCCTTCAAGGCCTTAAGTCTCGTTGTTTTATCGGCCCCATTATTGGTTTCCTTGTCGTGGCTAAAAGGCCCTCCTTTTAAAACAACATTAATCCCACATTCTTTAAGACACCATTAGTTATTTCATCAGTGGTCTCTTGCCTATCGCAAGTTCATTTGGAAATTCCCATGTCTAACCCACGATGGGCGATGTTCCTTCTTTTCCTACGATCAGCCTCCCATCATCCCTTGCGTGTTCATTCACTATCTCTAGGAGGCAACCCCCAATGAGAAATGCAGTTAATATTTTAACTCATCATTGGCCCTTTCAAATATCATTGGTTCCATTGTTCAAATTTTAGATGAACCTGTGATAGTTGATGTGTGAGGTGTTTCCCTATTTTAGGGAGATGAAGCTTTGTTGGTTCACGTCGGCCAAGGGAGGGACAACGTACGATAGGAGATTAGTGTGCTTAACGGTTGGGATCTTTTTGCAATTTGAAATCAATGGTTCATGTCTCATTGCTGACTTTCCCACTATCATTGGTTGCTCTCTATTTTTCAAAATGGAATCCGTGACCACCACTGGGTTGAGTTCCTCCCCATCATGCTAGCTTGTTTTATTGTGGATTAGGGTTGTTCGATCAGATTTAGAGATATGATGGGCGATGCAAGTGGCTATATGTGGTTAGGATCCTTTTGGGACTAACGTCGATGATTGGTGTCTCATTTTTGGCCACACTTCCATCACTTGATGAGGCTCCAAAGTAAAAGATGAACATGCGATGGGTGATGAGATTTAGTTTGTGGCCTAGATTTAGCCATGATGGTCAAGATCAATAATGCATATGTTGAGGATGATGGAGTAAGGATGCAAATGATTACATGGTAGTTTTAAAGCATCTCCTTTTTGTTTCTAAGTATGATCAATAAAGCAAGTGACGGTCCTTAATGGGCCTCGTTGATCACGTTTTAAATCTAGGGTGATCAATGGCTGAGATTTGACATGCAGTGATTGATTTTTTACTCATGCAAGCGAACCAAGATGGCCATCAATTATAACATATTTTAAATTCCTCTATTTAATGAGGATTTTCTATAGCTCATTCACTCATATACATTTATAAAATCCCAAAGGTAATTGTTGCAGATACTGGAAGATTGAATTTTGGTTGCTTGGAGATTTCTCACAAAGGTGGTCAATTGGTGTTTACTGGTACGTAAATATAGATGCATGTGGTGTTCTTATTGTGGTTCCATAATTTTTCCTATGTCTGGTGCTTGTGGGGTTCTTGTTGTTTGCATATATGTGTGTTATGGGGATTGTAGCTAGTTATTTCCTTGCATAATTGGCTCTAGGTAGGTGTTGGTTGTAAAATTAGTCAGTTGTGTTCCTCTACTATGCTAGTCCATAGGTCAAGAAGATTAATTTAGTAGGAACTGTTGGTATATGAGCCCGAAGTAAAATCCATGGTGGTAGAAGCGCCAATTATTCCAAGGGCTAAGAGGATTTTTCACAGAAAGGTTGAGGGAACCATTGTCAAGAGCACTTAAAATCTCAAAACAAGGACCATTTCAGAAAAAATTGTCAAGTTTGTGGAATTTCTGAAAGAATTAACGAGACCTAATGCAGGCCCTAGGTTTTGTTCAGAGAAAACTAGTGCTCTAGTTATAATTTTTTATAGCTCTTCAGGAGAGGAAGGAGGAGTTTTCCTTGGCATTGGTCATTGCCCTATTTCTCTGGTGCCATATGGCTTACAAGGTTGGGTGACACCCGTGTTTCCTTTCTTGCTGGTGTCTGGTTTTTGGTTGTTGTGGTATTTATTTCCTATGTGGTTGGTTCAATGGTTTTTTATTGTTGGTGGTGATGGTGACTTTCCCCAGTATTGGACGATGTGAATATTTTGGTGAATAGAACCCTTTGGAAGGCTTGTGTGACCTCTGCAGCAAATGGCTTAGCACCCTTTTTTTCCTTTTTTCCTTTTAGCTTTCTCGCAGTATATGAACGATTAGTTATAATGGTTCAGAAACAGGACCACATGAAATGAAATTAATTTTGAAATTACCAAAAATGTAATTGTAATGAGTCTGATGCTTGTTGCTCTCTTGTGTTATAAAAGAGATTTCAAGGCTCATTGCTGATGTTGAATTTTGAGTCCAGAAAGGCTTAGGTAGAATACAATAAACCAATGTAAGACAGAACATATCATGGATATGCAAAAAGATTGTCTTGGGTACAAGTTTGTATGTAATAATATTAAATATTTTTCAATGGATTCCTGATATCGAAACAAATCTATGAAACTGGAGCATGTACTCTCCTGTATGCAATTGTTACATATTATAAATTAAAATATCAAGTTTTTTTTCATTTGTCTTCAATGGTTAATTGAATGTGTGACTTTGTTCTTGTTTTAACTCAAGGGGTTAACTAAATACTTGATGGGAGTTGTAGGTCTGTAATAACTTGCACAAGATTTTGATAAGAAGTAATGTTTTAAGTACTATGAATTTTCATAATGTAAGGCATTATGAGAATAGTTCACTTATTTCAAGGTTAAATAATTCATGTATTACTAACTACTGCATATTTGACTCCATTCTCAATTAATCAGACACTCGCTTATTTTTCGTAAGTTCTTGTAATCTGATGAATTAGCTAAAATACCTATCCATGGATTCACACTAATGAATATAAGTATGTGTAGAATCATGATGGGCCAAAAAGTGGCGATATGTAAGTGATATGATGGCCCATGTGGCTTATGATTTTTTTTACCCAAAATTGATGAAATGAAAAGGGTTTTTAAAGGAGATTCTTATCTTTCCACCAATATAAATTATTCTTTACTTTGAATTTAATAAATAATCATTATTCATTTTCTATTTGAATTATGACTAAAGTCCTGATTGATAGGTTGATTGAAAAAAATCTATAGCTTCCAAACGATATCACATTTTTTATTCTAAAACATGTGTCACATTCTATGCTTCGCATACTATAGGATTAATAAAAAATGAATTTCATGAAGTTTTGACCAAGTTAAGGTGGTTAGACATACGATTTTTTATATTTTTTTAAAGTTGTAATAAAAAAATCATAATTAATTATTTACTTGGAAAAAAATACAAAAAAATATGCATCACATTGGGACATGAGTCCTCTACTTATATCTAAAATATTATAAAAAAATATTATCATTTTATTGTGGTAAGGATGGACAGATAGACACCTACTTCTTATTTTTTCCCTAAAATTTAAGTACTACTGCATTGAAATTTCAAATTTTCACCAAATAGATATTGTTTTTTTTAAATAAACCTAGTATTTTATAAACTACATTCAATTTTATATAGATTATTTTCCTAAATATTTTTCAAATAATATAGATAACCTACGTCAAGCTACCTAACTCTAATTTTTTTGAATTTTATCGCCACTTAAGGGCCTGTTTTTTCCATGATGATCCTGCACATACCCATATGTTCAATCAAATTTTATCAATCTTGGGATATAAGTCTAAAATATACCCTTGTTCCTATAAAAAGAATGGTTATTCGTGTAAAGGTCAGCCAAGATTTTGATGAGTGATGTTTGTTTGCATGAGAAAGGAACTTATCTGTGTAGAAGTGTTCTCTATTTTAACAAAATCCTTGTGAACACAATTGGTAAATACCTTCCCTGGTTCCATAGAGCCTAAATTGTAGGGGTGAGGGGCTTGAAAACCTTTACGTATTGAGTTGGCCATTCATCTTGAGGATTCTTGATGACGAAGGTTGGCTACCCTCTAGAGTTTTCCTAATGCGTACTGAAAAAAACACCAACAGTATTCATAATGAATTGGGATGGAATCCCATTGCCTGACTCATGGATATAATGTTAAGGGGGATGTACTAGCCACTTTGGATATGCTTAGGCATACATATATTAGGTATTCATGTCATATTAATTGCTAGACTATTGAATTTAATTCTCAAATCTCAACACAGGCCCAGTGTAGTAGCATTGGCCATTTAACCCACTAAACATATTAAGTTAAAATTAAATGTGCATTTTGTTACACAAGCCCAAGGTGATTCAAAAATTGAAAGCTAATGGCTACACTTAGGAGTTATAATGAAAAAACAAGTTCAAGGATCACACACATTGTATTTTCCTTATAGAAGTCTCATGCCTAAGTTGCCAAGTGACAAGCCTCATAGGTAGGTTTTGGGTTGATTATTTTTCTCTAAGAATTTATTGTATGTTTGTTATATTGAAATATGTGTTTAGATTATTCTATGAAATGATAATGTTTAAAAAAATAGAATATATTTAATTATAATAAATGCATATAAATTGAAAATAAATTGTTAAAATTATCAAAGAGAAAATTGAATAATTGTATAAAATTATTTGAAAATACAAATTATCAAGTGATTGTTATTTAATAGCTTTATTTATATATTTGAAGAATAAATGCATTTTCATCTTTTTTATTCTTATAATTAATTAAAAATAATGTTGAACCTACCAAAACCTAAATGAATATTCTTTATTGATGCACTTTAATATAGATATTCTAAACATGAGCATGTTTTTTACATAAGGTCCTCCTTAAATATTTTCAAAATGGGTTCATTTTAACAATACATAGAGCTAATAACTATAGCAATTCACAATATAGTCAATAAAATAAAAAATGAGAATTTATAACTCTCTAGTATACTTCAGCTACATAAATTGAAAATACTCAAGGAAAAATATGGTGGGGTTCAAGTAGAATTAAATTATGTTAGGGTTTGTGTCTTTGTTTGAGGTTTATTACTACCCCGATGTCATGCTATGCTTTTGGCATATGAAAAATACTATATTCCTACATTAATTGTAGGTTTTTAAGTTTCCCTTTATATAACCACAAATTTTATCAACCTAATAGTTTTTACTACTGTTCAAGGTGTAGTGTAGGAAAATGAGTACCCTTGCATTTTCACACTTGTTTGGGCTTGCCTTGCTTTATTTATCCTTCTTTATGTATTCAATGGACCTATTTTGCATCTGCAAGTGTAATAAACTACATATTTTTCTTGTTAATCCCGAAAATCATCAAAGGTAAATGAGCATTTAATGTTTCTATTTCTGTGTCCCTAATTTTTGGGTCAAGACTAAAACACCACCTAGAGCATCTTACTCCCCCAAGGATCTTGGGACCTTGATTTTGAACACAACTGAAAAGGGTCCCTTTTTGGAGTCTATGCCCTAAGAATTGAGCCTCGAGACTAAGATGCCACCTAGGGCATCTTAGTTCTTGGCTTATTTTTGGGATTTAATTTCAAATTTTGGCAAGATTTAGCCTCCTTTAATTAATATTTTCCTATGTCGGGTTGGTGTGATGTAATTTTAGGATATTAAGCATAGACAAGTATAAATACAAGGTTCCTTCTCTCAGTTTTATCCTAACAAGATATCTAAGTATCCAATTATTCATTCAAGAGCATTCAAGAGCAGTTCTTTAAGAATTTTGGAGCCATCATCAAGATTCAAGCATCATATCAAAGGATATTCTTATGTTGTTCATTCATCATTTCCCTTCATTATTCCATTTCATTTTAGGGTAAATGCACCAAGATGGTTCTCAAAAAGGGGACTTTAGTGGACAACTTTTTTTTGAAATCAGGAAATACTAACCTTGGACATGAAATTGAGGATAGTAACACTCAAAATTTTGAGATGGAACAAAAACAAGGATCGAAGTGCTCTGAGTCCACTTTCTAAACTACTAATTTATTTTTAAAATGGTTGATATTAAGGGGTTCAAAAGAGGGGCATACACAAATTGGTGTTGTTTTTCTCAGAAAAAACATAACATAGCAACTCTTGTACAACCCTCGTACGGTGAAAAAAAATTTAGTATTTTTAAAATCACAATGGTCTGAAGCTAGCTAACAGTATGTATTTGATGCAAGATTTTTCTAATAATTGTGTAATAAATATTTGATTTTTTACTAACTTTCGAAGTGGACATTTCCTGAAAAACAGAATTTTGGTCGTGCTACCTCTACAAATTTTGGAAACTAATTGAATTTTTTTTTTTTTTTTTTTTTAAATTTGTAGAATGGAGTCTAGTTTCTAAAAATGTAATTCATTTGAAAATTCGATGAACGGTTAATTTATAACGAAAAAAATACCAAACACTTCTTTCTGGAAAAAAAAAGACATACAAATAAAATAAATTATGGATGAAAGGCTTAAAATTTTTAGAAAGTGAAAAAAATTACATCATTGGATAACTAAGAGAGAACCCAACGTTACCCATGTGTTCGATTTTTTCGATATTGAACCACATGTAATCCTGATGGTGAGCACGAACTCAATTATGTGAAATATGGTAGATTTTTTAAAAACACATCTCTGGTCATTGGGAATGCCTTCCAAGCCTTTGGGTTGGTATTCCAAGGAAAATACCAAGCCTAAGGCTCAAGAATTCCCAAAGAAAAATATAACGTGAGTGCGCTATAATGCGCTCGTGTTATAATGCGCACGCATTATATTTCAGTTTTGACATTATTTTTTCTTCTGCGAGAAACATGTCAACTAAGACATAACATGATCCCATTATAACGTGCTCGCGTTATGTCCTTCTTTATGTTAAATGCCAATACATTGAATTTATGTTCATATATTTGTATGTTTTTGTGTGCATGTATGCTTGTATGTCATATGCATGCTTGTATGTATGTATGTATGCCTGTATGTATCAATGCATATATATTGTATGTATGTATGTCAGATTGTATCTACACATGTATGTATGTATGCTCAAGTATGGATTTAGGATTATATGTATACATGTATTATGCTTGTGTAGAGGGTTTAGGGTATAGGTTTGAGGGTATATAGTTCAAGGATTAGGTTCAAGGTCCAATGTAAGGGGTAGAGGGTATAGGGGTAGAGGGTTTAGGGTTTAAGGATTGAGGGTTGAGGGATTAAGGGTTGAGGATTGAGAATTGAGGGTTGAGGGTTTAATGTATAGGGTAGAGGGTAGAGGGTTTAAGGGTTTAGGATTTAAAGGTTGAGGGTTGAATATTGAGGGTTTAAGGTTAAGGGTTGAGGGTTGAGGGTTGAGGGTATAGGGTATAGGGTCGAGGGATTAGAGTTGAGGGTCTAATATATAAGGTAGAAGTTATAGGGGTTGAGAGACTAAGGGTTGAGGGTTTAGGGATTAGGGTAGAGATTTTTCTTGGATTTAACAGTATAAGGGCTGAGGGATTAGGGTTGATGTATTAGGGTTTAGGGTAGAGAGTATTGGGTTGAGGGTAGAGGGTAGAGGGTAGAGGGTTTAAGATTTTAGGGTTTAAGGGTTAAGGGTCAAGGGTTTAGGGTTGAGTTTTTAAGGGTTTAAGGGTTGATGGTTTAAGGTTCAAGAGGGTTAATGGATTAGGGTAGAGAGTTTACTAAGTGGGTTTAAGGGTTGGGGGATTAGGGTAGAGGGTAGAGGATTGACGGTAGAGGGTAGAGGGTTTAAGGGTTAGGGTTTAAGGTTTTAGGGTTTAGGGTTGAGGTATTAAGAGGTTATAGAGTAGAGGGTTTATGGTTTGAGGGATTAGGGTTTAAGGGTTGAGGGTTGAGGGTTGAGGGATTAACAAGGTATAGGGGGTGAGGGATTAGGGTTTAAGGGTTGAGGTTTGAGGATTGAGGGTTGAGAGTTGAGGGATTA